>JAIUJO010003716.1:0-408615 GCA_023846275.1 Vanilla planifolia
GGTCGTGGCGAGCAAAGAAGACGTCAAGCAGGTCCTCGTAGCGGCAATCGTTAGGATCGTATTGCACGCGGACAACCTCAGAGTGATTGGTCGTCCCCGTGCACACGTCTTCGTAAGTCGGACTATGCATCATCCCCTGGCTGTAACCGACCTCCGTCTTCGTCACGCCAGGAATCCTCTGAAACGCGAGCTCCACGCCCCAGAAACATCCCGCACCGAACTGTGCGAACAGCTGTCCCGGCGCCGGTGAGTCATCGTCCGCGCCCTGAGCAATCGCCGCCGACGATGCATCCAGAGATGACATGCCCGCCCGATTGCCAAACCCTAACCCTAACTTCCCAAGCCAACTCATCGAATACAGTGATCGGCGGAAGGGGGGGAACGAGGAGCTGGAGAGGGAGAGGTGATTCAGCTTAATGACAGCAATTGCGGGGTATTGCTGCGGGTGAGCTAAGCGAGTGAAGGAGGCCGCGATTAGGGAGACGGGAACGCAGGAGGCCGAGGTAGAGGATAAGATTAGGTTCATTGTGTCGTGAAGAACAAGCAGATGGAACCAAAACAGGTTCCGACGAATCGGGTTCATCTCCACCACTTGGTTTATTTCAATCCCCTGCCCAAAACATTAGTCTTGATAGTTTTGATTATTTTTGTATATTTTGACATATTTTTTTTTGGAATTTCTAAGGATTTTTTAATTATAATTTATCAACTCTCAAGTAATTTTTAATTAGCTAAAAATGCTTAATCCAACAACTATCAAACAACCTCAAAGTACAACTTTGGTAAAGTTGTTGATGAGATGAAGCACATCAAGATGACTACGCAAACAAAATTGAATCAAAGATTGGAGTAAGATGGACAAACATTAATGTATCAGAAATCTATATTGTAAGGTTGCAATTGGATGGATCAAACTAAAAGGTGAGCCCAACAAGGTTTGAAGAAGCTTTATAATTTGTTTCAGATAAGCTCTTTCTCGACTTTAACATGGTTGGCTATTCTTGATGGAGTATAAAATAGTAATTAACATCAAAATTTAAAGTTTTTGAATATCTTCTGGTGCATAAATTTTGTTGATACCAAATCCAAGAATCTATTATCACCTGCAAGCAATCATTATGGCATGAACAAGAAACCAATAAAGAAATAAGTGCAAAAGTGATAACTATTGCTTTATAAATTCTTACCACATTTTCTTTACTAATAGTTATTGTGAAAGTCTAAACAACTCAAGAAATAAAGGAAAGAACAGTTAATTTATGGATATTCTTTAAGATCTAACCACATCCCAATCATGGTCATTAGTCAATCTACTAATGGAATGATTTGTGATCATTAGCGTCAAAACATAACTTATGAATTTATGGTGCACATTAAAAAATGGGCCCAAGGAGTTAGAGAGCCTCTTTTAATATTTGATAAAAACAACATCAAAAATGCCTAAAACCCACTATATGGGATCAACTCCATTAATCATCTAATTTCATAGCATTCTATCAATTAGCAATTCACCATTAATTCTCAAGCACATCAAGTCATTTTTACAAGTCTCTCATTGCATCTTTTTGGCTTTATCTGTTTCTTTATGCATAAAGGCAAATTCTAAGTACTCACTCACACTTATAAAACCTTGAATGACGTTTATTTAACATGTTCGAACCATTTAAGTTGACACTCCTTACTTTTATCCTCAATCTAAAATACCCAAAATTTTACTTAACACTTATTGTTAAGTAAAATTATCTATATGGAACTGGCATTAATTATGTTTGCTTTGAAAATTTAAAGACATTATCTTTATGGGGTGAGATATGAAGTTTTGACTGATCATCAAAATGTGAAATACATATTTACTTAAAAAGAATTAAATTTGAGACAAAGAAGATTGTTATAATTTATTAAATATTATGATCTATAAATTATTTATCATTTGATAAAGCAAATATGATTGCTGATGCATTGAGTAGAAAAACACATCTGTTTTTTATTATAGCTCAAAATGATGAAAAGAGAATTTTATTTGAAATTGATAATTTATTATTAGAGACAAAAATACAAAGAATTATACAACTATTATATCAATTGTCTATTAGGTTAGATTAGATTGAATCCATTAAAGAAGATGATCTTGAGGATGAAAAATGTCAAAAATTAATTTAAAAAATTAAAGATGATTAAGAATCTAATTTTATTATTGATAAAAGTAATTTTTTGAGATTTCAAGGTCATCTGTGCATTCCTAATCATCAACAGTTGAAGCAGTTATTTTTAAATGAAGCTTACAATTCAAAATATACTATTTATCCTAAAAGAACATAAATATATCATGAATTGAAACAATGATATTAGTAACCTTGTATAAAAAGAGATGTGATAGAATATGTCAAAAAATATCTGATCTATTAATAAATGAAAGGAGAACAACAAAACCTAACGGATTGTTACAACCTTTATCGATTCCTTAATGAAAATAGGAAAGTATTGCTATAAATTTTGTTATGGGATTGCCTAGATCACCGATAAGACATAATTGCATATGAGTGATAATTAGCAGGTTGACAAAATTTGTATATTTCTTGGCAATAAAAGCGAAATATACAACTGAAAAGTTAGCTTGTATATATTTACAGTAGATTGTGAAATTGCATGGCATGTTGAAAGAAATTGTATTTGATAAAAATCTAAAATTGATAAAAAGGTACATTAGGTTTTTGGTGTGTAGTTAAAATTTAGTACAACTTTTTACCTACAGGCACATAGGTAAACAAATTGAATAATTAAAATCTTAAAAGATAGATTATGATTATGTATTTCTACACTTTGGAGAAGATTGGTAGATTCATCTTTCATTAATGGAGTTTTTATATAATAATAGCTGTCAAGCTATTATTGGGATGACTCTTTATGAAGTTCTATATGAAATAAAATATTAATTTTTATTATGCTGATTTGTGGGTAGAGAATGACAAATTATTGGGCCTGACTTTGTTGATGATGCTACAGAAAAAGTGAAGTTAATTAAAAAAAGAATTCAAATTGTATAGGATAGATAGAATAAATATTTTAATAATAAACATAATAATATTGAATTTTTTATTGGTGGTAATGTATTTATCAAAATTAGCTCAATAAAAAACATTTTTAGATTTGGTAAAATAGAAAAATTAAAGTCAAAATGTGCTGGCCATTTTTAGATTTCAGATAAGGTAAACTATGTGGCTTACAGAATTGCTTTACAAATGCAATTTACTATAATACATAATGTATTCTTTATATCTCTTTTGATAAAATATATCTCTAATCCAACACATATAAAGAGTTATGATACAGAAGGGATTAAAATTCAACATGATACGACATATCAGGAGAAACCAATAATGATTATGGATCGTAATGAAAAGATGTTGGATCGTAAGAGTATTGTGACAGAATCACACTGATATAGAAGCAACATGAGAAATAGAAACATATATGAAGGCTTAATACCCAAATATATTGTAAAATTTTGAGACGAAATTTCTTAAGAGGAGATTGTAACGACTCGTCGTCATAAGCACAAAAATGTACGAGTTTTTAAGTATTTGGTAAAATAATTTTTAACAATTTAAATTGGCATGTGAATATAAATTTTAATAGGACAAATTTAGTGATAAATTTTGTTTAATGTCACATCATTTTTGAAGCCTTCGATAATTTGTAATTAAGTTTTGAAGTTATTAATAAATTATCTGAAAATAATATAAATAAATTAAAAGCTAAAATCGGGATTTAAATATCCCGAAATTTCCCAAACGGGCTCGCGAGACTCCCGAAAAGCCACCGCACGCGGCTTCTCCGACGCAGCTAGGGTTTCGGAGAGCAGTGATTTCGGGGAGGGAATCGGCGACGTTCGGTCACCGGACGGCCGATGCGAAGGAAAAGAGCCGACGTTCGAAAGGGTGAACGCGAAGGAAAAGTTATTCGGTGGAGCTGCTTGACCGGAACCTTAATCGAGTGGGGGCACGGTCTCCCGTCGCCGGAAATTGGGAAAAAGTAGTGCTGTGGCCTTGATTCAGAGCACGGATGAAATAGAAGAGGTAATTTTTGTTGATTTTTTATATTTTTCCGTTGCATGCTGATATTTCGGAGTGTGTAGGGTTCCCACCGGCGAGTATGCGGCGTTGTTTTGCCGCCGGCCAGTGGAAGAATGCATGCACTCGCGCGCGCGCGCGCGCATACACACACTCACACTATATATATATATATATATATATATCCAAAAAAAAAATCCGATAAAGGGAAAAAATAAAATGTGGGAAAAAATATGACTAAGGGAAAAATATATTTTTAGGTAGATGTAAAATAAAAAAAATGATGATAAGAAAGATTGTTTTTTATTTTTTAGTTGATTGTTGTTAAAATTAAGTGGAAATTTTTTTTTATGTAGAAGAAAAGTTAACTTGAAGACAATAAACCAAGAAGGAATAGTTTCTGTCAGTTGGCATTTGTTGTAATTGTATTGCCGAACCTAGTTAATAATCGAGGTAAAATTGTTGCAAGCAATTGTGCATGTTGTGTGAAGCTTATAAGTTGTTGTTTTTGAGACAAATTTGATTTAAATGATTTTAGTGAACACTATCTGAAAATGCTCACAATGCTATTATTTCTTGGTGGAAAGTTTAGATTTTACAATTGGTTGATTTCTTGAAGAGCTCGCTTCATAATCGATTTAAAACATAGTTTACTCCATGAAAAGTCTTAGGATCAAATTCCAAAAGTATTTTAGCTTTTTACTGGTAGAAAGTTTGACAATGAAAGTCAAAGAAAGTATTATCTGTTATTTGCTATCAGATCCATTTTTAATTGTTTACTTCTGTGTTCGAAACTAGGTCATTTTTTGAATTTAAGATAGGATTGATAATTTGGTTGTTTTTTCTTTTATTGAAAATTTCCTTTGCTGCAATTTACTTCAAGCTATTAGAATTCAATTTTAGAATTGTCTACTTTAGTATGTTTAGGGCTTTTTTTTTGTTCTATCGTACGCCCCGACCCCGAGAGGAAATTTAGGGTTCTTCGTGCCGAACCCTGCGAACGATTTTTCCCCCAGCAGCTTCCGTCCCGACGACAAATTGGAAGTCCGGCGGCGGCGATTCTGGTTCCGAGCTCAGCGAGGAGGGAAACCGGGTTGTTGTGCAGCCTTCTCCTTTTTGCATCCCGAGCCAGGGAAACCGCGGACAACAAAGGGAAAAAGGAATCTTTGCGGTGCAGCCCTTTCTCGTTTTCCGTGCCGAGAAAGGAGGGTTGCATACGAGTGTCGGCTTGATCCGAGGGGAATTTCTGAACCGTGCAGCGGTCGGCGGCAGCCTCCGGTGAGTTTCTTTTGTTGTTCTTAAGCCGGCGGTAAGAGGTTTTATATTTATTTTATCCCCTTGAATTATTTTGTGCTTGAGCAGTGTTAAAAGGGGGGAGAAATTGAAAAGAAGTGTTGAGTGGCGAAGGCTGCATAAGTGTGAAGAAAACAAACTCTGACAGTTAATTTAATGTTCATTCTGTAGAGATCAATTACCTGTATGTTGCAGCATTTAAAACAAATTTTGATAAAAATATATTGATTTGCGATTTCAGCACCCTGTAATTGAAATAAATGAGAAGAAGAGGAAGGGGAAGGGGAAGAGGCCAAAGAATGGCAGGACCCTCAGGAACTCAGGTAGGTGAATTTATTTAAATAGTAATGTAAGTAGTGATTGTTATTTTATTATAAAAGCATGGCTTTGAAATATTATGGCATTATATGAAAATGAAATGAGAATTTGCAATATGATATTATGGTATAGTAAAATGTAAAACATGCCAAAGAAAATGTGTAGAGGTATCGATTATGCCTCTTAAAGGGTTAAATTCCCTAAAAAGAAAAGTAAAAAAAGAAAAGAAGAAAAGAATTGACCCTAGATCGCATCCCAGTAGTCCCCGGACATATGAGCACCAGCACAGGATGCTGGGCATGATGAGATGGCATAGAGACCTCCCCCGCATTGCTAGTACTTTGTGCAGGGCTGAGTGCGGAGGGATATGATGAGATCGAGACATCTCGTACATGGTTAGCACTTTGTGCAGGGCTGAGATACGGAGATGGTCCGACGTGATAGAGATCGAGACATCTCGTATATGGCTAGCACTTTGTGTAGGGCTGAGATACGGAGATGGTCCGACGTGATAGGCTTGGCCAGTCACGATATGCCTACGGGCAATAGTCTCTAGATGAGATAGATGCCATAGAGATGTGATATGATATGATAGGGATGGGGGATGTGGATCATGGGGAAAGTCTGTGACCCAGCAAGAAAAAAAGAAAAGAAAAAGAAAATGAATAAGAAAAAAAAAAGAGAATTGAAAAGAAAGAGAAATGAATTGCATACTTTGCTTGATTCATTGCATGCTGATTTCAGATTTATCTTTGCCATATTTACAGTTGAGTTATAGCATGTTGTTAGATATTCATCATGTTATATCCTTGTAGCCATAGCATTCACCTACTGGGCTTTATAAGCTCATTTCCCCTACTTACATTACAGGACATGCCACTGATTCACAGAGAGAGGGTGCTTAGGATGGTATGGGACTTTGTACAAATGTATCTGCTATTTCTGTTTTTGTAGCTTTTGTACAGGATTTCCCAAGTGACAGGTATGTATATATTAAAGTTGCTGTTGATTATAAAGGTAACAGTTTTATTTTGCTTGCGTCACCCTCGCCTAGGTTTACAGTTGTGTCCTCAATTATATGCTGCTATACTCTGATTAGCTGATTTTATCAGTAGATTATAGTGATAGTTTAGGCGGGGCGTGACACTTCTTCACTTCATCCTTGTCGAGATAGAGAACCCTATTAGCTATTCATGTCATCGGTATTAGAGGCTTCTTCTCATGTGTGAAGTATATAGTTCAATCTCAATCTGTTTTCATCAATGGAAGTGTATCCAATTGTTCAATGCCCACTTGCTCTTATTGGTCTTCATACTTCACCATTTTCCTTAGTGATGGGTTAGGCATCTTGTTCATCTTGCAAAATGAATTAACATGGTTATATGTTTCTTGCTCAACCTTAGTTGGCTAAGCATTTGGATCTTAACATAAGTTCTTTCCTTTCAAAGCCTCATCTTTTGTTGTCAGCATAAGTAGATTGCATCTTGCTGATACAAATAGTGGTTAGCGAAGATTGCTAGACAAGTATTAGAATATTTCTTCCATAATATTCAAACAAAAATAGATAAATAGTTGGCTTTTTCTTTGTTTTATGCATCTCTTGTGTTCTTTTTATAGTCAAGTAAAATTAATAACCTTTTCTACATGTATCAAAGCCATTTGATCCTCCATATCCTAATCTTAATCCTTCATCTTCCTCATCTTTTCTTAGTTTGAGCATAAAACACTTCTCTTATGCCCTTGCTTTGGAAAACCTAGGCTCATCTCGCACTTACAACCTCGAAACCCTCATCCTTTCTCACCTATTCTTCCTTAGGCCAATGTACAATGCCTACTATCCATCCTAGCAATGTCTGTCATCCTATTACGATTCCCATGATCATGTGATTTCTATAATCTTGCAGCATTAGCAATCACTTGATGCCTGCAATCATGAGATGCCCACTGTTCACTGCATAGTTTATCCTTAATAGCATCTCCTCACTATCGTGGTGAGCTCCTTGCCTTATTGTCATACGTTTACATTGCAAAATCTTTGCAACAAACTCCAATCTTCTCCTTCACTATGCTGCGCACTGTTGCATACTCTTGCTTGACATTGATGGCTAAAAACCACTCTTCTCCCTTCTTCAATGCTTCCCCTACAACACAAGAAATCCCTACTCATTGCTTATTCAAAAAATAAAAGGAGGTGACCTTTGCTATCTTCTTGGCTATTTGACCTTCTATCATAGACATGTAAGAATTCTCTTATGATCTATTATTTATTTCCTTTCTTTATCTATTATATGTCCACCATGCAATTAAGACAGACTTATTAGAATGACGATCAAGTTTGTTTCAAACTATCTTTTGTGGTGCAAGACATTGGTAATTTTTGTGTTAGTTAGGAAAATTAGATCTTCTTTCAAATCCTCAATTCACATTCTAAGGATAAGAGTTGTAACTCTTATAGACAATGACAAAATGATGACTATATTGTTATATCTTGGCTTGTAAGTAGCAAAAAGCATTTTATTTACTCTGTTATGCTTCTTTACTTCAAGAAGAAGTTTTAGAATATGGTTTATGATGTGTTTTCATAGGAGAACAACTCTCGAGTGTTCTATTTATATGAGTAGATCTTCACTTTCCATCATGAAGATTTTCAATGTATATTGGAGTATTTTTATGCTATGTGAGGTGCATATCATTAATTTCTTATATTTCATCAATTGATTGTTGATCCCTTGCAAATAAAGGCATATTGGAAAGAATTTATCATTATAATTTACTTTTAGTTTCAAGGGATCTTTATAGATGGTTTCTCATTCAATCATTGTTAATGGAGGAGCAACATCTCTCTCAGTTGCTTTTTTAGGCTACTTAGTGTGTCCATTGCCTCCAACTCTCACCTTACACCTTCTATTGTAAGTTTTTCTTTAGTTGTTCATAGTCAAGGATGTCATAGGTAGACTTATTGACCAGATTGTATGGAGGGACATGGACGTGGTTCTAATCATTCTCAATTTTTCTCATCATTGCTTTCATTGTTGTCATACCAATTATATTTTTGAGAAGTACTAGCTCAAATTTTGGAAGCTTGAATAGTGATGAATGGTGCATAAAACTTTTCTTAATAGCAGTCTACATTGCATTATTGGAATGCAACACTTTTCTAAGGTTGACAATTTCTTGTTTTGCTAGGGTTGTTCTTCCTTACCCTTTCGGGATAGCCCATGCAGTCTTATTCTCGTTTTGGTTAGAGGTAGCTTTTCTGGGGTTGGCAGCCTTTTATTGTCGATTCATTCATTCAAATCGTTTTAAATTTTCCTTCTCCTCTTTGTAGACTTGACGCATTTTCAGGACGAGGTTTCTATGCTCGGGCCTCCCGTGGATTGTTCCTTATAGGACAAACATTGGTGGTCTTTTTTTGACTCCTTACCCATGGAGATGGTTTTTGGTTGCTGTACTTTGAAGTCTCTTAGAGGTTATAGTGCTAAAGGTGAAGGTGTTGGGTTGGTTAAAGTTTGTGTCTAGGCTTTGGAGGCTTTGACTTAAGGGGAAGGGGGACCTTCATCACCCCATTTCATTAGTTGGTCAATCTGCAATCGTGAAGTTAAAACTAAATAACTTAAATCATTGCTACATGGAAATTTAATTTGAAATAGATTTGGATGATCTTCAAGTAATCGCCCTTTTAATTGCCTGCTTTGGTGTGAAGCACAGTCTTATCTATCTTTTAAATATAATATTAATTGTAATAATGTTTATTTTGAGGGTATGAGTTGTGGGAATGTAGCGTTTTCTAATATGGAAGATGATCGAAGGATGAACTAAGGCTCTTTAAATGCTTTTAGAGGATCTCAAGGTGGTGGTGACATCCTTATGGCTGATGGAGAAGTTACTAATTATGGTATTGTTGCTTTTGATGGTAAAGAGGAGAATCATGATCGTGAGAAATGCCTTAGAATAGATTCAACGAGGCATCGTTGCCAACTGATGATCTAGGCATTAGCATGATTGAGGCATAAATGATTGTGGGCAATTTAACCCATCATTTACCTGATATTAGCATATCTTTGTTTGATTTTAGTCTTATTTTTCTAGCTGCATAAGGTGGCCGTGCAATCCTCTCTTTATCTAGTTGAGGGGTTTGCACAATTGCTTTTTGTTACTGATGTGGTTAGGACCGGGCTAGCCCCAATCAACAACTCACTTCCTACTTGCGATTTACTTTATTTAGGACAAGATTGTTCAATCCCCTTACCCTATTGGATCATTGTTTCCCAATTGGCTTCATTGTTGGGCCTTCTCAAATTGCATAACCTATCATTGGCTTGATGGGCCAATGTATCCTTAATGCATGGACCAAGAGGTCAAACATTTCTTTCTCCACAATTGTGACAATGATCTAGTAATTGTGGATGACAACGAAACAGAAAGGCTATAGATGGTTTTTGAAAATGTATTAGTTGGTAGGTTATTTGACTTTAGGATCCCTTGCATTGGATGTTTGAGGAATTGACTAAATTCATGGGGGTAGTACGACGGGTTTTGGGTTATGGATTTAGGTGAGGATTGGCTATTTTCCTTTTCTCCAAGTTGAAGGACCATTATAACTTCTGGCAAGATGGTCGTTGGACCACTGTGGGGCTATGTGCTTGGCCACTTTCAACCCAAAAAAAGTCCCTTAACGACAAATCTTTGGTCGACATAACTATCCTATTTTGGGGGCATTTACCCAACCTTATTCTGCACCTTTTGGGATAACAATCTCTTTGAATTGACTCCAATTTGGGTCTTCCCTTATGGGGGGATGTCGTTACAATGGGGATGGAGAGATTGTCATTTTCGATAGTGAAAATTTACATCACTAAATCCCTATGCTTGTTCGGGGGGCCTAAATTGTCTCAAATGGTCGATAGTTTTTGAAAAAGTTTGAGTTTGATGGTTGTTTTTGTATTATGTTTTCGATGTGGTAAAGTGGGCCATATTTTAGATAAATTCCTCTTCACAGCGTGTAGTTTGGTCTACGCTGAACTGGTATGCTTTTGTTGCTAACTTGAGCTTTCCCAGGGATCTCTTGTGCTTCTTTTAGCAAGCCCCAGTGCAGTCTTGAGTGTGTAATCGTCTATCCTCTAAGACCAAAGTGGCTAACCTTAGAGTTAGAACACCTTTGTTGGCCAGTTGGAAGTCTGAGTTGACGCCAACTCCCACTTTGGTGATGTTCTTATGACAACTTAAGAAGATCACCCATGTTTTGACCGAAAAGATTGGCCTTGGACTCTTGTGGCTAATGAAAAGAAAACAAATGCTCATGGTGAGAAAGTCCAAGCTAAGGGCCACTCCCTCAAGACCCATCGGTGACTTTGAAACCTCAACTTAGAAGTTTTGTCGAAACCTTGTATGCTCTTTGCTTTTCTCACTTTGTAGTAGTAATCTCAACTTTTTCCTCTTATCCCTCCAAGTCCATACCTTAATACCCACCTGCTCCACATATTCCTTCTGATCCCTTTCTTGCTTCTCCTATGAATCCCTCGCTATCCCCTTCTTGTCTAAGCATAATTTTAAGGAATGCTAAAAAGAGAACAAGGCATCAAAGCCTTGTGCTAAGATTATTGAGGAATCCTATCTTACTCTTGAGAACTTGCTTATTCCAATGAAGAGAAGGCGGTGATTTAGCACTCTTTATTATTTGTTAGGGATGGTCCTCACCCAATTACAACCCACTAATGATTATTATCATTTTTTGGAACCATCGAGGTTTTAAGAAAACTACCTTGCACAATCATCTTACTCTTGATGGCTTGCTTTTTCTAGTGAAGAGAAAGAGGTGATTGGGCACCCTTGCCTATTTGTTAGGGATGGTCCTTACTCAATTACAACCCATTTATGATTATTATCATTTTTTTAACCATTGAGGGGTTAAGAAAACTACTTTGCTCTATCATCTTTAGAACTTGATTTAGGATCATGACCTTTGTCTCATTTGTATTCTCGAATCTTACACCCAATATACCTCTTTAATAACTTAGTTGGGAGAAATTGAAATTGTGTTTTCACCTTTTGTTGGTAGATGTTGAAGTATCCTTCTTTGTTGGTTGCCTTACCTTATATCCCCTAATACCATTCTCATTTTCAAGTGAATTATCTTGGTTGAGATCCTCCTAAATCCCCATATTTCTTTGTTTTTCATAGCAATATATGCTAATTGTGATATTTGTATCCATCAGCCCGTTTAGGTTGATCACCTTCCTATGTTCATGGGTGCTTGCTTGACCATAATGGGAGGTGACTTTAAATGTGCTCTTTTAGGTTGAGAGACGGGTGGTAAAACCTTTTCTTTTCATTGAGCGGAGGACTTCTCTAATTTTGTGTCATCTTTCAATCTTCATGGCCTTCACTTTGATGGCCTTATGTTTACCTTCTACCATAATTGGAGAGGCCCAACTATATTTGTTCTTGTCTTAACCAAATTTTATTAAATTCCAAGCATATCGTCAAGTTCGCAAGCCTCAAATTCATCCACTTTGCACTTATTTGCTTTGACCTCCTTCCATATCTTTTGTAGCTTTAAGGTTTGTCCATCCTACGGCTTCACCATTCTCGTAAATTTGGGGATGTTTGTCTTTATCAAGTTGAGATGCTTTATTTCCAAGTCTTGATCTATATACCATGGGATCCTTCCTTTCTATCTCTAACCATGCATGTGCCTACATGCTCGGTCATCTCCAATCCTTGTGCAAGTTATGGGTGGGCAAACTATTTTCTATTTGCTTCGCCTAAGCCAAATATACCTCTAGTGCAAGGAGTATAGTGTTTAGGGCCTGAATAGTGAGGAGCTTGATAAGCTTCTTGCTCTTGTGGTTTATTACGACACTTTCTTGTCCATCTTGAAACTCTTCGTTGGTGCTAGAGAGCTAAAGTGAGGTAGCTCCAACTTGCTAATAAGAACTCTTTTTTCCATAAGGTGGTCACCTTCCACAAACACTTTAATTGTTCATCTCTTTGAAGGACGAGGATGGTTCCCACATTTAGGAACCTACTGATTTTTCGATTGTCCCATGTGAATTTTTTCAATTAGAAATAGGCCCAACGCCCACTCTCCTCTTCACTTAACTTCCATAACCCTGGACTCATCTTTCGACCAACTAGATCCATGGGATGTGTTCCTCCATTTTTTAAAGGGAATTTTTGGTTATTGTGTGGCCACTCGCTTCTAATGGTGCTATGATTGTGGATGCTGCTAGGGTATTTTTCATTATGAATGTGGTAGGTAGATATTTTGTTGTTATGATCATTCACTTCGTTTTCTGTTGTAAAATGTACAAATGTTGGCATGATATTATGGTGGTTCATATTCTCGAGGTCAACGATACATCAAAGTTTGCACTATAACCTATAAAATCAACACCAAGATTTTGGTCAATCCTCATTACATGTGAGCAAGGTACCTTCATCCTTGAGCAGAAATTGCTAATAATTGTTTGTTTACTCAAAGAAATCTTTCATCTTGTGGACTTCTTTTTTTCTTTTATGTTCTCATAGCTATCAAGGAAGATATGGAGTAGGATTATAATAAATTTTGTTGGCCTTTCCTCCTAACCATGCTTGTCACTTTTGCTGTTCAAGGTTTGGTATATGTGGGTGTTGAATGCTTTTCTTCGTCCAGGTACTTCTAATGTTTGGACGGACTAGATCTTGATGATTTGGGACCTCAAGCAGGGTTGCCCCCTATCCCTGCACCTCTTTATTTATGTTTCTGAATTTTTATTGCTTCTCATCCAGCACCATATGCTAGTGAGCATTTTTGTGAGTTTTCAGATATCTCTCAATGCCCTTTCCTATGCCTTGCCTATTTTTGGCAGATTTCCAGCTTGTCATTGATGGTCGAAAAGTTTCCTTTTGTTATTTTACTTGCAAGCTTTCATCAGGTGGGACCACACTAACTGTATGACTACCCATTCTATTATTTTATTCAATTGAATTTGCAAGAATAGGAATGCAAAAGTTTATGGCAGGTCGATCCATCCTCCCTATAGCTTTTGTATGAAAAACTGGGACCCAATTTGCCCACTGGGTTGTAATGTTTCCTTCCTCTCTGTTTGGTGTCCTTCAACTCCAATTTGAATTAAAGTGAACTTTGATAGCTCTATTTTTTTGGTGGTGTGGTTGGAGTTGTGCTAGTTGTTAGGAATTTTTCTACTCAATTATTTGTTGCATCAAGGATTTGGCTGCCTACTTACTCTTTTTCCAATTTTGAGCTTTAGACTTAGTTTGTTATCTCCTTTACGGCTTTTTTCATTGACCATTATATTGGCATATGTCTTTAGGGGGTATCCTTTGCCATGGTTAGGGACCTCTTTCGTTCTCTCTTTGACCACCACGCTTACTCCTTTGTAATGATTAGGGACCTTTTTCACTTTCCTCTCTACCAACACTCTTATTCTTTGGACAACCAACAAAGCAAAACCAACAAAGCAGGTGATTTTTGTGTTTAGAAAGTTTCCAGTTTGAACTTTAGGTGGGATAACGATGTTTCCCTTCCTCTTACTTTTATTGATATTTCTCTTGAAGGACTATTCTTAAAGTTAATTATTTATAGAAAATAGGCTTTGATCAATAGTTTAAAAATAGTGGCATCACATTGACTTGATGATAATGACAAATTCAAGTGACTCAAAGGTCAGTTCTCTGTTCAAGCTGTGTTTATTAATCCATGTGTCTTCAACTTTGTCTGCAAAGAGTTTTAGATGTTTGATTTTAGTGCCACAGAATACATAATTAGTAATCACTTCACCTTTCTCAGTTTAATTTCATTCTGATCCTTTCCTTGACTTTACATTGTGAATGATTTGTATCCCTTTGTTATGGTTGTTAGATCTTTTCCAATATCTAACATTTTCTCTTTTGACTATGGTTTTTATGCACCTATAAAAAAGCCTTTTATATATTATCCAACTTATAAAAACACTTGATTGTTCCATAATGTTTATCCCAAATGTTGTGTTTTTCATGATTTGACCATAGGGTGTGAATTGGTGATGGTCAATGACACTAGTCTTTTTTTTGGTTAATATTGTTACACGTATCTCTCCTATGTGCTATGTACTTCCATGTTGTTGTTTCTTAGAAATGTCTTTTTGATTATCCATTCATCTTTAAGTTAAAGTAGCTTCTTCCTCACGAGTTTTTTTGCTTTTGTGTCTTGTGAGTTAAGAAAACACTGTTGTGCTTCTTACCCTCTTACAATTGATAATAAATGTTGTACTCTGTTTGAATAATTTCATTTTGACATTTGGGATCCCTGAATGTTAGATTTTCTTGGTGCATCATGTTGTTTTCTCATCTTTTGTCAATACATTTTCTCTTGTATGTAGGATTTATTCTTTTATTCATGATTCTTAGATACTAGGAATGATATGATCCTTTCTAATGAAATCACAAGCCAACTTTTGGCTATGATTTGTATTTTAATTTCTGATGATGCTCTTGAGTTTGTTTAAAAATTTGTCCATCTTAGCTTTTCATCATGCATCAGACGTTCTATTCATATACATCTCACCAAAATGGAGCAGCTGAATGCAAGCATTGTGGAGAGCTATGTTGGTCGGGAGAGAATGAGGGAAGCAAAGTTGGCAAACCTTAGGTGGTAATAGGAACTGGGATTCAAAACCTCAAAAAGTTAGGAGATATTTTACTTATGAAACTTTTCAGCTTTCAAAAAGCTTAGATTATGAACCTCTACTCACTATTAAACGTTAGCATAGTGAACCAAATTAAGAAATTTGGCATTATACTTTGAAAAGACAAGGCATTCTGTACATGCTTTCTTTAACTGTCCATTGTGGCGAGGTGGCGGAACCATATATGGTAACAGGAACTAAGATACACAACTTCAAAAAGTTAGGAGATGTTTAACTTATGAACTCATGTTTTAAGCTAATAATTTCTATGAAATTGAATTAGGCAGGGATGGCATGATGACTATGAAATTGGCAATTGCTGCAGTAATTGCCAATGATGAGAGTTGTTCTGATCTTTTTTTGTACAACACTACAATTCTTTGCGGAGTCCTCATCTCTAATGTTTTTGTGCTCGTATTTTGCATGTTTATTTTCTGTTCTGTATTAAAAAAAAGAGGGTACTTTCTCTGGAGCAGAAACGGAAGCACATGCTTCAGATCTTCTAGGACTCCCAGGATTTCTTTCTCGTGAGTTTACATCAAATTCTGTGTTCTATTGTTAGAGGTTTTTTTAACATTACATCCCTGTTTTTCTGTATTAGATAAAAGGCTTTATGCAAGGATTGGAAGATGGGTGAGTAGCTATTTGTTAAGATATGATTACAGGTGAGTGCATGTGGAAGAAAATATGTTTAATGTTTTTTGGGAGAGAGGAAAAGGTTATGTTTTGTTACTGGATAGGATAGCTTATAAATAAGCAAAATAGAACAAGTACAAAAGGAAATAAATAAAGAATGAAATATTATATCATTATTATAAAACGAGGGAATATTTTAGGGTCATTTTGAAAAATGTTTCTATGATCAATATTCTTAATAAATCACTATAAATGATACAAACAGCCAATATTGCTAATAATTGGATCTTTATTAGTGCATTTATGGTTGAAAGGAGTTGCTGCAAGAAGTGCAGTCAAGGCTACAAGAGGATTGAGCATGGAATTCAGTGACTCAAAGCTGAGTGAGAGCTTGATGTATTTGGAACTGCAGAATAGCCATCAATTAACTTGAGCTATAGATGGAGATCAAAAGGAAAATTGGCCAAAGAAATTCATCTTTTTTTTTCTTGGTGGATGGATCTTTAGCGAAAGGAACAATAATGAAAAGGTTCTTACCATTTGCTTTTAAATTTGCTATAATAATCTTGGTTATGTTTGGCTCTTTTTGGTGGAGAAATGCCAGCATGGAAGTTGTATACCTATGAGATATTATTTGTGAAGCATGTGAAAGGAAGAAAGCCTCACATTCCCTTTGTGGTCTCTTGAAATGAAGGTGGTTACATGATAGGTTCAACAATATTAAGCATCTAAGTATGAAATACATTGTTTAGAGGTTGCAATTTGGTATATTAGTGATGTTCATTGGTTCAGGTATTAGGGAGTCTTGATGGCAAAGTTTCCTTTGATTACTAAACATTAGAAAAAACAATCCATTACTAAACTTCAGAGCAGCAAAACGAAGCCTAAATTTGGGTCTAGGCTAGTACAACAGCAAAATAGAATGAAAACTTCAGTTTTAAGAATGAAATTTCTTAATTTTATACATTGGGGAGTTGCAACAGCTTAAAATTTGTGCATGTATAAATGTAGATACACTTGGAGATGTAGCATCTTATAATCTCACTGAATTCTTCAGCTGATTTCTTTATTCTAAGGGAAATATTGGTTAAATCATATTCATGAAGTGACAAATTTTTGGGCCGAGCTGGATTTAAACCAGCTAGACTTCTTGTCAACGAACTTACAGTCCATCCCCATTAACCACTTGGGCATCGATCCAGGAAGACTGAATTCTTGCTTTATGAATAATGGATAATATTGATATGATAATCTACGATCAACTATCCTTCATAGTCCCTTAATCCCAGGGGAAATTGAATCGCTATAATTCTTTTATAATGACAACTAAACTTGCTTTTAAAATCACTTGGCTTTGAATCCTAATTTCCAATAAAAAAATCTTTTAATTTTAATTTCAAAGACATTGGAAGCATAATTCTTTTATAATACAACTATAACATTACTTTCTAAATCAACATCATAATAAAAGTTTTACTATAAGTCTTTTAAAAAAATGTTCACAACACATCTAGATGAGAAAACGAGATCTACTAAGTCATGTCATTAAATGATTTAATCTTCGTTGCTCCCTTGTATCTTTATGATATCCTTATTTTAACTCGAGTGTTAAGCTAAAAATAAGTTGAGTCAATTGAGATTAGTTTAGTAGCAGAAACAACTTCTAATGTAAAAAATATCATATTATATGGGTACTCTTATGTATGAGTTAATTGCATTTAAAACAACTTAGAAAAGATTGTAAATGAGCAATGAAAAAATAATTGACTTTTAATGTAAATGTATTTATAACTTTTTGCTTTTTTTATTCATTTTTATGATTTTGCTAATTTCATGTCTTTTCATCTTTGTAAGGATCAGCTTAAAGTAAAATTTATTTATTTTGAATTTTAAACAAATTGGCTGTATTTCAAATAAAATAATTTTAAATAATTGTATATTTGGTTCATCTCTTGGTCACAATAATCAGGAATGATAATCATCATTTAGACAGTCTATTTTTTGGTTCATTTCTAAAATGCGTTATTTTGAAAATGTAATAATCAATTTGCATAAACAAACATAAGGTTTAGTTGCTCATCTCTAATCTTTTTACTATGAAATAGTAGTTATCATTTTGAATAAGTAGCATTTCAACACTTTTATTTTAAATCCTCCTTAGCTTTTTGTCAATTTATTTTTTTATCTTTTTTTCTTATTTTTTTCATTTTTTATATTTAAAATTTTTTATTTCTCTTTATACATTTTTATCCTAATTTTTGTGACAATTATCACAACATAACTATTCACATTTATTTTTTTTCTTTGAAAACATTAATGTAATAACATGAATATAAATGAGATATGTAAAAGATGCAACACAGGTAAATAATACTTGATACGTGAAACATAAAACATAGAATCTCGAATGTCTTTGCTTGAAAGATTTTCACTGAAGATCCTTATGTTTGGCCTCATCCTCTTTATATACGACTACAACTTCTTTGATCGTTCACCTCATTTCAATGGTTATATGTGTTCAATTGGACGTCTCTTTGATTTCATTTTTACTTAATTTTGATAGCTTTCTTTTAGTCAAACTCTCCCCACAACGATTCATGTTACTGTTCGTCATTTTGATTTTATAATATTTAGGTTATACGTTTTTGTATTATATGATCCTTTTATTTTGTATCGTTCGATGTTGAGTTGTACCTTCATTTATTATAATTTTTATTGATTGTACTTATATGGTTCCATAATCATGCTTGTACGATATATTGTAATGCATATATTCTTTTTTTGTTAGCTGATGATTGTATATATGATATTATTCTTCATTTGATTGTACTTATATAATTATGTTCATTGTATCGTACAATTTGTACACCCATTATTCAACCATTATACTTAGATAAGTTTTCCTTGTTTTGATTGAGCGTATACTATTTCTACTTTGTGCTTGTACGATCCAAATTAGACTCCTTTCAACTGATATTCATTATCTCTTATTTGAAATTATTGTATTGATACAATTATCTTGATTGTATTGTATGGTCCTATTTAGCTTATTTAATTTAGTTATTAATTGTCTAACATGTTGTACGATGCCCTTAATTATATTGTATAATGATCTTAACTAAGTTTTCTAGCTTAATTTTCTCCATATTATATCGTATGATTTGTAGTTTTTATTGCATCAGAGGAAGTATTATAACATAGCCACAATGATTGTTGCCATGTCTTGTCAATTCCTTTGGGTTCGCCTTGAAGTCATTGCATAATAGAATCCATATTATTGAATTGAGAGCTAGGGTGTGTTGAATGAATAGTGGAGAAAACTTGTTGCATTGCCACACAGTTGGTTAAAGAGTGATCAATAGTTTTAGCACGTGGCAAAGCATAGCAAAATAGAAGTCCTAATGGATTCGATGACTATCCCTGGGTCATTTGATCAATAATCCAAGCATCGATTTACATTTGTACTCACACATTTCTTTTAATTTAAGTATAAGTTTATCTTTATTGTTAGTTGTTGGAATATTTTATATAAAATGGGGTTTTCAAATTTTAAATATAAAAACGAGAGATGTTCCCAGATTTTTTTTATGTATTATATGTTCTTTATTGGTGTCGTGGTGTTGAGGAACTGACAGCCAGTATTGCAAGAGGATCTTGGATAATATAGTTGGCAAGACAGTAGATAGTTTGTTTCGAAGGTGTTCCATGGTGGTGTTTGAAATGGTTCAAAAAATCTCTCTTGTTATTGCATCATTTGTTAGATTTGTTCATTAATGGTAAGAGGCTTTAATCTATTAGGTTATCTCATATATATTTGATCTTTATGGGGAAAGGATGCCTCCTATTATTGGGTAATCTTCTCTTCTTCAAAGCTTTGGGTTCTCTCGTCATTTTTTCATAGGCTATACAAAAGTTGTGGAGGTGGATTTTTGAAAAAAGAAAAATAGGGATTTATTGGCTTCAAGAACTACTATTGTTATGTAAGTACTGAGTCTTAGGAAGTGGTTGTCGGAAGTTTTTTATTATCTCACACGACCACTGTCATTCTCTTCTTGAACTATTGTTGCATCACTTTGACTCTCCTTCGTGCTCTTCAGGGCTTGTTATCCTTGTTCTTAGGCAAGTCCTATAGCTCTAATTGTTGTGTATACATTATCTTTCATAGTTTTTTTTTGTATAAACATGCTTAATGAAGGCAAGACAAACATGGCCAACCTTGGAGCAAAAGTTTTAATGTTCACTCAAGCTTACATTAAATTCTCATGCCATATGATATAATTAGTGGGAGGGTGGTACATTAAATCCAAAATAGGATGATAATGACTAGTTCATAAAAGAGGAGCTTTTCACTTTGAAAACACAAGGATTTACCTGAGTTCCATCATGTTCAACCTTTGCCACTCTTTATTGCATAGATTTTTTCTCTTTTTGTTTTGTTTTTTTAAGTACTCTCCCTACATTTCTCCCCCGGTTCCAACAATTCCTTCTCTAGAAGCCCTTGTCGAGCAGGAAACCAGTAACACATGCTCTTTCCAAGACTTCTGTTTTGTTATGCAATTCTTGTCCATCTCTCTTTCAAGGAGACAACAGGGATTGGACTTCTGTTGAGGGTAGGGGACTATGAAGGGTAGTTGATCGTGGATTATCATGTCTATATTATCCATTATTTATAAACCTAGAATTCAGTCTTCCAGGTTTGAAATGTTCAGTGAATTTGTTGACAAGAAGTCTAGCTAGTTTGAATCCAGCTCGGCCTAAGAATTCGTCACTTCATGAATATGATCTAACCAATTTTTTGTTTAGAATAAAGTAATCAGCTGAAGTATTCAGTGAGATTATAAGGTGTTACATTTCCAAGCATATCTGTATTTATGCATGCACAAATTTGAAGTTGTTGCAACTCCCCAATGTATAAATGTAATAAATTTCATTATTAAAGTTGGAGTTTTCATTTTATTTTGTTGTTGTACTTACCTAGACCCTAATTTAGGATTCGTTGTGCTGCTCTAAAGTCAAGTAATGGATAGTTTTTTCTAATGTTTAGTAATCGAGGGAAAGCCTTACAATCAAACGTTTTTGTTGGCAAGTTAATCTCAACTTCTAGTTATGTCTTGGAGAAATGTGGGCTTCTAAACATGTTTTGTGGAGTTATGGGCTTTCGTTGCTAAGGATGAAAAAGATATTGTAAGTTAGTTTGTCTATCGGCTTGTTGAGCAAATGATCTAGATATTGGGATTCTGGTTCGGACGACTAGTTGTGAATTTAGGTCGTGTTGGAAGTTGGATTGCCTTAGAATTTTTGTGATTTCTTGATTATTTGTATTTTATTGTTTTTGTCTTTATTCAGACTCAATTTGCACAAAAAAAAAAGGAAAAGACAACAAACTAAAGCACAACTCATCGCTTCTTTTGGCAAGATTGTAACTTGGAAAACTATAGCTTTCAACTTGTATTTGCAATGGTTTGTAGATCTTTAATTTGTTGAATTTGTTTTAGGTGCCTAATTACTAATTTATGGTCTTGAATATGACAAACATTTTTATAGCTTTTGTTATTAATTCATGAAATCAATGTTAATGATAACTTATATACTTCTTTCGAGTTATGAGATTGCGATAGAATATTGCCTTGTTTAGAAAACATCTATTAGATATTCTCTACTATTTAGATGTTTATTTGTGTTTTACAGGTTAAGTACAAATTGGGAAGGCATTGAACCATTCAAACTTCAATTTTTGTATGAATATCATGGAGAGTGAAGCTAGCAAAAAGTTAGTACAATACAAATGGAGTAAAGTAGCATACGGTGGGATGCAGCCAGGTTATGACGACAATTATACAGACGAGTCGTTCTTAGAAGACATGGTCATGAATGCCAATGTCGTGAAGAGGGATTTTTGGAAAGTGATGCTAGATTCTATTTCCATATCACAATACCTGTGCATTGTTGCTCTTGTGGTTGTTGTTTGGATACAAACTTTGCATTCTACAATCGATGAGGTATCCCTACTTTCTTTAGATGTTTGCCTTCTTGGATTAGGCTTCTTGATAATCTTGTTAACATCAACTCATCTTTCTTTTCAGACATTTCTACATTACCTTCTTAAGGTCTCGTTCTTCATTAGTGGATTATACATATTAGCACCTGTATATCATACACTTACCAGGTCGATCAGCTCAGATTCAATATGGGCATTGTCTGTTTCATTACTATTAGTTCATCTTTTCTTACATAATTATTCAGGCTACACTATCAAACCCCCAGGTGCACAAAACAATCCTTCTCTGTCTAGTAATGTTTCATTGAATGCATCTATTATAGCTTCTGTTCTGATAGCGTCTCGTCTCCCATTGAGGCTTCATGTCTTTGCAGTGATGTTCTTCTCTTTGCAAGTCTTTCTCTTTTCACCATTAGTTACTTTTTCAATTAGGAATTACTCCTTCAAGTTGCATCTATGGTTCTCATTTCTCCTCATTTTTGTAACCCTAAGCGTTGTATATTCATTGCATGTGATGCTCTTTATTATCTTACTTTGCCTTCTTGTGTTTATTTCTATCGTTTGTCCTTATTGGTTGATAAGGATACAAGAATACAAGTTTGAGATCCATGGTCCTTGGGATGAAGCTAAGCTTTGTTTTGATATAACCGAATAAGCATTAACCCTTATTATATTATTACTTTTGTAACCATTTGATTGATATTCAAGTAGTTGAAGGTTTTATATTCTAGATTTTTTTTTTTTTACTTATTCATGCATTTATTTTTTTAGTCATTTTTGTGCATTTATTTTTTTGGTAGAATTAATTTCTATTTTTTTAGAATGTTATTATCAAATAGAGCTTAGCGAGGGTTGGTTTATTTGTTTCAATTGATAAAAAAAGTTAGAACAAATATTAAAAAAAAGACATTTACGTTATTATGAAATACTATAGTGTATATTTGTATTATTTGTCACATTTTGAAAGCCTTTGGTCTTCTCAGTAAGTAAAATTCAAATACATTGTTAAGGTCTCTTTGTTACAACCTCGAAGTAAGCCAGGTCTTGGAGTATAAACGAAGAGTTTGTTGACTGGATTGATAGGTTTCATGAACTTGATTCTTTGTTTTGAGACTCTTCTCTAACTTGTTATAGTTTTGTCTTCCATGGGTTTTTTGTTTTTGGTTCTATGCTTTGTGTGACTTAGTTTAATCCAAAGTACATCATCTTGTGTAAAAGGTTCTTAACTGGAGAAGAACCCTAACAACTTGAAATTGATGTGTACAAGTTCACTTAATTGTTTTGTAAAATGTTTAATTTTAATTAATTGTTTTGTGAAAACTTCATTGGCTTAATAAGGGATTTTAGATATCATTTGAATGGTTATCTGAGCTAATATAGAAAAGTTGTTCATGCATTTAGTGTGCAAGGAGAAGAGGAGATTTATAGAACACAACTCTACAGGCAATAATACCTTGCTGCTGTTTAATTGTCTAAGTAGTTCACATCCATTAAAGTTTTGTCCTTCACATTACATGAAAAGGAATGCAAGCATAGAGCTGAAGAAAAGAGTGCAGAGATGAAACAAGCCAAGGGTATTAATCTGAATTCTTGAGTGACTTGTGGCCGCTGGATTTCTTGATGGATTCTATCCTCTGAAGCCGGATCTGTTCTCTGAACTTGGCTATGAACGCATCAGCCTTCTTGTCCACTTCGTTCTTCTGCAATGCCGCGCGCGCTTCAGCTGCGCGCTTGCTGGGTTCATCATCGTCTGATGCATCGTTTATGGTGTCGTCGCTGTTGGAGTCGTCTGAGATTGAAGTCTTCTTCTTCTTCTTCTTCGCTTTGGTTTCCGCTTGGTATGTTTTCATAAATGGGTCTCTTTCAGCTGACTGCGCTTCCTTTGATCTCACAGTTCTTACTGATCTGGGGGACGAAGGGTTCTCTGGTTTCATCTGCTCGGTAACCAAATGACTGCTTCTGAGAAATCCGTCCCTCCCTTTTTGGCTCATATCCTTCAGTTCGTCCTTGAAGCTCTTTTTTACTTGCCTTTTTTCGACGAAGAGGGATCCGTGAGTAAAGGAGGGAGGGGGTGGTGGCGGCGGCGCCGGCGGAGAGTGAAGGGATGGGTTTCGAGAAGAGTTGATAGCTGGAGCTTCGTCTCCGGCTTCTGACCTCCCTGACCGGGACCTCCATGGGATGGGGGAGGGGAGCACACTGCTCTCTGTAAGCCCATCTGAGTTCTGAACTCGAGAGTTCTTCAAACTACGAACCGGTAAAAGCAGGGGCTTTCCGGTTCTGCCGTTTCCATTGGCCACGACCACCAGTGGATCGGCTGCCTGGAATTGAGAACTCCATGTTTCGAGCTTGCCCTCGTCGGCGGAGACGACGGCGGCTCCGGCTTCCGTGTAGTCGTCGAAGACCGGGGAAACTTGGAGCATTCTGGAGACGTACGACTGCGGCGTGTCGGCCTTAGAGTTGGGGTCTTTGTCCTTCTCAAGGTCTGCGTCGGCGTTCCGGCGGCTGAAGAGGCCGTAGGACACGGCAATACCGACGAGCAGAAGGTGGAGAAGCTCCCAGCTTCTAGAGAGGATGGTGTGGTTTCCCGGCTCGGTGAACTGGGAAGGAAACAGAGGGAGGAGAGCCACAAAGACGGCGAAGAGGATGGCTTTGTAAAGGAAGCCTGACAGGACTTTGGGTGGTAGATTGTTCTTTGGGGAGTACACAACGGGTTGGTCCAGTTCTGCCATTAGAGAACGCAAGCTTCTATTTTGGTATCTTCTTCCTCCTTCCTCCTCCTCCTCCTCTTCTTGTCGTTCTCCCCTTTGTTCCGTTATTTGTCCCTTGCTTTGCGTTTAGTCTACGAAGCGCCGGCGTGTCGCAGACAGGATGATGCGAGACGATAAGAAGCCTTAGTTGTGAAGGAAAAGGGGAGGGAAAATAAAGCGAAAGCTTACGAGAAAGGTGGTGTCTTTGGCCCATTTTAAAGTATAGTTGGATTCCTTTTCTTTTTAACCATCAGTTAGAAGTGTCTTCAAGTTATATATTATGGCGTAAGGTTTAGACTTAAGAATATTTCCCCTCCTCTTTTTCACCCTTTTCTACCCATGGAACCAAGTTTTTGACTAGGAAGACAAATATTCCTTCTTGAAGTAGAGATTTATTGCTAATTTGATTTATTGTATAACACATCCTATTATTTTTAATAATTCATTTATTAAATATCTTATTTAGTTTTATTTTTTATATTTTTATTTTATTTTAAATGTTATTTATCATAATTTTTTAAATGTTATAGAAAAAAGAAGATAATGTTTTGATATAATAAGGTTGATTCTTGACAATAATATCGAGATATATTGTATTTATTTATTTAAAAACATGATTTGATGAGATTGTTTGGAATATATAATATTTTTATGTTATTTTCATAACACAAGAATCACAAATGTATATGTAAAATGAATATCTATCAAATAATGTTTTTACGATGTAAATTGTGGCTTTTATATTTAATTTCTTTTGATGTATTATACATAAGTCATAAACAAGTCTTAAAAAAGTGTTATCGTTATTCAATAAATTATATATATTAATAATTTGATGTATAATATAATTGTTAAAAGATGTTTTATGTAAGTAAAAAAATTAAAAAAAATTATTAAACAAATCTTAATAGTTTAAATATTTCATTTATAAATTAATTTTATTTAGTGTTAACTTAATGTATTTATTTTATTTTAAATAATATTTTGTATCATAATTTATTATATGTTATTAATCTTAATTGTATATTTTAATCTCAACAATTTTATTATTTTTTTATCTCATTGTATTATCATAATAGAGATAATATTTTATCATTATAAGATTGGGTTGTAATTAAGATATTGAATTATATCATAATTTAATATTTAAATTTGTAATTTAGCATTTAATTGTATTTATATATTTAAAAAGAAATTTTGAGATTGTAGGAAAACATAATTTGATATGATTATTTTGAATGTTTAATATTTTTGTCATTTTTTCATAACACAAGAATCACAAATATATATACGATGTCTTTAATGAGGTAGCTTGATAATAAATATATACTAAATGAATTTTTTATGATGTAAATTGTTGCTTTTATATTTAAAGTTTTTTTATGTCTTATATATAGATCACACACAAGTCTTAAAAAATGATAGTTTTTTTTTTAATAAATTAGATCTTATTATCAAATTTGTCTTATAAGGTTTTAAGGAAAACGTTTATTCAATTTGAGTTTGTGACATTTTTGTCCAAAAAAAACAATATTAATATAATTTTAAAATATATTTGAGATTATCTTAATATAATTCCCATGCTCGCTATCAGTCTCGTGTCTGCCTTCGTCAAAACTAGCCTCCAACGGGCTTTCTTCGACCACAGGACGCGAAAGTAGGGTTGACCTCTTCCTTCATGGATGCGAATGCGCCAGTCTTGAGCTCGGCTCTTTTCTTAGATGGCGTCGGTGAGGTTTTCCTCACTCTTAACCCTGAAGGATTGTCGTGGAATACTATACATGCTGTAAGTATATTCCTGTTATTGTTTTTAGTTTGAATTTGATAGCTAACCGAAGCTACCTGAAGCTCAGGGATTGACATTGGTAACGGGATTTATCTCATAAACATCGTTTATTTCAATCGTCATCCTTTTCTATGTTCTACTAATCTTTCTATTAAATTGTGATACATTTCGGTCAATTCTATTAATAATGGCATGTCTAATCCAAAGTCTAGTTATTTACTTTGCCGCTTTGTGTGTGTTGACAGTTGTTTGCACAATAACTAAGTGTTTCTGATCTTTTTGTGGTTCAGATTTGTGCAAGTTTAGCCTATGCCATGGAATTGGGATTTGTCTAATTTAAAAATGATGCCCGCTATCCATTATTCCTTCTGATTAATTCTTTTGGCTTATCTTTGGTTGACCAGGACACGAATGCGTCTTCTTGCTGTGGCGTGATCTTTCATCTGGAACCTGAATCTGAGATCAAATTTACGGATACTTATGCTGTTGAATATATTGGATTGGGATTGATCAATGGATGTCTTGGCAGTGGACAGCCTATTTTCATGAGTCCTACCACTGAGGTTTTGAATGTTCTGAAACATGCATGTTTCAATGATCAGTCATCTACTTGTTCGGTTCTCCTAACTAAGCTCTTTGTCTTTCAGTTTTTAGATGTTTATTAAGTTTTCTTCTCTTCCAGATGTATCGTTTTGTGGTCCATGGATTCCAAAGAGGGAAGTATAGCAATTCTCCCTTTGTTCTTACTTCTTACACCTTTGGGGAAAGAGATCCAGGGGCTTGCCAAACATGGTTTGATCGAATAAATGATCATATCAAACTTCAAGTTCAAAGACCAAAAAATCTTCTGGTATAACAACTGTTGGTTCCTTTTTGACTTAGTCCATGCATGTATATGGCCTGAGGATTTTTTTTGTGTAAATGACAAGTACAATATTGGTGAGAGAATGAGACCAGAAAAGATTACTTATGTTTATCTAGGTTTTTGTTCATCCACGATGTGGGAAAGGACATGGGCACAGAACTTGGGAAACTGTTGCTCCTTTATTCTCCCTTGCAAAAGTAGAAACAAAGGTATGCTATTCTTATTTGGCAAGCTCAATGCTATCAACAAAGGATCATTAAATTAATATACTGGGGGTTTCCTTGTTAAGTGAGAGTGTTTTGTTCATTTTGGTACTTTATTTCAGGTAACTGTGACACAAAAGGCTGGACATGCATATGATATATTGAAATCTACGATGGATAGAGAGCTAAGCTACTTTGATGGCATTGTTTCTGTGGTAATTTTTTATTTTTTTTATCATGGGATAGTTTGCATTTGAACTCTCTAGATCATTGTCAATAATTCATTATTTATTCATTTTTTTTAACTGCAAAATGATAGTTTATTCTTGCAAATAATTCATCTGTGAGACTCTAAAGGATTAAATGGAGAAAAGATGTTATCGTTCAAAGCAACTTATTAAAATCTACTTAATATGCCCTTTGGTTTTTTAAGGGCTATCGAGTATGATGTAGATCTGATGTATTTGTAACATTGTATTGGAATTTATTTAACTCGTGTTTTAGTTCATTAGAATCTTATACTTCTTAAAGAACAAGATTTGCTTTTATCTTTGACAAAAGAATTGTTTATAAATAGTGATACATTTTGGAATGCAGCTCATAATGTATGAAAAAAGTGAAGAGCACCCTCAAATGGTAGTTTCACAATAGAATAGAATGGTAGGTAGAGTTGTGGATTTTAGGAACATGTTTGTGGGATAAAGGGCTACCCATAATATAGAAAAATATTTGAAGTTTGGATGATAGTTTATGCCATTATCAAATAGATTTTGGTTGATTATTGATTTCAAACTTTGAAGGAAGATAAATAGTTAGTCTATAAATTTTGTCCTCTGATTAAATCATAACGACTTGTTTTGATTCGGACGCTATCCCCAGATGGTATAGGTATAAAACCACGACGGATTTTCCTTGAAATATAATCTATAATTAAATTTTCATTATCTAACCGAACTCAGAACATACTGCTTGAAGAAGAAGATGATTGTAACACACTTATAAAATAATAAAAATGTAGGAATGACAACATAAAGTGGTTAGGACATCTCACATTTTGGGATCTTGTCATAATCTACAAGAGTTATATACTCTGCCAACTTAGAAGTGAAAATTACCAACAAACAACAAAGAAACCTTAACAATTCAAAGACGAAGTTCATTAATAATATAATTTATTTCTAGGTACAAGCTAAGGAGGTCTATTCATGATATTCATTCATAACTTAGAGACTTAAAAGATATTCTTCAAAAAATAAAGGAAATTCTAAAACTAAGCAAATCTATTTAAAAAATCATAGAAATGGATTTTGATAGACTAAAACATTTTCTTTTCATAAAAAGTTTATTTCTAAAAAAATGTTTATCAAAATCTAAGCAATAATTCTAACTCAAAGATTGTCATTCCAATGAAACAAAATTGAAAAGAAATCTTGTAGTCTAGAATATAGTTATTGACTCTTGTGAGAAAGCTTACTCATAACCATGAGTAGATTTCAACTAAATGAATAGTTTTCATTGATACATTAGTGTGAGATTATTGAATTTGGAGAGGAGATTCAAATTTTTCCTCATTTATTTTTTATTGAGAATACAAGAGAATTTATAGGTGTAGTAATATGGCATTCCCTCTACTTCGATTTGAGAAAAAATTCTAAATAAATGTACAAAATAAGAGATAATAAGTATGGTAATATCTTACATAAAATTATCTTTTCAACTATAAATATCAATATTAAATTTGGTAAAAATTTTGGTTATTATTGCAACTAACAATCTTAATTAATGTTAGAATTCTACACTTTCCATCAAGCTTGGTTTTACATGTTGAGCATGTCCCACTTGGGTCTCAAATCTTCAAAGGTTGCCTTGGTAGAATCTTAGCAAAAATATTTGTAGATTGAAGTTTTGTTGGAGTATAAACTAGTTGGATTATTTATTTTTTTATATTTTTCTTTGTAAAATGATGATCAATCTTAATATGCTTTGTTCTATCATGATAAACAAGATTTTTATCAATATTACTTGAACTTAATTATCACACCTTAGTTTCATAGGACTTTCAACTAAGATATTGAGTTCACTAAGTATTTGTTTCAATCATATGCTTTTACAATTTCTATGAGCTATGATAGATTGTTTCTCACTTTGTCAAGTAACAAGATAGGAATAATATCTTAAGATTGTTTTTTGATTAGTTATAGAGTTGGCCTAATCAACATTAGTGTTAATCTCAATACCTTTCTTTGTTGACCGTTGAAAGAAGTGTCTATTTTTTAGGCATTTTAAGATATCTAAGAATACAATATGTTATATTCATATGATCATCTATATAATTGTTCATAAGTTAGCTCACTATATTAATAAAGAAATAGATTTCAGTTCTAACATGCGGGAGACATGAGTTTTTTTAACATGTTTTTGATTTCTTCTTTTCACCATAAAAATACCTTTTTTTTAGTTTGCTTGGGCAATTCATAGAAGTATTGGTCCAATAAGAACACTTCATATTAGTACTTGTACCTTGAATCAAAACTACTACAACAATCAAGATTATTGGGACCTTGTTGTAATAAAAATGCTTGAGGCAATGTTCATAAAAAATCTTAATAAAATCACCTTTTGAGTCAGATATGGGCTCTTTTCTTCTCAAATACCAATACGCTTGTAACATGGTAAGCTTCAAATGTTTTTTGTTTACATTCGTTGTATATTATTTATTTGTTTAAGATCTTATTCCTTTGATATCCTAGAACTTATTGGATCATAGGTTGGACGTTTGTCGTGTGGAGTCCTGTACAATGGTGTCCATTGCTTAGAGTAGACGAGGTGGTTAGGGAAATTAAGTAGACCACTCTGCATGGTTATTGGACTGCTCGGAGCCTTGATGCAGTCTGGTGATCACTTGGGGTGTTCTAGACTGAAAAACCATCCCGAGTTAAGGTTTTGGGAACTATATTGGATATTCTTGATGTTACCTTCATGAAGTTTGTTCTATTTGCATTAGTTGAAGAAAGATTCTTCTTGAATTCCTCTCCTACCAACCTAATCGTTTGAAATACTCCATGTTATCGCAATGAATAGTCAAAGTTGAACATGGAACATATACATGCCATGAAAGAGGTGGCCTTGGAACATATACATGTCATGAAGAAATTTCCCTCTAATGCCATTGGGATCAACATGCAAGAGTTTCGTTATTTACATACCTTTATGTCCAAAAGCTAGATTTCAGTGGGAGTTTTTAAGATGTTCCAAGATGCAACAAGTTTTTTGGTAAGCTTTCGAATTGATAGGCTATATTACGCTATGTTATATCTATAGTTAAATTATAATTAAGCATTCTAATCGTGCTAGATGGGTAAACTATAAAATTCATAAAGGAGGATATATACCTTGTAAAAAGCACAAATCATGAAAGTAAAATTAGCAGTAACCTTAAATTAACATGCTGAGTTTTATATATGAATTAATTATTGGAAACCATAACAACAAATTGATTTTGTAATCTTGTAGTCTAACTTGGGATTAGAGACAAACTAAAAGCATAATAGAGAATGCTTGGTCCCCTATATAAAATATCATTTGGAATCAAGGGATTTGGGGATTAGTCCTCAATGATGATAAAATCTATTGAGATAGTTATCTCATGATTTGAGTTGACAAAAAAAGTATGCAAGGTGATATAGTACATCATGCAACACAAAAGAGATGTTTAAGAGGTCAATTAATTTGGTACCTCATTGGTTGAATAGAGATAGTACAACTACAATTGATGAATATAAAAGCTTTAGATGGTTTTCACTTATAACTACTCTTCATCTTCACCTTGTATCTTGTGTGTGTCCAGGTTAATAGGAGTATTAATGATGTAAACGTTTGCAAATGTTCTAATATACTTCCCTGTGCTTTCCTTCCTATTGAATTGCTTCATATGGGTGAGCAGTCTCTATCATTCAATGAGGTTTAACTTGAGTTTTTGAGCTCCCTTATTTTCTTCTCTAAGATCAAGGGTGATGCAAGGATCCAAGAGTTCTTGGACCAATCAAGTTGGGTGGTTTAATTTGACAAGGCGAATGTGCAAGTTGTTGCTTGAATTTTATTAGCTTTGCCAAGTCTTGAAGTGTTCAAGTGAAACTAATAGAGATACAAGATTTAGAGGATGACTTGTCAAGCAATATCATTCAACAATCAACTTATCTCAATGCTATCTAATTCCACCCAAATGGCAAGTTCATGAAAGAAAAAGATGCATCCACGATAGGATTTGTTTATGGTTGATTGCCTCTTCTACTAGACTCCATTTGTCTTTGGAGCCAGCCAAGGTGATAAACTAAGTTCATCATAAATGTTGTAGGTCAACTTAGGCATGCTGCAAAATTCACCATGTTGTTGCTAAATGAACAACTGCACTGTGGCAATCATGAGTCACGCCCTTTTTTGCTATCTAAACACGAAATATCTATGCAAAGATGAATCTTATTAAGGACAAAGCTTCAGTCATAAAGAACCATCCACTAGCCATCCAAAGGGCACACCATCTGTTGCATTTAGGTCTCCAACCAGTCTTCTATCTAGAAAGTCTTGCAAAAATCTCATTACTTCATCAATGGCCAACCACCTAATCTTTTACTTCCCTTATCCCCCGTCTGACTAGAGAGTCAACATATAGATAATGGCTTAGGTAGCTTCTTGTAACATCTCAAAATTGATGTTTAGACATTAAAAACTTGATTTTGGCATTTAATGAAATAAAATATTAAGATTTGATGGTATCTCAAAAAAGTGTCAATCTGTAAGTATTTTAGATTTTGAAAATGATGATATTTTTGGAAATAGTTCATTGAGAGGAAATTAATGATACTTGTTTTGTAATATTCAGTGATCAAATAATCTTAATTTGAATTTTTGAAATCAAAAGGGTTAATTTATTTAATTAGTAAAATTTCAAAAGCAAAAGATTGTTTAATTGGTTAATTTATTCGGTTGTGAGAGCTTTTAAGGCTGCTGCTGCATCCTTATCTGCCTATAGTTGAAGAGAGAGAGAGAGAGAGAGAGAGAGATACTTCTAAAGGATCCAACTGACTTTAAGGTTGCTTTTGGATAAGTAGGAAGCAAGTAAGGGAAGGTTGGAGTTTTGCTTGCTTGGTAAGAACTGAGAGCAGCTGGAGGGAAAAAAAAGAGATATGGTTGGGAGCAAAGCAGGAGTAAAAGAGAAAGAAGAGGAGGAAGTGATAGCTGAGGTAAGGTTTCGGCAGTTTGGATTAGTTTTGGAGTAGGAAGACATAAGAGTTACAACAGTTGAGTGTCAGGAAGGGCTGCAACTTGCAGCTGCTGTAGAAAGAGTAGAAGAACAAACGTTTAAGGGAACTATGCTGGTAGCTGGGGGGAGAACACAGAGCAACTGCAGCAAGGTCGTGTTTAGAATTGTGAAGAAAAGCTGAGGTCAGGTTTCAACAGTTTGGATTAGTTTTGGAGTAGGAAGACATAAGAGTTACAACAGATGAGTCTCAGGATGAGCTGCACCTGCCAGCTACTGTAGAAAGAGTAGAAGAACAAACGTTGAAGGGAACTATGCTGGTAGCTAGGGGGAAAACACAGAGCAACTGCAGCAAGGTTGTGCCTAGAATTGTGAAGAAAAGCTTATGGAAGTGTAGGAACAGCTGCTGATTAGAAAGCATGGCAAGGTATGATCATAATGAAGTTTTCTTTGGTATTGTTGCTTCAGATTTAGTTCTGCATGCCTCAAGAAACTTGAAGGGTGAGGATAATATGTTATGAAGCTTTAACTTGTCATTTGGATGCTAGTCGTGAGATTCTAAGTATTATTGGAGGGAGGTTTTGCTAGAGGCAAATAGGGTTCAAAAACATTATTAGACTATCCAACAACTAACCTTGGATTGTCTGATCCCTTGGGAGACACATGATTTAGATTTTGCTGTTTTGGTCAACTTGGTTCTTATCACCACTTGTGTAGATTTAAACCTTCAAGTATGGTCAAATATGATGAGATTTATCCTCCATTATGTTACAATGGATTTTGATCCACAATTTAGATCTTTTTTAAAATTTTAAACTCAAACTTACCTTTTAATTGGCTGATATCTTGTTTTAGACTTGATTGCTTATGTAAATCTCATGGGTGTCCTAAACTGTATGATGGGGTCTTCCAAGGTGAAAGGTTTCTTCTTTCTTCTTCTCCTCAAATTTCTCCAAAATCTCTGAGTTTTCTCTATGCGAGGAGTGTTTTTGAGTGTCATAATCTTGTTGCATCAAGGGTTTTGTGCAGAAGTTTTTGGTATCCAAAGCGTTGGAGATTTTTTTGGCTTTAACCCGTGTAGAATTCTTTATTCTTCATTATTCTGCATCTCAAATTTGTCCTCCTTGACCTCAGCTGACATGAAGTATATCTCTAAAAGGTGACTAGGGCAAGGATGTGGCTTGGCATTGTTCCCATGCTCGAGCATAAAGTTTGATTGCTTTGTAATTGATTGGAGTTACATTAGTAATTGTATTGAAGGTTTGATATTCCCAAAACCAAGTTAACGGTCAATCCTATTAGACCTATACTGTTTTTAAAAAGTTATTTTCGTGACCCCAACTTCCATTCTATATGCATAACAAGAGCTTTTATTGTTGTGTAAGCTCCACTTCAGGATCATATTTTCAATTAAAGCTGGATGTTACCTCTTGTGGAATTTTTTGTATTCTATGCAACTTGCTTGTTCCTGGCTTGTTCTTTATTTGCAGGGAGGTGATGGGCTCTTCAATGAAGTTCTAAATGGGCTTCTATCTTCCAGGCATAATGCTCCCTGTCCACCAGCTCCTACAACTCTTAGTGAAGATATTAAAGCTCAACTTCAGCTGTATTCTAGTGTGGATGACAATGATAGAAGGTCTTCTGCTGATGTTAATAAAGACGTATTCTTGGAGACTTCAGGAATTAGTGATGATTGTGAACCTCTACTCTCAGCTTCAGAATCCACCGAATCATGCACCTCAAACAACAGTACGATTCTAGCATGACATCATTCATTTCTTTTGATCTGCTAGTTTGTGTAATATAGAATATTCAATACAACAATTCGCTGTGTGATTTAGTTTTATTTTTTGCTTTGCTTCCACAGTATTGAGTGATCAGAAATCATGCTCTACAGGTCAGGTTATTCACATATACATGAAAATTTATAGTAACTGCCCCACCAATCTGTTAATTCAATTCCCATTAGAATAATCAAATCTTGTTTGCATTCTAAATTAATTGAGTTCTTTTATATATTTGCTCCATTCTACAGTGCAGGTCAAAACAATGTACTTATGTTTCCCAATAATTGGTTTAGACTTGGGATTATTCCTGCTGGTTCAACTGATGCAATTGTTATCAGGTATCTTCTTTAATATGTACAATGGAGTTGACTGTTGGGTAGAAGATTTCCACATTACTCCAATTTTTGTCCAACTTGGGATGATTACAGAATTGTTATATTTGAAAAAAAATGATCGCTTATGCCTTTTTATAAATCCATGACATCTTTTCACAGTTTCCTTCAAAATATAACTCATTGTAGGTGATTTTTATTGTTATCATATTCTTTAATGTCAGCTAGAGCATAGTTTAATTTGACTTAGTGTGGTTAGTTTTGCTCAAGCCCCATGTTAAGCCTTTATTTGTAAATAAATTTGCTCAATTTTGCTTTCCTAAAGTCTGTTTTTTCAATGGAACTATATATATATATATATATATATATATAGATAGATAGATAGATATTAGATTAAGTGAATGCTTGGCCTAACAATATCTGACATGTACCTACCCACTATTGTGGAATATTAGTAGCAAATACGTATCTTATGTACATACGTAAGCTTTGGGTATGTATTGATGCTTTATAGAATGTGAAATAGCCAGTAATGTTTATAAAATATCGAAGTAGAATGGATGAATTAGAGTGTATCTTTTGTATTCTATGTTTGAAAAATTTTTCTGTAAATATAAATTTTATGTAAGATTATGATGCATACAATTAGCCTACAAAGTATAGAAGTTACTTAAAAAAGAGGAGAATGCTAAGATGGAGATATTCATTTAGATTGGTTGTCATGCTCAAAAGGGTTTGGATTAGAGGTAAGAGTGTAGGTGAGAAAAATGGAGTAAATCCCCATGAAGATTAGCTTAAAAAGTGTTTCTTTAATGTTTCAAACATATAAAGCATAAATTATAAGCACTTTGATGAGAGGGGAATTATTGGAAATCATGCATTGAAAAAAGGAAGTAAAAAAACCTATATAAGACAATGAATTATAAAAAAGAACTTGCATACTTGAAACTCAATGATTAGTTGTTTATTTAATAGAATCAAATGGAAACAAAGGATACACAGCCAAATCTACTGGGGGAATAAGTTTTTCTGTTTCGTATTTCCATCATATCGTGAAATTGTGTAAATTTTTTTAATTCTAATTTTTGTTGAAGCCCTGTGAGCTTTTGTTAAACTAATTTTGTGTATAACATGTTCTGCATGATCGTTAGAAGTCATTAAATGAACCCATCGTCAGAGTTTTAGTCCTTTTGGGCTTAATGGTAATGAAGGATCACAGTCGTTAGCCAATTGAAAGTCCATGTTTCAGCTAGCATCTATTGAATCCAATTAACTTCTTACACGCTGATGATTTTTTGCATGCATTGTTGAGGGTTTGTCAGCTATTGGCATGCTGATCCACTTCTACTTCTGTCATTTGCATCCTTGTCATTTCTGAAAGCATCACCAATCTCCTAATCAGAAGTTGATGTGAGATCCAAAGCATTGTTTAAGCCGTGATCAATGTATTTGATTCTATGCTTTATACATTATGACACTCTTAATAGCTTATAGTTCAGTAAAAAAAAAAACCAATAACTTGCATCCATGTTTCACCTTGCATCTATTGAATACAATTAACTTCTTTCATGCTGATGATTTTTTGCATGCATTGTTGAGGGTTAGTCAACTTTTGGCGTTCTGATCCACTTCTACTTCTGTCATTTGCATCCTTGTCATTGCTGGAAGCGTCACCAATCTCCTAATTAGAAGTTAATGTGAGATCCAAAGCATTGTTTAAGTCATGATCAAATATATTTGATTCTATGTTTTTTGGCTTTTTTTTTCGATTTGTCATTTCCAGATGTCATTTACACTTCTTTTTTTTGAGAAATTTAGAGTGTGTACTGCTTTTTTTGACCGAACTATAAGCTATTAGGGGTGTCATAATGTAATAAATAGGGTTTCATATTACAATCAGAAGAATTTTTTTTCAATATTAGTAAGAGATTGGTGCTTTGTGACTCAACTTGCACTTGCCATTGGTGTGACACCAATGTGATTTTGTTGTTACCCTTCATCCTTCCCTTGGTGACTATGTTGTAATGCCATTTCTATATCTTATATATTTTCCCTATACAACATCCCTTGCAACTGTTTCCAACGCTTTGCACATGTATGAAATAGAACTGGTATTTTAGTATGGTTTCACAGTATTTAGTTGCAGTTGATGTTCCACTCTAACCATTGAGGAAGTTTTACCTCATCCTGAAAACTTCCAGCCACAGATACTTTTGATCAGAATCTCTTTTATTTGCCACAAAAATACTCTCTGCCAATTCTCAAATTCACCGTAGCTCAAGCCTAAATTAGCTGTAACCCAGTTGTTAATATGCCTGCAACAACTTGCCATCTCAAATACACCTGCAGCCCCTTTAGGTAAACCAAATGTTAACTTAATACCAACCCATTCAAACCTGTCATTTTCTGTCTTATTTATTCCCAGCATCTTTCTATATCAATTCCAAGTCACACATCATATTTTAAAACTTTCCAAGTCTTCATATGCGACAACTTTGTATCTGACGCACTAAAATAGGCTACCTGTCTCTTCAATAGCAGAAATCTAATTCCTTGAATATCATGTTTAGACTGCATGCCAAAGAAATCATTACCTGGCCTTAGTCTCCTTCCATTTAAAAATATTCTATCATAGTAAATAATTGTCGGTAAATTGAATCATGTGGCCAAACAACAACAGAACAACTTTCAATCGCACCGAGCTATGCTACATGGATCTCTTGTCTTTATTGCACAATATCAAAAAACTTTGTGCATAGTTTCAAGTATAAAAGGCCCTTCTTCAAGTCCATTTTCGTTCCTTTTTTCTCAGTTACCCTTTCTCTTCTATGGCCAAAAAACTTCCATAATCTTTATTCCCATCATAATCTCCTAAGCCACTACAACCATCAGGTTCCTAGTCTAAATTCTATACCTATCATCCCACCTATGAGCTTCTGTTCTCTTAATACTCTAGGTAGCCTAAGAGAGCTTGGTAAGGCAATAGTTGAGGTTTTGTGTCTAATAAACAGTACGCTTGTCCAGTTCAACATCAGATGTGGAGGCTTTGTTTAGCCCCTATTTGGCTACCAAGCACTTGGCTTGCACAATTATAGGGTAGGATTGGCAAAATGACAAAGTTATTCAAGCATGACTAATTTTTAGGTAAATATGGCTCGGTTTGGCAATATGTGACTTCGTCGATCCTCATCTTTGCATTCTGTAGCTTGGTTGAACCTCAGTTTTGCTTCCAATTGCTTGGCTATTAGGGCCAGGAGAAAGACCTAGTCCAGCCAAGGATTGGTTCAACCAGGCATGGTATGGTTCTGCCAAATCAAGCGTGGTTCAACTGAAGTTCTAACTTCAGTTGGGGTTCAAGCATGGCTAATTTTTAGGTAAATATGCTCGGTTTGGCAATATGTGACTTCGTCGATCCTCATCTTTGCATTCTGTAGTTTGGTTGAACCTCAGTTTTGCTTCCAATTGCTTGGCTGTTAGGGCCAGGAGAAAGGCCTAGTCCAGCCAAGGATTGGTTCAACCAGGCATGGTGTGGTTCTGCCAAAACAAGCGTGGTTCAACTGAAGTTCTAACTTCACTTGAACCACGCTTGTCCAGTTCTACATCAAATAACATGGCTTACAAGGTTGGAGGAAGCTATGATTAAATTAGAGGTTGAAGTTTCCATACGTTTGCTAATGTTCTCTGCGTTGGATTCTTCAGCAAATGTTTGCTGCAGGGAAGCAATCCGGCGTGTGAACTCCAGTCATATACACCTTATTTAAGAAGGGATTTCCTTAGACATATGCTTGTACGATAAGGGTTGGTTCAACAAGGCATGGCATTGTTCTGCCAAACCAAGCGTGGTTCAAATTAAGTTAGACGTCAAATAACATGGCTTACAAGGTTGGAGGCAGCTCGGATTAAGTTGGAGGTTGAAGTTTCTATTAGTTACTAATGTTCTCTGCATTGGATTCTTCAGCATATGTTTGCTGCAGGGAAGCAATCTGGCGTGTGAACTCCAGTCATATACACCTTATTTAAGAAGGGATTTCCTTAGACATATGCTTGTACGACAAGGATTGGTTCAACAAGGCATGGCATTTTTCTGCCAAACCAAGTGTGGTTCAAATTAAGTTAGACATCAAATAACATGGCTTACAAGGTTGGAGGCAGCTCGGATTAAGTTGGAGGTTGAAGTTTCCATTAGTTACTAATATTCTCTGCATTGGATTCTTCAGCATATGTTTGCTGCAGGGAAGCAATCTGGCATGTGAACTCCAGTCATATACACCTTATTTAAAAAGGGTTTTCCGTAGACATATGCTTGTAGGACGTCAGCTAGCTTTTGGGAAACAGGAACCTGACTGTGTTACCACTATAATGGTTTTTCCCCATAAATTGGGAGCCTGGGTTGGTCCTTTTCCCAGCTTATGCTCTTATCCTTGACAATATCAAGCATTATATACCTCTCCTCACATCTGACTAATTGTTGTTGTTTCATTATCATAACCGTCCAGTTAGGCCCATCCCTTCCCCAAAAACCAGTGCTTATTTCTTTCAGAGATGCTTACACTGGAATGGTTAAATGAAGCATTGTATCGCCATACATATTAGGTGGTTGCAATTTTGTCTTTATTTTTGATGTCCTGTTACATTGTTCATCATTTGCTTAACGTTTGTAATACATTATTAATTTAGATTTATCTAATGAACGTCAGCATATTTCTGTATAAATTGGGAATTACCTTGTCTTGATGCAGTACAACTGGTGTACGGGATCCTGTAACATCTGCTTTACACATTATTCTTGGGAGGAAGATCTCTTTGGATGTAGCTCAGGTGGTCAGATGGAAAACCAGTCCATCTTGCAAGGGAGATGTTGCAACACGCTATGCTGCTTCTTTTACTGGGTATACTATCATCTTTAGAAATGCAAGTTTTAGGTTCAGATAAACTTTTGAAAAATACTTCAATTTCATCACTGCAATTTAGACAAAAATAACAATTTAACTGAATTTATCTTTTGAATATATTTTCAGTGAGGTAAATTAGATTATGTGAAAATAGTCCAATTAGTTTTTGTCTATATAGTATACACCAATAATCGGGCTATCATATTTGTTATTCTTTACACCATCAAGGAGAAGCAGTAAAGAACCTCCTGTTTCTATGTCACTTCAAGTATTGCTTAGTATTTCGTTTTGCATTTTTTCTTTACTTTGAAATATGATAAATTCCAGTCAATTCATGCTTTGCCTTCAGTCTTTAAATTGCACATCCAACTCATGATGTTCCTACGAATTAACGGCAACAATCTAGTCAATGCATTTGTCTGTCCACTTTAATATAGACCAGCCCAATGAAGAAAAGGGACAAACGGTAAGGTTTATGATAAATATTTGTGCTTTTCATTAATCAGACATTTTTTATTTGAAATGATCTTTTGCTGGCTTTGCTTAGAGATCTCTACAACTTGAATAAGAAAGGTTAGCAATCTTTTGTAAGGTCTGTTATCAAATTAAACGATACAAGCTTTCACCTCTTTGGAATTAGGAGAACTCCACCAATTGCTTCAAATTCTGCCTTTGCTGGTTGAAGGACAGTTGAATCTTGTATATATTGGTTGAAGATATTGATCCAAAAAAAATATAAAATAGAACAGAGAATATAAATAATGGTAATGATGTTCTTGCCTCATTTATAACTGACCACTAAACATTCCAAGACATTTGAGTCATGAAACAACTCATCAACCGTAGCCAAATGAAATAGAATCGTCAAATCAATTTTCCATCCTATATTGAAGTGGCTGATGGCCTTCAAAATCAACAAATTCCTGAAATCATATAAATCTTGCTAATCAATCAATTTAAATTACCCTACAAAGAGCAAGTCAGCAAGCCAATATACGGTTTTGCCATCCCTTGAAATGTGGCCATTGTCCTTGGATCCTACTTACCAAAGAAGATTTGGCATTCTAAATGAAAAGGCATCCATATGCTCATAAATCCACCAAACTGCCAATTTCCTCAGTCTTCTCCAATTTGTAGTTTCATTATTGAAATATTATTGAATTACCGATTAACCAAAATGTGACTGCAGGAACACTTCAATCTGCGTGCGAAATGAGGTTTGAATTATTGACGTTGGGTTTCAAGTTAGCTATTGTCGAAATTCATTCTAGGAATGGAAAATTATTGGGATGCCATTTGATTTAAAATTGCAAAAGTATATCAAGAAAGTAAAATAGGATCAAAATATCTCCAGACTCATCCCAAGATATATTAAGTCAATCCTTTTAGTCAACACTTAGTGTGTGATCACTCTTGTCTCAATCCCATTAACTTATACGCCAATAATATGTTAGGTCCAATTTGTTCATGTGCCAAAAACTTAAAGCCAAAATCCCATAAACCACGTGATCGAGCTATATGTTTATATACTAAAATCAAATAGCAGTGCAAAACACTTATGAAACTATTGCCAAGTCAAACTACATCTTCACAGACCTAACATAAGCCAAATCAGGTTAACTCCCATAAAACTAACAGTATGTTAGGTTATATCCTCTAACATCAGATCCAAAAGCAAAGTATCCTTATAAGTTTTACTTTGGCTGTACTGGCTTCTTAAGGTTTAAATGCTTTAGTTGCCATACTACCAAAATTATCAAAATGCCTTGTCATTTTAAATCTTGATAATGGACTATTAAGTTTTTCAAATAATAATAGACAATACACTTGTTAAGTCAATTGAAACAATGTCCCCACCTCTAGCTTGGGTCAAGTTGCTAGCTATTAATTCAATTTCAGGGCATCATGGTAAAACATGTGATGCTAAAAACAACAATTCCCTACTAGATTTGTGTATTTACATTTTACATAATATGATATAAACAAACACACATTATATATATATATATATAATATTGTATATCTATGTGTGGATATGCTAGTTTTCAAATTCTACGAAATAAAAAATGATTTTGAGTCCGCTGGATCCAAAATGGTCTGCTTAGGATCTATCCAGTTTGAGTTGAGTAGGCTCAACATCAATCGAGTTCGACCTTTGAGCCAATTTCAAGCTAGCACTTTTGTATTTTAGCCTATTTCAAATCAAACATGGAAAAGTCTTTTTTCAAATTGTTGTTGTTAACCAACTCATTGGGATACATACACAGTTTTCAATGGCCGATTTCAAAAGAATTTGGGTAATTGCAATAATATTGAAGTAGAGATGCGAGCGATCAAAGCATTGCTTCAAGGGAGGTACAACATGTCGGTTGGATTGCAAGAGGCTAAAAAAACTGAGCATGATTAATCTCCAACAAAGTATACGTAATGCTATGAAAAGAGACTGAACTAATTCTTTCATATTTGTTGACTGAATCTAATATGGTGGTCGATGAAATGGCAAGGGAGCTCTGAAGCTGAAAAACTTCCACATGGTACCATCTTATTGGTTGTTACAAGCTCTGAAGGAAAACTACAGCTTGCTGAACTCAGCTTTCTAATTTATTGTTGTTTTGAGTGCACAACCTCCTATCAGTATATGAAAAAATGATGACTTTCTAGTTCATTTTAACTTTTTATGTCCTAGTTGAGGTTTTTAGCATCACTTTTACAATGATATTTCATCCTTATGTTGCTATATGCGTAGGTCATCTTTGGAAGATTTATGAAGATTTGCTTCTATATATTGGCTGATCTATCTGATCAGCCATACAACCAATTTGATTTTCCTTTTCACTTCCTGTATGCGAGCACATATACATGTTTATGCTAGAAAATTGGCAAAATATAGCAGATAGTCAACCTTTATTTTCTTATACAAGATTTTTCATAGGTCAATTCTGTAACTTTTTCATCATTTTTACTGTGCCAGCCAATGAATGTATAAATGTTTGCTTCGTGATGTTCTCAAGTAATTTCTTTCTAGATATGCGGTAATTCATTTCCTTTGTTTAATACCATTTTTAATGAGTTATGATGCATTTTAGATATGGGTTTTATGGTGATGTCGTCAAGGAGAGTGAGAAGTATCGCTGGATGGGCCCTTCTCGTTATGATTTGACAGGAACAAAAGTGTTCTTGGAGCATAGGTTAATTTCTTTTTTTTTTTTAATTAACTTGCTTGTCCTTGGTTCTCTGAATGAAGTACATGTCCTTATCCATTTGTAACTCTGTTTTATGGAAATCTTTTCAGGTCATATGAGGCAGAAGTTTGCTTTCTTGAACCTAAAACAACTGAAACTGTAAATGAAATACCAAACGAAGTGGCTGAAGAATTTATAATCCCAGGAAAAAATCTCAGTAAGAGGATTTGCCTCATTAACTGCAGTGTCTGCAATCAGGCAGTGAAGGCATCTCACGTGCTTACAGATAGAGATACCCTTAGCTTGAATGTCCCCACAGAGGAGCCAAGATGGTTACGCAGAAAGGGCAGGTTCCTTAGCGTTGGTGCTGCAATTATTTCATGTCGGAACGAAAGAGCACCTCAAGGTTTAGTTGCTGATGCACACCTTTCAGATGGTTTTCTGCATCTTATACTAGTCAAAGATTGCCCTCGGCCTTTGTACTTATGGTAATTTTATCAACCCCCTTCCTTAATAAAAGCAACACAAGCAAGCCAGAATAGTAAAATAAGCTTCAATAGATATCACAAGAAGCCAACTATTTTTCTTTTTTATCTTGAATGCTTAATGATGTAAACTGTCAATACCTTGTTTCAGGCACTTGATAAAGCTAACAAGAAAGGGTTCCGATCCATTAAACTTCAGTTTTGTGGAGCATCACAAAGTAAGCGTCTTTTGTTGCTTTTGCAATCCAAATGAACTGTTGTTTATAACCTACAGTCTTCACAGACGAATGCATTCACCTTTGTTGCTAACCACGATGGAAGCGTATGGAACTTAGACGGAGAACTCTTTCAAGCTTGTGAAGTAACAGTGAAGGCATGTCAAGGCCTCATAAATTTATTTGCATCAGGCCCAGAAGTTTGATATTCTGCAAGATCATTCATCAGGATGATGAAGTAATTTATACACATCACAAGAAGTTCTTTCCCGTAAAGCATTCATCAACGGCCACCTTAAGGTATATACTTTTTGTTATTTCCAGTGTAGAATTCGAAGGTATAGAATTGTAAACCTCCAAAAAGAGAAGCATTTGTTTCTATAGATATAATATTCAACTAAAGATGGCCTCCTAAATTTAACATGTTTTTTACTATAGATTTTTTTTATTAACAATATTGGGTATTGTTTTAGCTACATGGGTTTGTGTTTTGATGTTTTTTTGTCAATAAATATAAGGTAGGAACATGTATAATAATGCACATTATTGGTTTGGCCCTTCTTTGGTTCAAGTCGTGAATACGTTGTTTACAGATACAAAGAAAACTATGTATAATAAACATTATGGAGTTAGGCTTTTTCTCACACCAAGTAGTGTTTTTCACATCGGTTTTCCTTTGAATTTTTTATAATTTATTTTTTAGTTGTACATGTTATTTAGCATTCTCATCACTTGTGTAGGGCCTGGGGATAATGACATTTCTACTTTGTATTATTATTTTTATTTTGTTATTTCTTAGGTCATATATCAACCAATAAACATGTCCATTGCATTCTTATTGTTTGTCATTCATAATCAGGGTGATTTACCCTTGAGTGATTATTTGATCTCTAAAATTGTTTTGATTTTATTATGCAATCAAAAGAAAACTTAATTTGCTTGGACATCTAAGTTACATACATTTAATCTCAAATAAATAATTATGATGACATTAACTATTTTAGTTATGTTATTGCTTACATAAGTGGTATAATTATTGTTTGCATGGTGTGATAAGATGTTACTACTTACATGAGTGGTATAATTAATCTCATGAAGTATCCTATATGTTTTACTTTTTTGGTCACTTTCATTCCCATGGTGTTATGTTATTTATTTATATGATGGAAGTATTGTTGAGATTGCATTTAAATGCTTTGTATTGCTCTCTTATGTTGGTTATTATGATTTTATATATTGTGTTATTATCATTATACTTGTTATTGATGTTATTTTGGGCTAGACTTGGGTACATGGGACATTCTTCTCTCATCAAATATGTGAGCAAATATATGTCATGTTTCTTAGTATGATATATAGATAATCTCACATCTTTTTAACATGCAAAAACAATCAATTTCTAAATATAACTTCACTTAGTTTAGTAGATATAAATTGGTTACTTTTATAATTACTACCATGGCATCAAATTGTCAACCTAAAATCTCAAACTAAATCACTTCTTCTATATTAAAGTCTACATTACAAACTTCATTATAACTCTTTATCTTAATATAATCTCCTCTCATAACCACACTCCTACAGAGGATCCATTGATTTAGGTTATGAGAGTTTCACACTTGATTTGTCAAAGCATGATGCAATTATTGATTATATTTCTAGTCTTATTTTGGGAGGAGAAAATGGGAATGTCATCTCTTATAGCATACTTACCCCTATACATGATGAATATATGGAGCATTTGTGCCTCATGCCTTTTGATGAGTATATTCCTCCATCACTTAATGTGTTTGTCTTTCCTTCCAACTGTGCTTGAGCTTATTTGTTCTATATTTATAGTAGAGGTTATTGTATTTTCATTAGATGAGCTTATTACGCTACACTAACAATTATACATACGTATACATACATACACACATTTGTGTTATATTATGTGAATAGTTTTTCATATCTTTTTAATAGGCATAGATAAGTCAAGTCTAAATATAACTTCATTTAGTTTATTAAATCTAAACTAGTTAGCTCTATAAGTACTATTTGTATACTAAACTTTTAACCTAAATCCTCAAACTAAACCATTAGTTTCATACCAGAGCTTATACCACAAACTTGATCATCGTCCTATACCTTACCTTATACAACCTCTACTCATAACCACACTTGTATAGAGGATCTATGGGTAAAATCTCTTAGTTATCATCCTCTTTAGCCTTATGCATGTATTCATTTTATGATTACATGAGGCAATGATATCCATATATTCTAGTTATGAGTATACCACAGTTGATTTATCAAAGTATAATGTTATTATTGATTTTATTTCTAATCTTACTTTGGGAGGGAAAAATGAAGATGATATATCTAATAGCATTGTTAGCCCTATTACGATGAATGTGATAAGCCATCATGCCTCATGCTTACTAATTAGTGTCTCGAGTTCAACTGAACTAAATAAGATTTATGCCTCTACGATTTATTCTTCCATAACCAAATAAGTTTTCCTTATCCTAATTGTAATTATGCTTATATGTCGTATATTCATGGAGTTTATTGTACTTTTATAATATGTATTTATTACTCTACTATCTCTCTCTTTTATATATATATCGTTTTTATAAATATCACTCATTCTTCAATTAGCTTTCCTTTCCCTAAGAATATCAAGATTATACCACATAAATTTTTGTTCAAATTTCTTCGTAATAATATAGGAATTCTATTATGTTAGCCATGGTAGATGATAAGAAGGATATCACATATTTATTGTTTCCTTAAAGTTGTAAGATATAATCACCACTTCTCTATATTATATTTCACTCAATAGTAATTGTCTATAAGGATAGATGACATCAATAGAGAATTATGTATCTAAAATTTGGAGTTTTAAAACAATAATTTTGTTATCTTTATTAAAATAATTTATATTTCTTTTAATATTGATGCATTAGTAATCCATGAAATCTTCATTATAACTTGTAGCAATAGTAAGGCTTTTGCGTTCTTTTTTCTTTAGCATCTATGATCTCCTCAAAGTATGTGTAACTATTTTTTTTTTTTTATTAGTTATCAAAATTATTGTCATATGAAGAAAATTTTTATCTTAATATTCCAAAAATCATAATTTTAATCCCAAAAATTTGATATTAAATGTTTAATGGTACTCATGACATTTGTGATAATAATTTTTTTTTTTTTGTACATTAAAAAAAAACTTGTACAACAACTATTAGAATTGATTAGATGACAACCAAACCTATTTTAATGTTAGAAAATCAAGAGCAATCATGATATGTGAATGTAGATTTTTTTTATTATTTATATAACTTTTTATTAACTCCATTAATGGTATTTTGTTTAGTCACTATTAGAAGAGAAAATTTAGTAATTCATTGAATATTTTTTAATTATTTATTAGATATGTGTCATTTCGTATAATATTATTTGAATAATTTATTTATATTTTGAGAATGTTGTCATCTATCTATTGCCCATTGTTGCCACCATCAATGAATTTTAAGAAACATTAAAAAAATATTTTCTACCCATGGATTTTAAGAAACCATCGTCTTCAACCTCTACTGTTGCCATGTTAGGCATCAATTGCTCCTTGCTGCTGTTTGTCCATCATGGCCATCTTCTTCACTCTGCCCATCTCCAGGTCTCGGCTCATCTTCCTCCGAAACATCTCCGCGAAACTGATGGACTCCGACGAGACCATCCGCTCCCCCTCCCTCACCGCAATAGGATAGACCACCGCCTCCGGCGCCGGATTCTGAATGGTGGCTATTGACAGTCGGCTGTACTCCGGGTTCACCACCGCCCGATGGTCCGCGTTCTTGAACCGTCCGTTGCTCAGGCACTGCGACGCAAACATGCTCACGAGCTGTTCGACGAAATGCCTGACTCGTTTTAGACTAAGCAAGTGCACTTACATGGCCGTGATCGCCGACACTGACAACGAAGGCGCGTGGGACAGGCTGGACGGTGATCCAGGTTTTACCTCCATCCTTAGTGACCTGCAGGCCGCCGACTTCATCCTGGAGCAGGAGGGTGACGGTGCCGGTGTCGGTGTGACGTTTGAATCCGAGGGTGAGCTCGGGTTGTGGACACTTGGGGTAGAAATTGACCACCACTATCTGGTCCATTTCGACGCAGGCGCGGCGGAGGGCGTCACGGTCGAGGCCCATGGCCTCAGAGAGCACACCGAGGAGCTTGCGTGCTAGCTGCATCAGCTGCGCGCTGTAGTTATCCACGACGTCGCGCCAACCCTCAGGCCTGTCGGGCCACCGCGAGTAGTCGCGCGCGCGGAGAGGATGCGAGAAAAAGGACACCAGCTCTCGCCAGTCTTGAAATGCCTCGCCCTTCCATTTTTCCAATAAATAAATAAAAAAGTATTTCTATTTTTTATGGTATTAATTTAATTTTGTTTTAAATTCATGTATAATCCTTAAGACTCCAAGTATCGAAGGAGACCATAACCTTCTTTGATGAGCTCAACTTGGTCGTGATTAAGATCGACATAAACACAATCTTCATTTTAAGACAATTACCTTTAAATAAATAATCAACATCATCATTCATACTATAAAAATGTGGGCGTGGGCGTACCTCGAGGTGGCTCGAAACGATGAAACCGCCCCTCTTCCCGTCGGACATATAGAACCGGCGCTTCTCTTCCGGTGGCAGTGCGAAGAAATCCCGAGCGAGCCGCATCATGTCATCGATGAGGCCGGCATCGATTCCATGGTTCACCACTTGAAACATGCCCCACTCCTCACAAGCCGCCGCCACACGCCGGCAAATTTCCCCCCGCTGCCCCCCTTCCCCCTCATCATCGATCCCCGCAAGCGATACTACGGGAATCTCGTTGCTGAAATCGTTGTGTGCTACCATCGGCCGCTCATCCTCGTCGCGGATGAAGCAATCCCTCAGCTTCTCCTCTGTCGTCGGCAAACATAATGGTGCTCCCGAGGTAATCATCTCTCTTTTCTTCATTCCCAGTTGCCCTGATCCATGTCGATTTATGTGGCGCGATCAACATCATCGACTTAAATAAAATATAGAATATTTGGAACAAAACAAGGGTTGGCCGGCAAGTTTTTTTTTTTATTCAAAGAAGAGGTTTTAAGAAAAATTATGGAAGTGAAAATTACAATTTTGATAAAAAAAAAAATCCTTTGAATTGAATGCACTCTTTTTCTAAAGAAAATAGTTAAATTTGAAATTTACCTAGGAAAAATTTCAAAAAAGACACATTTTATAATCAATTTAATGTAGAAAAATAATATTAATATTTATTTTAGGGGAAATAACATATTTTACTTCACTCAGTAAATGATTTCAAAGAAATTGGTGATCATAACATGTGTTTGTTAGTTTTATCAATTTTTTAACGCTAACTTTATGTTTGATAACTTACAAAATAATAAGTTAAGGACTTCAAAATAATAAAATTTGGATATAATAGTAGATAATATTATGACATTTTAAAATTTTTAAGTATAATAAATCCATGAAATCTTTAAAAATGTATCCATTTAGACATTATTTTTTGTTGTTGTTGTGGGGTTCATTGCAATTTGAGACAATGGCTTTTATTGTAGATGCAGAACGAGGAAGTAGGCTATGATGTAAAACTCGTTCATTTTGGTGACAAATGTAACTTCCCCAACTGTTGGAAGGATCAATAGCATAAGGTTGCAATGTATTTGTGTCAAAAGTGTTTTTAAAAAAAATCAAGTTTATCATTTTAAGACCAATCACATTGATGTAAGATACTATTTTATTAGAGATTAAGTAACTAATGGCTTAGTAGAATTCGAATATGTTCTTACCAAATAAGAATTTGTCGATATATTTATTCAGTCCCTTCCAATCGAACAATTTCAAATCATAAGACAGTAATTAAGTGTAATAGAAATTTTATAAATTATACATTTCTTTTGATGGTGTTAAAGAGGGAGAATGGTTGTTTAGATATGTGAGGGATAACATGAAGAGAGAGCATATATATTTTATTTTTAATATCTCTTGTTATTTCTTAAATATGTGTTTTTACGTGTTATATTTTTTATCTAAATATTTATGTATTGTCATCATCAAAAGAGAGAGATTGTTATGTTACCTTTGTGTTTGATGAGTCAAACATTAAATGTTTAACATTTTATTATAATGAACTTGTTTAGTGTGAATCAGGTATCATTTTAATAAACAATTTATGCATATTTGAAGCTCTATTAGTGGTCTTCAAAAAACCTTATAGTATTCAGCAAATCTCAAAGATTGAATGCATGCACATCAAGATTTGATAAATTTTTTTATATGAAATAAAATATTAACTTGTTAATTTTAAGACACTCTTATTTCGTATCAATTCTAAGTTTTGCATGTTTAAACCTTCAAATTCTCGTTTCTTTTCTTAAATTTATGCTCGTTTGTGTCTTGTTCTATTAATCAACAAGTATAAAAAGTTATACAAATTTATTGAATTTTTTGTCTTTTTGTATTTTTTTTTTTTCTTTTTCTCTTAGGTTGGGTGGCCTGGTTTATTTGCAAAAACCAAAGTTAAGTTTTAATTTCGTATAAAACTGAGTTGGGGTTAAGCTTACAAAAACTTGGGTTATAGTTGAACCCGCAAAAGCTCGTATGTTAGAGGTGAATCGTAAGAAAAAAATTCTTAACATATAACATTTTGTTAGTGGTGTTTTTCCTGACTTTGGTTAGGCGTGGACATAAGTTTTAATTTGAATCGAACCACCTAAAAATTATAGTGTCGTATTTTAATTTTTATTTATCATATTAAAAGTATATGTATATATATATATAAAGTTATATCAAAACAGTTCGATTTAAAAAAAATTAAGTTGCAAGAAATATATATATATATATTATTTAAAAATGATTAATAATCTGATATAACTAATATTCCAGAACAGATATTTCTCAAGTGCTTTCGGAGACGTTTTCCCAAACGTCATATTTCGTTTAAATCCCTTGATGCTCCCCATCGCCTCTTCCCTCTTCTTGCGGGATCTCTTTCTTGTTCACTCTTCTCGCCTGATTGTCGTGCCCGTGGTCTATTCCGCACCGGCCTTCCTCTTCCTGGATTTCCTCCTCCATGTCTTCTTTTCGGGTTCAATAGGTATCATAATATGGCAAGACCTTTGTGATGTTTATAACTCTGGCGTTTCATTTTTGGGATTAATCGTTAGTTCCCAAACTAGGAGTCGTAATTGCCCATGGAAGTTGAGTCTACTCAAATTCCGAAGGGTTTTAATAGCTTCGAGGACATTCATTTGGTTAAATGCTTTGGGATGCGTTATTCACTGACTTGGAACATTGAAGACTCATTTGATTGCCTGTGAAAAGGGGGATCTATGGTTGAAGGAAAGTAGTAATATTACGAGTTTGAACTAAGTCTGTATCTTTAAACAAAATAGTAAAGACTTCAGATGCACCGCTAGCATAGTTTTTAGTTATTCAAAGGGTGTGATAAAAGTTCTTTTGTCATTTTCTCTATGATAAAATAACTTGCTTAATCGTGAAATTACAAATTAAATCCATGATTCATGGTTATGGAGCAAAAATTAAACCAATGCATGAACAGTGATAGTCTTAAAATATGTATACATTTAGATTCATTGAACTAAATATGCCCTTCGAACTATCGAGGATCTATATATAGGGGAACCATTCTAGTCATCTTGGTGTTGTTTGAGTTAACGGGCCATGCCAAATCCCTCACTTTTATCATTCTTAGTTCTCATCTTAAATTTTAAGGTTAGTTGATGGAGATATTTTAGTCTATATGCATCATAAGACATTGTTATTTTGAAATGGCCAATTATAGCATTGATTGAATGGGAGCTTTTGGAGAATGTTGATCCCTTGACCGGGTTCTATATCATTGATAAGCCCTCTCTTTGATGCTCAGTTTCTATATTGTTTATTTTTTCTTATACTATTTGTAGTTATCCCTCTTGTCAAAGCCATCACTAGTTGAACCATATCCAAGGTCTGAATACTTTTAGGAAAGATTCAAGACAATTTTAAAGGAAAAAATGTAGATTGTGGAGTGACTTACTCCAAGTGGTGCACTATAGCATATTTTATTTTTTTTTTGAGTTTCACTTTTTATGATATTTTTCTTAATTCCAAATAGAAACCTATTAAACCCTAGAAGTTTTGTGGAAGGACAAACAATTGAAACATAAAAGGTGATAAGTATGTCAAAAAAAAAAATTTTTTGCAACTAATTATATGTTTATGGAAGATGACCCTTGAGGTGTCCCTCGACTTGGTGTTGATTTGGATAAGTTTAATCCTAAATGACTCTTTGGCATGTGCAATCATATTATGGCTTTGTTATATTTGGCAAAACCTTATGTACAAGTGATTAGTAATTAAGATCAATAGAAAAATGAGTATGTTGAAACAATTTTTTTTCTGCAACTAATTCAAGTGTACCAACTTTGGGCAAGATGGGACCCTCCCATTGTTGCTTATTTGGAATGGTCTAATCACCATCTCCAACATGAATGATTGGCATGCACAAACCTATTGTGGTCTCACTATGTTTGAGCAGAACCTGTGAAAATCTTATATAAGAAGAGTGACTATAGGAAAGTCTATGGACACCTTACGTAAATCTTTGCATAAATTTATTCCCTATTATTAACACATAATTATATAGTCGTATTATCCCTTGATTGATTTAGATATACGTGTAACTACTCAAATCAATGATGATTGATGACTATTTTATTTGGTGCAGTGGATGTTTTATATGAGGTTTCCAAGAGCATATTAAATATTTTTATTGTAGTGAGCAGTGGGCATCATCTGCTTGTTTTGCACAAGGTATTGGCGAGGCTTTCATATTTTCTTGTCTTGGATAAAATAGTATGCTTGAACGTTGTTAGGTTTCATGAACTCCTGGGTTTAGTTTTAACAATAATTCAATCTGTTCCTTGTTTTCTACTTTATCTGCCAAATGTAGTAGCATGCATCTGGATTTATGAAAATATTTGAAAGAATTGAGGATGTTGTCGACCTTCATTTTTATTGAAGTGAAGCATAATTTAACCGAGGATCCAAACACAAGGCATTCAAAGAAGATTGAAGAATTCTATAGTTTTTAAGGTGATTGTTCAAGGAATTGATTGAGGTTATGTTTTAAATAAAATAATTATAGGACTATTTGCTTTCTTATTGCCAGCAAGTTTCACATGACAATGAAGATCTCATGAATAAAAAGGTGGACTTGACTAAGGGTGCAGCGTGTTGTAGGCTATGCTAAACAATTTACCTTTTTTGCATATTTCTAAATTTGACTAAAAGATATTGGGATTATTAGCTGTTGCTTTTGAACATGTAGGGTTCATTGTTTCATTGTGTTGAATGGTATGATGTAAGAGCTGTTTTTGCATAGTTATGTCGAGTTTTGAAGGTTATGACTGCTGAATTCGGGTATTGTGGAAAGCCATTTTCATAATTTTACCTCTGAAGTTTAACTAACAGCATTACTAAGTGAATTATTTTGACAATATTGTTTCTTGATCTCATGTTGATCTTGCCAACCGGCATTTATGAAAATAGTGGAATTTTACAAAACTATCATTGCATTGTGATGGTCAAGTTTTGCTTTTGAAGTTGCAATCTTTTTTTTAATGTATGAGGAATAGATAACTAGCTTTTATCATAATTGTTGGTAGCAGAGCACATGGATCGACTGAGTTTCTAATTTGATTTCTTCTGTGTTGTGATTTGCTTTTCATCTTGATAATGTGAACTTATAGCTTCACAAATTGGATTTCAGATTCCTTTGTTAGATGCCAAAGGGTGATATAGAAGGTCTTCATCATACACTCCAAGCTCAACCAAAAACGTCATCCCTTACCCCTAAAGCATAAATGGTAAGATGCCATTTTGTACTATGGGTTTTTTACATTGTATTAATTAAGAAAGTTGCAAAAGAACTCTGGCATCATGCCCATATCTGACATAATTGCAAATTTAGACTGCTTTAGGTATGGATATTTCATTCTGGGAAGCATCGATAATTTTATACAGCTTGTCCTGTTGGTTCCATAGACCATTAAGTCATGGACATGGTTGAACACTTTGCGGATGTGGCTGGATTCTTTACCCTTCATGATTATAGGTTAAAGTCGTTGATTCAGATTTTGATGCTATCGAAGTGCAACTCAAGAATTTTCTTGAAAATTTCAAGGTACCTGCATGTTTCTTTTCTAGGTAACCTGATCGGATTGTTCATTCGGTTCAATCTTTTGGTGATGACAGGGAAGGTGAATTTTCAGACATAAAAAGATTTAGCATGATTAGAATATCCAATAGTTGATGAGATCATCTTACTTAATACAAAAATGAACAATAATGTACACATACATGTTATGGCAGCACAATATCTATAGCCTGATTGGATGGTTCAATTTTGGTGGTTGAATTGTTCAAATCCTTTGGCAACTAATTTTGCTATTTAAGTTGATAGGCAGGATTTTGATCTGAATCTGGATTCAAATTTCAAATTTGAAGTCAGTTATTGTTGTGGTTGCTCAAGGTAATTTATGGGGTTGTGGGTTGGATTTAAATCTTAATCGTAAATTTGTTCTCTTGGTTTTGAAAGGGGGTTAAATTCTGGGGCCTAAATCTTAAAATCATCTCAGATCTACAGGGAGAACAATCCGATCTTTCTCTCGATCCAGGGAATTTTCATCATACTTCAATTTATTCTACTGTCACTTTGAGGATAGAATGAGATTAATGACTGTGGTGAGGGCTTCCACCAGCTCTTGGGAGTTTTTCTGCTGTGAGAGTGCTAGATCAATTCTTAATTTATTTTTTGTGAGAAATGAGGTTCTTTGACCTGGGTTAAAGGATCCCTGCTTATCTTATGGAGATTAGAATAGGCGTTTTTCTGTCCAATGGTAGTTTTTTCCTGAAAGGTGGCGTTTTTTGTTTATCTTCTACTTTCTGCCATTGTTTTGTTTTCTTCTTGTGTGATTTTCCATCTATAACGACACTGTTATTGTTTGCAATTTGTGGACTTATGATTGTTACAGGCACAGAAATGTAATTTCGAATTTTGGGAATTCTAATAACCATTCTAAACAATCAATTGTTATGTTAAGTGTAGCTTAGCTACTACTTATGGATCATTTTTGAGAAATATGGGGTCATAAACCCAAATAATCTAGATTTAAGGCTTGTTAGAGATGCAATGTTCGCCAAGCTATATTAATTGTCAATGACAAGTTATATAATTGTCCATGACAAGTTATATTAATTGTCAATGTTGGAATGGCATGGTAGGTATTTGGAATAATGAAGCTTTATTAATCTGTAGGGTTGTTTGATCCAAATTCAAATATTGTACAATCTATCTCACGATGTTAGTGTTGTACAAGCATTTTATGACACCTGTTCCTGTCTTTTCCTAATATAATTAAGCATGTTGATGTAGGATACCCATTTTTTGGGTATTATTTCTTGTAGATTCCTCCATGAGCCTATGATGAGAGAAATTAACCTTAAAGTTGATATAGTTTGTGACATTTCATTTTACGTATATAGTTTTGTTACTCTTGTTGTTGTTGTCTCCATGTAGGGTCAAACCAAACGGCTCAAAGACGTAGAAATATGCTTTCCGATTGTGTATGGGACCATATCCTTCTGGCTTGGCAAAAAAGCAAGCGAGTAAGCTTGAAGACTTGAATCGAAAATTGTTTCTATCTTCCTGTTGTTGTTATCTTTTTGTTTGCTTAAAACATGGTGTACTAAGTCCAAATCAGACTACTATAATTTAATAATCATGTTTATTTTTTATTAGGTACAACTCTCATAAATGGACTGTTTATGTCCGTGGGGCAACAAATGAAGATTTGGGTGTGATTGTCAAGCGTGCCATTTTTCAGTTGCACCCCAGTTTCAACAATCCAACAAGGGTTGTTGAATCCCCACCTTTCGAGCTCTCAGAATCCGGTTGGGGAGAGTTTGAGATTGCTATCACCCTCTTTTTCCATAGTGATGTTTGCGATAAGCAGCTTGATCTGTGCGTATTATAGGGATGCAACAGAACTTTCTGATTGTTTTTTACTTAATTGTCTTCCTGTTACTTCTTTTTTTGCAGATATCACCAGCTTAAATTATACCCTGAGGAGGATAATGGACCTCAATCAACTAAAAAACCAGTTGTTGTTGAAACTTATGATGAGATTGTATTTTCTGACCCATCTGAGGCTTTTTTCCTTAGAGTTCAAAATCATCCAGCTGCTATTGTTCCTAGGATACATGCTGGTCTAAATTTACCAGCACCTGGTATCTTCCCTGAATCCCCATACCGATGCTTTTCTTAACCTTTGTTGACCTCCTTTTATTTGTTTCACTAGTTCCTGATATTAGTCGAGTTCTGTAGGTCCCCAAGAATTTATACCCGAAAAGAAAAGAGGCGATACAAAGGACCATCCTCTTGGTCAATGGTTCATGAACTTCTCAGAGGCAGACGAACTTTTAAAGCTAGCTGCTGCTCGCCAACAGGTAGCCATTGCATTATATTATTATTCATTCTTCTTCAGTTCGAATACATACAGCATATAGGTTTAGTGTCAAGATGTTGAGTTACAAGTGTTCAGTGTTCTATCTTTGACATTACAGGCAATGATTTTCTTCTTTTATAGTAATTTAATACCATTTAGGATATGCCCATTACAAATTTGGCAGCATTTATGCAACTTGCCCTTTTTTATATACCATATTCCAAGCGCTTCTCATCGTTTCTGTTAATAGTGATTGTTTGTATTCTAGGACATGTATCATGCTAGTGTTAGCAATCAAACTTTTATTTTAATTCTCTCTATGGCTGTGTTGGTTCTTGTATTAAATTATCATGAACAAATACGGAGATGCTTTTTCGTATGGACTATGTGAAATGTCATGAACACCATAGTAATGGATTTATGGTCCATTGGCCCTTACGCCTGATGATTTTACTCTCAACTGCTTGATATTTGTGAATAATCCTTCATCAATTTCTGAAGTAATCTTTTTGACCTTTTTATGTGAAGCCTAGGTTTTCTTTGGTAGGGATATTTAACATTCTTTTGCTTTTCAAAACATGCCAAGCCATGTGTGACTTGTTCCTAAGTGATGTAGTCGAGATGTCTACTAGAATGGGAGGTGAGCATGAGGTTCTGTTAAGGGCAAAACTATCAATGGTATGACTTAGTCAACATAATCATTGTTAAATAAGTATGATTTAAGATCAGGTTTTTAATATATCAATGTTTGTAATATATTAGGCCATTCTAAATTATTCTAAGGGTGAGCATCATATATTGATCTTTGAATGTTTTTTATTAGATTATTAGTTTTTGGTCATCACATTGGTTATGACATTACAATTTTTTTGTTTAGAATCATGGCCTCTTTTATCCAATGAAGAGTTTCAAATAACTAAAAGTGTTTTAATGTGCTATTGATTATGGAATTGGCCAAGTCTTGACATGATATTGGAGCAAGCCTTGGAAAGCTTCTACCTAAACATGTGTTATCATGGAGTTTTGATCGACTACTTCACATGGATCTTTATTGACATTTAATTATAGATTTTATAACTTAGCATGGTCTTACATGTTGCTTAAAGCTTTAATTCATTAGGGGTATTAAACCTCATATGAAATTTAGGCATGGCTTGAACATACATTGATTTCAATTGTTTACCATGACCATGGTACATCTTTAATGATGGGTTGATTCTTTGCCATATTCATGAAGATTTGACAAGAGATAGATCTTGGACATACCTATGAAAAATTAGAAAATAACTTAATTTTTTTATTTATTATTTTAATGTCATGCCTTTGCTTGATTTCATGATCTTTTAATTGATAAAGATCTCGAAGTATTTTTGAGTGTGATGGGTACTTTGGAGTACTCCTAAGGGTAAAATATCTTTTATAGGGTCAGTAGAGGTTTGTTAGTTCATTTTGAAATCGAGGTTATATACACAATAGGTTTTGTATATATGGCCTTACCTAATGATAGGTATGTGAGATTTTATTTGGCTAAAATGTGACTCTATGTGAAAAACATAGTGATTTTGTGCATACTAAAAGACTTGGTCATTCTATAGGTATAATGACATATTTTGTTAATTCTCATATGTATCGATGTATATTTGCATAAGTTGTGATATTGAGAGTCATCAACGGGTTATGGTTTTGAAATGAAGATTTTCTTGTTTGGAGTTGTGGTTTCTCTCATCTTTAAGAGGCTTTTCATATAGCTAGTTTTAAGTGTTTTGATGTGTCATTGGTCATGGAATTGTATGTCTTGGCATACTATTGGAAGAAGCTTTGAAAGACTTTAGGTTAAGTTTGGGTTAGCATGGAGTTTTGATTCATTAAAAAATGTTGAACTTGATTTGTATTTGATGTTGACTTTTAGGATTTAGTATGCCTTTATAATATAATGTTATATTATTGTTTTGTTTGAAAATAGGTTTAAGTTATATTCTTAAATATTATAATTTTATTATTTAAAAATATTATTTAGATATTAATCAAATTTGAATATTTAAGTGTTGATCATTTTGATAATAAATGCAAGAATAAAATATTATTTAGATAGTATTGAATTAAACAATAGAAAAATATAGACATGTTTTAATGATACTAACATCTGAATTGTATTATTATTTATATATTAATATTATTTGACTGATAACCAATGAAATACTCCCTAAATCATATCTAATTTTTCCATGGAGAGGATAGACAACTTGTATTTTCTTTTACACATGAAAAATATGGCTCGACCTATTCTATTTACTTCTAACAATTTGATTAGAGATTTTTTATTACAACCATGTTGTCATTCTTATGTGGAACAAGATTGATCCATGCAACCTTGATTGAATCGATTGAATCGACTAATCTTACTTGATTTTGATAATAGTAGCCTGATGACCTAGTTTCTTGCGATTCTTCTCTAGCTGTTATTAGGCATGATGCATTGTGTTTGCTTATGATTAGCATGTTGCATTGCTTTATTTCTAATTATAAGGCATGATGTTGTTCCATTTTAGAGTAATATTTCATTGCTTTGTGATGATAGGTTCAAGCTCACATTGGGAAGCTTAGGAGACAATTGAGCATGATCGATGGTCCTCCTCAGTCGTCGAAAGCTCCCTTTGGCCAATAATGGGTGTATTTGTAATTTTAGTTCGTTTGACATTTTGGTTGTACTATGTGAAAGTTTAAAGATGTGTTAGGATAATCTTATGTTGTTCACAAAGCTTTTTTAGGTGGTATTATATTTAATAATTTGTTTTAATTTTTTTTTTATAAACTTAAGATATTATCTTTTGATATTATTCTAAAAAAAGTTTTTAAAGAAACTTGTTTGTAAAAAATTTTTATGAATTAAAATGTTGTTTATCTCTAATATTTTAGATAGATAAATTTTATATTGAAAATATAAACATAAATAAATGGTTGGTCATTAAAATATCTTGGTATATACATAAGCATGATATATATATATATATATATAATGATTTTATGTTTATTTTATAATGTGAGATAATGTATATAAAATATAATATATAAAAAAATAAATGGTGTGATAAGTAAATATGTATAAAAGAAAATTGAATAAGATTATTATAGTTCATTAGTGTATATCAATATTTTTATCTAATATTGATTAAGATATCATAAGTTAATCAAATATTTGATGATTTTTATTTATCTATTTATGAGGATTTTTGTTTCAAATTTTTAATAATAATTTTTTATTAAATTATAACAACAAAATTAAATAAGAAGTATAAAAATATTTGTCACAGACAAATCACTCATGTCATCTATTTTTGTAAGACTATTTGATAATATAGTATTATTAATGAGTAAACTATGCATTGATTAAGTATTGGTTTTGTATTTTGAATAGTATTTTACTCGTATAAGTTTGTTCTTCTAATTAGTGTTAATAGTTTAATAAATTTTATCTATTTTTTAATTATTATGTTATTATCATTTTTTATTATATTATTTTTATAGTTTAGTTTCCCAATAATATAGTTATTATTTTTATTGTTATATAAAAAAATAAAACTATTTTAATTGCAAATAGCATATATTCTTTTTAAAGAAGTTACCGAAAGTGATGTGAGCTTAATGATGAAATCCCTTTCATCTTCCAAAGCCATCAACGCCACATAGGGAATCTCACTCGATTCCAATAAAGCCTCTCGTTTCGATCTGGTTTCTGTTCTCGTTGAAAATGGACGGGGAAGAAGACGACAAGGGGAAGGTCATAAAACTACCCATTCATCGGCCTTCCGAAGAGGCCAGCGACGACGATGACTGCTACGAAATCGATCCCATCGACTTCTACTGTAAGCTCTGTCTCGGTTCATCCGAAGACGAGGAACTGGTTCTTCTTGCCGAGAAAGGACCGGTGAGTTGCCCTAACCTTTGAAGAAAGAACAACGACCTTCGCTGATTTTGTTTCCCTGAACTCGATTGCAGGTGGCTCTTAAGGATTTTCCGCATCCGAGGTATCTCTGTGGCAACTTTCCCTTCGGTCGAACCCCCGACGAGAGACATTGCGATAACGTAAGCCAATTTCGGGAGGTTTTCTATGCGATCAATCTCGTATTGCTTTGCTTAATGATCTCGAATGCGATGCAGTGCTTCTGCGCTGTGTGCGAGGTGTCTGCGCCGTGCTTGGCATGGTCGGGAACCGGCGGCCACTGCGGCTTCTCCGGCAACCGAAGTGGAGGAGATCGACAGTACATATGTCTCTTTTAAAGTACTTTAAGCCTTTTTTTCGGTCGGTCTTATTTGAAATACTTATGTAATGTTTATGAAATAATAATAATGATATTTATCATAAAAATATTATAAATAAGAGAACTTATGATGATGATGAGTTCTTAAAGTGAGAATTTGAAGTATTCAAGGAAAATAAGATAAAATGATTATTTGTTGATGTTAATTGTAAAATTTTTATTATTTTTATATTTATTATCAAAGTACATATTTATATTTATAGAAAAAAGCTTGTGACACAATGATCAATGTTCTTGTAATAATTTCTCAAAGCTCAAAAATGATTTTGAGAGCAACATAAAAACTGTCTTTATGATGTAATGTGATATTTAATGTAATGATTTTATCTTGTTTTATATAAACAAAATATATAAAAGTGTGGTAATTAAATTTTAATCAATAAAATAAAGAAACAATATAAAGAAATACAAAGGAAATAAAAAATTGTAAAAAATTAAATGTAGCATATTGTAAAATAGGCATTGAAATTAAATGAAATTAAATAAAATAATCAAAAGTAAACTTGATAAATTTTAATTATAATAAAATAAAGATGCATTAAGTAGGAGATATATAAAATTAGAGAAATGTCATGTGAAATATCATAATAAGTTATAAATTCGAATGATTAAGTGAATTAAATATTCAATAAAAGAAAATAAGAAAATTCAAAAAATCAATAAATGGATTGATTCAATGAGATAAGATGCATGATGTTATTCATAACTAATATATACTATTATCAAATAGACTATGTAGCTTTTCAAAATGTCGAACATTAGCATAATAAAGATATATGCTATATCTATAATATATATATATATATATATGTTGACAAAATAAATTAAAGTTAACTCGTAATAATTACAACTAATCATCAATAATGCATATATAATTAAACCTAAATTTTTTTAATACATATTTTTTATAATTATTAAAAATATTTAAAAAATTGATGAAATAAACCACGTATACAAGTAAATTGAATAATATATATTATTACGTTGAGAGACCAAAAAAGGTGTTTGAATTTTGGTGCAATCAAGTCAAGAAACCTACCAAAAAAATAAATCTAAAAGACATAAGGTATAAATGCTAAAGCATGACTTCTTAAAGAGAGAAAAATTAGTCAGAGAAACAATCCACATGATTCTCCCTATTTTAGAAAATAATTAATTTCTTTAATATATATATATATAATTTAAAAAATTAAAAAAATTGACATTAAAGATCTCTACTACCGCTCACTCACAACCAAGACATTGCATCAAGTATTAATTTTCATTTAATAATCGTTAAGGCTTTACCTTGGCGGTTGGCACACTCGCCTTCATTAAAAAGCTTCCTCTCTCTCTCTCTCTCTTCCCTCCTTTCCTTCTCCTTCGGTCGTCATTCCTCAGCTCTGAAGCCCAGCTTCCACACAAACCAAGCATGAGCTCCACCGTGCTCCCCGAGAAGCGCAGCAAAACCACCGGCGACGACGAAGACGGGGAGGAGGAGGCGAGTAGTAAGGAACCCAAAAGCGACCGCGGCACCGCGAAGAGGACCACGGAAGCAAAGAAGAAGGTGCCCTTTGGGAAGCTCTTCTCCTTCGCCGACCCCTTCGACTACGTCCTCATGTCCGTAGGCACCGTCGGCTCCTGTGTCCACGGCGCCTCCGTTCCCGTTTTCTTCATCTTCTTCGGCAAGCTCATCAACATCATCGGCATCGCCTACCTCTTCCCCTCCTCCGTTTCCCATCGCGTCGCCGTCGTAAGCCCTGCACGACTATTGATGCGTCTCCTTCGTCCCCCCTTCTTCCTTTTTTAATCAGTCAGCCATCTTTTGATACAGTACTCCCTGGACTTCGTATACCTCGCCGTAGTCATACTCTTCTCGGCGTGGACAGGTAACCGTAATTATCCCCTTCCCTCTCTTTTTTAATTATTTTTTAATTAATTAATTGTTTAAAACGCCGACGGTGAAGAGGTGGCGTGCTGGATGTACACCGGGGAGAGGCAGGCGGCGAAGATAAGGCTGGCTTACCTGCGGGCGCTGCTGGACCAGGACATCCAAGTGTTCGACACCGAGGCGTCCACCGGAGAAGTCATCTCCGCCATCACCAGCGACATATTGGTCGTCCAAGACGCCATCTCCGAGAAGGTGACTTTTCCTGAATTAATATAAAGTTTATTAATGATAAATTATGTTTATAAAAAATTATTATTCAACGATTTTTGTTCACAACCTCTCATTTATCGAGCTTACTTAAGCATATCTCCATGATTTGGATCATGACCGCTGTAGGTGAGCATTTATTGTAGTATTTATTAACTACAGTCCATCGGCAGCTGCTTGCTGCCTCAGCCGGCGGTGGGTTAACAACCACCGCCGGCGACTTCGACCTTCGATTCAAGGAGGTGGGTATGTTTACCGGATTCGAATTAGTTGAATGGAGGCGAATAAATGTTCACATGGCGATGCTTGGAAAGCAATCGACAGGTTGCTAAACTGTTGTTCAAATCTTAATGCACGGCGGAGCATCGTGGGGCTGTTGTACGGTTTGTTGTTGGCGTCATTAATGTGCAATAATTTGTTGTATAATTAGAATTAGGAGTATTATTTTTAAATGTTATTAATAAATATTTAAGAGAAAAATATTTTGTAAAATGAGAAAAATTTGGTTGACTTCAGGTGGGCAATTTCCTCCACTATATAAGCCGCTTCATGTGTGGCTTTGCGATAGGGTTTTCCCGCGTGTGGCAGATCAGTCTGGTGACGCTGTCGATTGTTCCGCTCATTGCCATCGCCGGCGGGATCTACGCCTACGTCGCGACGGGTCTGATCGCCCGTGTGCGCAAATCGTACGTCAAGGCTGGCGAGATTGCAGAGGAGGTTAGTGGTCTGGAGTTGCTTTTGTTTTAGGCGAGGTTTTGGTTTGGATTTTGATCGTGTTTTTGAATTTGCAGACGATTGGGACGGTGAGGACGGTGCATGCTTTCGTGGGGGAGGAGAAGGCTGTGAGGAGCTACCGGAGCGCGCTGCAAAGTGCGTACAAGTATGGGAAGAAGGGGGGATTAGCCAAGGGTTTGGGTCTCGGTTCGTTGCATTGCGTGCTGTTTCTTTCATGGGCGCTTCTGGTATGGTTCACGAGCATTGTGGTTCACAAGGAGATATCCAATGGAGGAGAGTCCTTCACTACCATGCTCAATGTCGTAATCTCAGGCCTGTATGTGTTGAAGCCTTTCTGATTTCGATATTAATCAGCAGAATTCTGTGTTATTGGCATCATCGTAAAATATGAACAATTTCTAATCTGGAGCACATGTTTCAAAATTGTTTTAACTTTTGGTAATGAAGAATGGACGAGATCAAATGTTGTCCTTTGAATCTAGATTAGTTCAACACTAGAAGAACTTCTGTTTTTGCGAACCATATTTGGTTGAGTTGCCTTTCATATCATGAACACTAATGAAATGCATGTAATATAGGGCGCTGGGACAGGGAGCCCCAAACATCTCCACATTCCTCAGTGCAAGAACTGCTGCATACCCTATCTTCAAGATGATAGAGAGGAAAACGGTTAGCCAAATTACTACTAAGATTGGGCAGACACTTCCAGGAATAGATGGTCATATTCAATTATGTAACGTCTCTTTCAGCTACCCTTCTCGTCCTGATGTCCTAATCTTCAACTGCCTTAACTTGAACATCCCATCGGGAAAGATTGTGGCCCTAGTTGGAGGTAGTGGGTCAGGCAAAAGTACAATCATTTCACTTATTGAACGGTTTTATGATCCAATTTCTGGTGCTGTGCTCCTGGACGGGCATGATACTAGGGATCTTAACCTTAAGTGGTTGAGAGGACAAATTGGGTTAGTTAATCAGGAGCCTGCCCTTTTTGCCACAAGCATCCGAGAAAACATTCTCTATGGGAAAGGTGATGCTTCCCTTGATGAAATCACTCATGCTGCTAAGCTCGCAGAAGCAATATCATTTATCAATAACCTTCCCGATGGTTATGATACTCAGGTATTCAATATTTCAATGCAAACATGAATGCGAAGTGACATAGCATGGGGATAATTCATTTTGTGCTTCTAGGTGGGAGAAAGAGGGATCCAATTATCAGGAGGACAGAAACAACGCATTGCAATATCACGGGCAATACTGAAGAACCCTTCTATTCTCCTTCTTGATGAGGCAACAAGCGCACTGGATACTGAGTCTGAGAAGAGCGTTCAGGAGGCACTTGATCGAGTTATGGTAGGCCGTACAACTGTTGTTGTGGCACATAGGCTTTCTACAATCAGGAATGCTGATATCATCGCTGTGGTCCAAGATGGGAAGATTGTAGAAACTGGAAACCATGAACAACTCATTTCAGAACCTCAGAGCGTGTATTCGTCACTTGCTCGTTTCCAAGATGTGAACGTGCAACAGAAGTCCTTCGATGGTCAAAGTTTTGGGAGGCTCCAAAGGTAGTCTCGCTTATGAAATAATGCACCATAACAATTACTTTTTAGCTTATCATGCAGCTTTTCTTTTACCAGCAACAATTTTTCACGAGACCTATCCCTGGGAGCTAATAGTTTAGGGGCTAGCTTCCGTTCTGACAAGGATTCTCTTGGTCGATTTGTTACTGAACCAAGTGTTCCTTCAAAGATGAAGCCTGTTTCAGCAAAAAGATTATATTCAATGGTTGGTCCTGATTGGACGTTTGGTGTGGTTGGTACTGTGGGTTGTCTTGTAGCAGGTGCTCAAATGCCACTTTTTGCTCTTGGAGTAACAAATGCCCTGGTATCGTATTATATGGCATGGGAGACCACAAAAGCTGAAGTCAAGAAGATAGCTCTCCTTTTCTGTGCAGGTGCTGTTCTGACTGTGATTTTCCACGTAACGGCACACTTCAATTTTGGCATAATGGGAGAAAGGTTAACACTACGCGTCAGAGAGAAAATGTTCGGAAGTATGTAATCTTTTCTTTCTTAAAGAAATTTTGTTGCTATATTCTTTTTCGGCTCATATTTTTTTCTTATTTTCCGACACTTTATTTCGTCAACAATAGCCTATTTAGCCTTGTCCTGGTGTATTGCTTTTATGATGTATCTGTTTTTTGAGTTTTTCTTTATGATCGGAGAGCTTTATGATTGCTGAATCTAATTTTCATGTCGTTCTTCTTAATTTTTAGAAATGCTGCAAAACGAGATTGGTTGGTTTGATGATTCAAGGAATAACAGTGCAATATTAACGTCTCGCCTTGAAACTGATGCAACTTTGCTTCGAACAATAGTTGTAGACCGTTCAACTATACTAATTCAAAACATAGGAATGATTGTAACGTCACTTATCATTGCCTTTATTCTTAATTGGAGGATAACTCTTGTGGTTCTTGCTATGTATCCGTTGATGGTTAGTGGGCATATCAGTGAGGTATAGTCCCATTCATATGTCCTTAATTTCCATATTTTTTTAGTGAAATATGAATTGATATTATGATTGTTCTTTCATCTTTATGGAGATTAGAAATTATTCATGAAAGGATATGGAGGCAACTTGAGCAAGGCCTACTTGAAAGCCAACATGTTAGCTGCTGAGGCTGTTAGCAACATTCGAACAGTAGCTGCCTTCTGCTCAGAGGATAAAGTCATTGATTTGTATTCCAGGGAACTTAAGGATCCCTCGAAACGGTCTTTTTGGCGTGGGCAAATTGCTGGACTTTTTTATGGTGTCTCCCAGTTCTTCCTTTTCTCTTCCTATGCGCTAGCTCTTTGGTATGTAATTTATGTTCTTTACTAGCTCATTTCTTAACTTGTCTTATCCTTATCCTCTTCATGTTTTTTTTTTATGAGATTGGGTGTGTTCACTTGCACCAAAAGTTGGCCTAACGTGCTTAGAAATTCTAAGAATGTTATTTTCCCTCGTTTTTTCATAGATGCATTGCAAGAACTTGTAATTTATTGCAATACACCCCAGCTTTAGCTACTTGATTAACTGCTATGTAGGACAAGGATGGCATGCAAACGTGAAGCCATGGCTAATATAGAAAAACAAGGATATAAACATGACCGGAAACTTTGGCACAAATTGATGTAATAGTGTAGCTACATATAATATATATTTAATAATAATGAGTGAATGCATACAATAAAAGTGGAAATATTTTGAAGACACAAGTGCACACAAATTCTAATGGTAGTGTTATGTTTTGTCTAAGAAAGGCAAATTCATAGGAAAATGACCTGCTGAAGTGAATTAAAGCTAAGCTTGAACTTTGTTTGGTAGCTTGAAGAAGGTTTTCCATGCATAATCCTTGTGATCCTATGAATGAAACCACGTCTTAAGTGGATCCCCAAAAATGCAAAGGAAGACGAAGACTCAAAGTTCACTTAATTTGGATTAGTCCTTGATTGCATGACAAAACAGCTACAATAAAAAATCAATGGCATAAAAATTCTTCCCTCTTAAGTCTTAGAGAACAGCTAGGTTGTTTCTTTAAGCACCTTTTAGAGCCATGCATTTTCTTCTCTAGGGAGCTCCATGTCTTGGTGATAGGCATTATATTTTTTTGGTCATTGACGTGGTTTTCCATATTAAAACTTTTTTTAGAGCTCTTTTCTTGCATTCCTTTTCTCTTAGTGCTCTCACTCATTTACTTTTAATGGCTCAATCTCCCTTGTCACATGTAAACCCTTATTACTTCCACTCTAAAATATCAACTCGCATCTTTTCGAGGTATGTAGCAAATGGCAAATGGGTTGAAAATACATGATAAGACGAGTCTTTATTCAAATTGAAGTATCCTCTAGCCGCTCAAAGCCTCGTCCTAAGAGGGTTTTTATTGAGTAAATTATTCAGTTCGTGCAACCATGGATAAAACTTTTGTCGACATTACTTGGGATAAGTGTTGAGCAATTTCTAGTCACCATAGTCTTAACCTTCTTGGCTCCACTAAATATTAGTGCTTTGCTTCTAGTAGAACCAATATTTAGTGACGGGTGGAGCCAAAGCTTTGGTTCTAGTAGGCTTTTACAATGGATGACATGGAAACAACCCTTTAGATTGCATCACACCCCTCGTTGATGATCTCTACCTCACCCTTGTGAAATGAAATTCTTTGAAAGGAAATTTTTGCTAAGGAAAAGCTTCCTTTTATGTCATTTTTTTGTTAATCTTGATGTCCACTTTTGGAATCTTGACACTAGTATGGTGATGCACACAATATCAAATGCATAAGATGTAAATCTTCATGCTTATCCTAGAAGGCCTTGCTTTGGAATGGTTCTTGATTGCATTGCCATATTCCATAATTTTTTTATCTCTTTAAGGAGAGAATTCACTATTTGGTTGTGTAGCTTTCTTCAACCCAAAAGCTAGTTCAACAACTCTTCGTCATCTAGCGTGGACAAGGTGAATGCTTTCACCACTTTCATCAAAAGATTTGATGATATGCTCAAAGAGGTGAACCTACAAGTTTTGAGATCATCAAAATTTCCATTGGGATGGCATTTTGTATAGGGACTTGTGAAGTTCTCCAATTTCCCATCGGTCTAGTTTGAGGATGTTTGAGATGAGATTGAATGCCACATGATCTTAGAGCAACTTTTAGAGAAGGAAAGACTCAAAAAAGAGGATATGCTATCTCGAGAACTCACATGGTATTATAGGACTTGCAACATAGTTGGAAAGTTTAAGTAACTTTGCATTTTAACTAAGCACACAAAATTTCACAAGTTTGTGAATAGAAATCACACGGAAAAAGCAAAAGGTGTGAGGTTGCAAATTTGTTGGCGTCTACAAGAATTAGGATCTAGTAAGTGCAAAAACTCATAACAATTAGGAACATATGCAAAGTTCAACAAATTGGTACTAGCATTTCTTGATAATGGGTTCATAATACATAAGTGATGTAGTAAAACAATTAAACAAGGGATTGCACATGTGTAATAGTAGATTACAATAGAAATTCTGTGTTAGAATTAGAGAGATGTTAGCATTTAGAAAAGCATGTTAGAATGATTTTGAGAAAAGAATGTGGTGGAAAACCATTAAGATCATGAGAAGTGATGTAAAATTGAATAATTGTTCTTTTAGAAAGTGTGGCACCAATAAATTGCTGTGATGGCAACAATGAAATTAATCAAAGCAATCAAAAGTCATGAAGTCAATGTTGGGATCCTTTTAATGGACTCTCTACTCTTGGGCTCTCGACCCTTCTAGCGATAAAATATTTTAAACAATATTTAGACATGAAGACATGGCACTCAACGATGAAATGTTTGATATGAACTCAAGCAATAGCAAAAAGTAATCATTAACAGCTAAGCAATAGATAAATATATGATTTTATAAGGATCCCAAGATAAGTGCTAAGTATCCCAACCATAATCATGAACTAAAGCTTCTTAATGTCAAGATAAGTGTTAAGCAAACAAAAATAGATGAAAATGCACCACTAGGAAAATTGAGCTTTGTTTTTTGTCCTTATTGAGCTAGATATGTGAAGTTCTTTGTGCTTAAGAAAATCCCACAAGAAGGGGGGGGGGGGGGGTCAATTGTGGTAAATAAAATTTTCTTTCGACTTTTGGTTTCAATTAAAAATTAAATCTTTTAAGCGTGAATAAGAAGAAATATAATACAAAAGATTTTTAAGGTGGTTTGACTCAAAATCGAGCCTACATCCATCCCCAAGCGGTGTTGGGAAAAAACAACACTAAAAATACCAAATTACAAGCGAGGTTTTTCGTACGGTTCACCTTAAACCTACTTGGGATTTTTCCTACGGCTAATCCCGAACCTACTTGAGTTTTTCTGGGCTCAACTCAAACCCTGGGCTTTTGCACAATGTCGGGATGCCCTTACCCCAAAGAAAAGAATACAAAAATGGGCAAAACTTAAAATAGCTTTAAGAGAAATAGGAGGCACACACGACCGAAAAATGGAGGAATAGAGATTGAAAGATTGTTGAAACAAAAACCTCTAATTTCGGAATCCTTCTTGCCACTTTCTCTTTATGAAATTGGAAGCACCGTATTCACTTGATTTTGCTTGAAATCGTGATCTGAAAGCTTTGGGATCTTAGTAAATGTTACCCATAGAAGTTCTTCATCCTTCCCTATTTATAGAGCTTAAATTTGAGCTCTAAAATCACTCTCAACGGCTCTAAAATGAACTAGTCGTTTGGTTAACGGACGGAAAGCAGCCACTGTCTGATTCGGGGCCCAAAAATGGACGTTTCTGATTGAATCTCGTTTTTACCGTTCGAGATTAATCCCGTTCGTTGGATCTAAGCGGCCTTGATCTGGACCTTTTGATCGCGCGTAGGTGTCCTGCATGTATTAGTATAATGTGTCCAGAAACTAGTCAAATTAAAACAGTTATCTCAGTGATTACGCATCCTGGTGCATATCTGCTCAGCCTGGGTTCAATTCTCCTGCTTGTCATTTTACGTTGATTAATCTCAGCCGTTCGATCTCGCTTGCCTTTCCGCCTTCTTTGACAATTAGATTGGACTTTAGTCCCATATTGTCCAAATAACTTTGTCATTGTGCTTTATAAAGAATTCGGTTCATATGACTCTCGAGCCGCTTGGGATGGGCTCCCCCCTTGACCAAGATTTCATCACTTGGTTTGGGTCAACTTGATCTCGCACTATTCCATTTAGCATCGCTTGCGGGTTGAATTCGCCGTTTTCCGTTCAGCATCGCCTGCGGCCTGAATTTACCGTGCTTCGTTCGGCTTTGCCTACACCCTGAATTCCTTTGGACTACGGGCGCCCCTTCCTGGTCAGTCCGCCAATTTTTATATTTATTTATTTTTAATTTCTAAAAGCCTGGATGGGCCAGTGGTTGGGTTGGGTCGACCCGCCCAATGCTACAGTGAAAATTCCCGAGAGTAACGTTGCTTTAGGGTGTTTTGTGGGAATTTTTTGTGCAAAAATTTTAAATATAAGTGTACCAAAATAATTTTATATTATCATAGTATCATAAGTTTTTTAAATGACTATGAAAAGAAATTCATGAAAAATAATTCTTAAATAATTTAAAAAAATCAAATACCAATGTTTATAATTTTTGTCAATAATGCTTGGACCAAAAATCAAAATTTAATAATTATTAATTTTATAACATTTTTAAATATAATTACTAATGTGGCACATCATCTCAAAATTTGGACATATCAAATTTAAGAAAAATAAAAAGAAAATCAAGAATGAAAACTTTAATGCATATCTTCAATTTCCTTGAAGCTTGTCATGACTCCAAGAGCTTTGAAGATCATTATTTTAGACATTTAAAGTTCGTGATTTGTCTTAATTGAATATTAACAATTTTGTTTAAAGCAAGCCCATATGAAATATAAACATTTATGCTTGACTCATCAAACACAATGATGTAACAATATGGCACTGTTTTTTTAGTTAATGTCGTCTATGCATAATGTCCTTAGCAATTCTTCATTTATAGGGAGGTCTTGAGTAGCTTGAGTAGGTTATGATCAATTTTAATAGCTTTGCTTGGGTCATTCTGCATTATCTATAGGTGGTTCATTTCTCCATCGAACCAAATATTTCTGATGGTTTTAGTTTTTGGTCTTTGATTTTGCTTATCTTGCATGCAATCTATTTGTTCCCTTTTTCTAATTGAGGTATGTGGACACTCAAGATGAAGCTTATTCTCAAGGAGGGTGAAGGCTTAAACAAATCCTTAGGGATTATTCTTGGTTCCTTGTAGATACTTGGGTCTAAAATTTGGAAAGCATTGTTAATCTTGTAGTCCTTTGAAAAGTTTAACATTTATGCATTTGATGGGGTATACTTCTCACATATCTCTTAGTATTCTTTGGTAGAAGCCACTCGACTCTAATTGATTTGATTAATTTGTTGTCATGTGCTTACAGAGACTCTGCATATGTTGTGCATAGTTGCATATGGTTTATGGTGTATGTGTTTGTGGAAGGAAGTGGTATAAGGTCAATAAAGACTCGAGGCTTGTTCTAGAGTACAATTTGAAAGAAGTTATCTCTATTGTTATATTTTTAAAACTCTTGTATTTAAACTCAACATTCAGCAAATCCCAATTTGTCTCATTTTGGTCCTAGACATTTTAGAAGAAAAACCAAATCGCTATTGTTTGCTTTAGGTTGCTTATCGATGTTGATCTGGTGGTGATACGTGATGGAAAACTTCAGCTTAGTACTTAAAAAATGCCATAAAGTTTTCTAAAAGTAATTAATGAACCACACACTTTATGAGATACTATTGTGTTGGGCAATCCAAAAGTTTTTGTGATCTTATCAATTAATAGTTTGACTTCTTGGGATGCATTAGATGTTTATGATTAAGGCATGCAATTTTCTATCTTAGGTAATTGATTTGTTGCTATCAAAATTGAATTGTTTTATACATCATCATTGGTAAACATATGAAAAAGTTCATACTAATGTCTTCCTAAGGTCTAGTGGGGTAGGCAAAAATCGATTTTTGGGGTTTTTGTTCAACTATAACACACATCTCACGTTTTGCGTCAATCTTAACTACACATTTGTTCAATTTTAAATGATAAAAATGTTTCTTTAATAGAATAAATCGATTCTCATTTGAATTGTCTTCTTAATCCAATTCACTTGTATCCCCCTTTTTCGAAAATCTTATACAAGGGCCTTGATATTCATTGTCAGTCAATTATAAAGATGTACCTATCATATAGGTAATACTTTTCATCTTTCATTGTTGGATCTTCACTCAATTGCTTATATAGGCCTTTCCAAAGGATATACAAAATAAGAATCTTTCAACTTGTCAAATCCAATAGTAGATATTAGCCAAGTTGGTAAAATGATGCTTCAACTTAACATGGTAGTGTCATTATTCTTTACTATGGGTTGGCGTCTTTACGAGAAATTAGAGTTTTACAATAACTCAGTTGGAAAGGCATGTTGTGAACTTAACTTTTCCCAAGTCTCTTGGTACTGAAGGATCTTGTAGTTTGAATAAAGCACAAGATCTTGTGTCAAGTGCATTAGCCTTTAGTACTGCAAGGTTCGTACTATGACATAGTAGTTGTTTCATGGTTCTTTTGAAGGACATCAAGTTTCTTATTAAGGTATTATAGGTTGTCTATCCAAGCTTAAGATAGGATGCCTCTAAAACATTTGAAAAATTAGTAAGTTTAGGTCATTTAATAAAACTTATACAGAAAGTAGAAAATCTGTGAAAACTCTTGGCATTATTAACATTCAAAAAGGGTGCCCATTCTATAACAATTTTAACTTTCTTTGAGTTGATAGCTAAACTTTGTTGACCTTGAATCCTAAAACACAGCTGGTTAGTAAGGGCTGATTGTTAAGGTATAACGAGCAAACTTTACTATCATAAAACTTCTAGATTTATCTTAAGTTATTTAGGTGTACTTCCCTTGTCTTACTAAATATTACGATATTTAAATATACCTTGACAAAGATTCTTAAAATGGTTAAGAGAACATGGGTCATGATTGATGAATCTAATTGGGACATTTAAAAGCCCAAGGGTTATTATCAATCATTATGTAAAGTTGTTCTTAGTTTTTAAAACTTTGTTTTTCATTTATCTTTGCACCTAATCCTTACATGATGGTACCCCCCTTGAAATCTTTTATTTAGAATGGAGAAGATCCATACATTTGGTCTAATAGGTCATCCAAGTATGAAATTAAGAGGTTTTACTTGATACTAATGTTTTTATTGTCTTCATATCCATGTGCATCCATTGTATGCTATCTTTCTAAGGGGATTTTAAATAAGGCTTTGCTTATGCACTTAAAATCTCTTGTATAAGTCCTTTGTTTAGCACATCTTGGAGCCATCTAGCCAATTCAAAGTGGTTGCTATTACTCATCATGCAATGTTTTGTTGTGTGGCTCAAAAGACAAGGTTTATAGCATATTTGATGTCACTCAAGGGTGATAATTTGTATGGGTGGTCATTAGTGAACGTATCATTATGGTTATGTAAGAGAGATCATTTCTTGAAGGGCAAAACTCCTCTCAATCATACTTATCAAATTCCCAAGTGACAATCTAGACGATGGATTTTCACTTATTCTTATGTTTTACTTTCCCTTGACCATAGTATTTTTTATTGGTTTGATGGGTGATTTGGTTTTGTAGTCTTTATTGGATGGAATATGGTAAAGGTTACTGGTGTTTCCTTGGTGTTTTAAAGCACAAGTGTTTGGCTTCCTTTGCAAATTGGCATTGTAGTCATAAATTCATGGTTTTCCTAATATAATACTATAGACTTGAATTGTCAATAGGTTACAACGAATCTAGTTGGAGTATTTATAGCATTTGATTGGCACTATGCATTGCTGTTGAACTCATATGGAGATGCTATTAACCCATAATATATTGTATGGTATAGGAAGGCTAGTTGTATGGGGTTTTTGTTATTACTTTGTTAATACAAATGACATTTGTACAATCAATATCAATTGTTTGTTACACTGATTGTCCCTACATATAGGCAAGTAGGAAAGATGTTAGTCCTCCAATTCTCAGATTACTGAGATCATGCTAAGGTGCATGTAACCTCTTCTAAGGTTAGCATTATATATTGATGAAGAAGCTTTGATATTAATTTTATGGAGGATAGATATTTCAAGAGAGTTGAGAGAATATAAAGAAAAGAGAGAAAAAGAGGAGGTTACTTATGCCCATCTAAGAAAGAAAAACAGATTTGTTGCTTATGTCTTCCTTAAACACCAATACATGCATGCATCCAAAGTAGTATTCAGCTTATCTAAAAAAATTTTCTATTCATTTTATAATGGTTTTAAATAGTTTTAATAATTGTAAACTTATCTACATAAAATAAGATAATATACAAAGATAAAATATTTTGTTGAGAGGATTCCAAATGCAGAGGTATGGAAGATTTTTGTAGACACAACGAATTCGATGTTTTGTGTGGGGCTCTTGTGGGTTTCTCTAATGAGGTGACACCACCTGCAGGTTGTGTTATATGCCCTTACCATTAAGGAAATGCATGTAATTGACATACTCTTCATCAAAGAAAGATCATCCTCAATTGAGTCACCCACAGACTCTTTATTGTTGTGTTATCAATGGTTCAACTAACCTTAATTCTTTCACTTTCAGCATTTGTGATGACATTATGGGGATCTTATGTAGTCTCAAAAATGTTAGAACACCTTAAAGAGCAAGGTTGAAGAACTCCCATGGAGTCAATGTCTATTGAGCACACATATTTGTATCCTTACATTCTAATTTAAATGAAAAATAGAGCATGCCATTCCACATTTTGTGACACACAATATCAATTTGTTAGCTTGTGGATCGATCGGCATGCTGATTGTGGAAATTTGACTAAACTAAAGCATTTGTCTTCTTGAGTTAAAAGAAGACAATTACAAAGGAACAAGGTGTGATTCTATCCTTTGAAGCCTACACTAATGGTCTAATAGGGAGATTTTCTGAGGTTTTTCATCTGAAATAGAGGGATGGAAGCCAATTCCAGCAAGATTTATACCATCTTTGATATGCATTCTCCAAAAACTTGGAATAAGGTGCAAGAGCTTATAGGAATAATTGTGAGTTCAGCTATAGAGGAAGTTGTAAACAACAAAAAAAAAATGTAATAGAAGAAGACTATTGTTAGATTGAGGCTGCTATTTTAAAAAGATCACTGTTTAAAACATTTGGCTTTCAAATCCATGCTCATAATTATCTTCTATTGTTCAATTAATTAATGAAATGTCCAACACTTTGTTCTAAAGTATTACCAATAAATGCAATACTTTTACTGAAAGCGTTCTAAATTACACTAATCTTTGTTGCATATAATATGAAATGTTATAAGCTAAAGCTGAAACTTATCCAACATTACTACTGGACTTGATCAGCTTTAAAGTTTTAAATCTTTGGAAGTTCCTGTAGTGTTAACATTATATGTTTAATGCTCTGTTTTGTGTATTCTATGCAAAAGGTATGGCTCAGTTCTTATGGGCAAAGAACTCGCAAGCTTCAAATCTGTCATGAAGTCCTTCATGGTGTTGATAGTTACTGCACTTGCCATGGGTGAAACTCTGGCAATGGCACCCGACCTTGTTAAAGGAAATCAAATGGCTGCTTCAGTTTTTGAGATACTAGACCGCAAAACCGAGGTGATCGCCGACGTCGGAGAAGAAGTCGGCCGGGTCGATGGTTTGGTGGAGTTCAGGGGGGTTGAATTTCACTATCCTTCAAGGCCTGAAGTTTTGATCTTTAGAAATTTTAACCTGAGAGTGAAGGCCGGAAAGGCCATGGCTTTAGTTGGCACTAGTGGATCTGGAAAGAGCACTGTGTTGGCTTTGTTATTAAGGTTTTATGACGTGATTTCTGGAAGAGTGATGATTGATGGTAATGAGCCTGTTTGATTCTATACTTCTCCTTCCCTTTAAAGAACTCTTTCCACTGATTTGGTAATTCTTTTACAGGTAAAGACATCAGGAAACTCCATCTCAAATCCCTGCGAAAACACATAGGATTAGTTCAACAAGAGCCTGCTCTTTTTGCCACAACTATTTACGACAACATCCTCTATGGAAAAGACGGAGCAACCGAGGCCGAGGTCATTGAGGCAGCCAAACTAGCCAATGCTCATTCATTCATAAGCGCGCTACCTGAAGGGTACTTAACCAAAGTTGGCGAGCGAGGGGTGCAGCTCTCAGGAGGTCAAAAACAGCGTGTTGCCATTGCAAGAGCCATCATCAAGGACCCTGCCATCTTACTCCTTGATGAAGCTACAAGTGCTCTTGATGTAGAATCCGAGCGCGTCGTGCAACAGGCACTCGACAGGATTATGAAGGGCCGAACCACCATTGTTGTGGCTCACAGGTTATCCACCATCCAGAATGCTGATGTTATATCTGTATTACAAGATGGAAAGGTTATTGAACAAGGAAACCATGCATCTTTAGTAGAGAATAAGAATGGGGCATATTACAAGTTAATCAACCTTCAGCAGCAGAAGCTGCAACAGCCTTAATACTTGATTGATGGGGAGATTTCTTTTTGCTGATTGAGCTAAACAGAATGCTGCTCTCGAAGAAGAAATGATCTCCTGTTTACACAAGTGAGTTTTGTACTAATATTCCGTTTTCTTACAGTACTGAAGCCTTTTAGGCACACTGATGCTATCATTATTTGCCATTATGTTTGCATTGTTGTTAAATAACATTTGTACACGATGAACTTTATTAAATCAAATAAAAAAAATGGTTTGATCCCTACTCTGTCTTAAATATCTTTAATGTCATGTGATGATTTATTTGTGTCAAATGGTACATTATATTGTTGTTTCCAAAGTGAATGTTGGACAACCTTTTCTTTTTCATAATTTCACCCTATTAATGTTGTTTAAGTTTTGTTATATTCGACTTAAAAGCAAAGGTCAAAATAGTCCTTTTAATTTTTTTGGGTTAATTTTTATAGCTATTGAAGACTATTACTAGTTTTTAAAAGAATCTCAAAAGATTTTTTTTTATAATTTTAATTATTATGTTTCCTCCTTTTTGCAATGTTGCTTCATTTTATATGAAAAAAAAGATTATAAGTGTTTTCATTAAGTTAATTAACAATAAATTATGTTTTTCAAAAATAAAGTTTTGGATTTCTTCTCTTTGCTTATAGAAAAAATACATACAAAGTTAAATAATTTGATGTTTTTAGAAGTTATTATCATTTCTTTATTTATAATTGATAAAGTTCATCATATGTTAAGGTTTCTAATACAAAATCTAAGGGAGATTCGATGATTGTGACCAAGTCTTCGTTTGTCTTTCATTCTTTGAAAAATATAAAGAAATTAACTTTGGTTTAGGTGATGCTTGCCCTTGGTTGCATCATTGCTTTCATACCTTTATCATCAATGTTTTTGGCCAACCAACCTCCTTAATGTATCCAATCAATTGAAATTTAACAAGTTGAGTATAAAATTTACATCTCACGTCCCTCTTTGAAGTCATCAGTCTTATCAAATTTTCTTATCAAGCAAAACTCTTTTAGAGCTACTCATCCTTTAATCATTTATAATATCTTGACATTCGTATGTGAATGAAGCCTTTAGAGAAGACAACATTGGTATTAGTTGTAGTCTAATTAGTCTAAAACAGGTGAAACTAAAAGGAGAAATCAAAATCACCTTTCATGTCTCAAATAATCAAATCGATCATGAAGCTCCTATCTATATACTTAAATTTACTTTAAGTTTGCAAGCTTGGTTAGTCAAGATCTTTAGTAATTTCCAACTGATTATTAATGAGATAATGATTCATTCGACCTTAAAAGACTCTCTTGGAAGCCTACTTAAGAAAAACTCAATATTTTATCAAAAAATTGATCATTTTGAGATTACCAAATCCCTCAAGAACAAAATCATGAGTTTCAACAAGCTCAACAGATCTCATTGTATCGATGCTCTTAGGGTTTATCTTATCTCGAGTCATTACTTAAAATGTATTCGTCCTCTCAAGTTGATTTGGGTGATTAGTAAGCATGTCTCGAGCCATAGTTTGGCCTTCGAAAATAACATGTCAAAATGATACTATATCTTATTTGTTAGAAAATGCAACAATCGATAAATTCATGAACTTCTTTCTTAGTAGTCGACAAATGTAATGAAAGTTGTCTTATTAACCTAACATTTTAGATTACATTTGCTTATTTCTCATCACTCTGAAAAAAATCAATCATTTTTCAACATGAGAGAAATCATCAAATTCAAAAGACGTGTAGAAAATGCTTCAACGAGCGACACCAATGTCGATCGTCGTCATGTGCTTGATTTCACAATTATTATGATCAACACGACACAAACATGTAACGAACCACGACTCGATAAAAGAACACCTTCCTATATTGTGAAAACTTCATTCTTGATATGTACTAATCTTGCAATGATGCTAAGAAACCATCGTCGTCATCAACTCTGCATTCCTGATATAACAGCAGCAAATTCACCTTCAGAGCATGGAATGTTCAGGCCACTCATCTGCTGCCGGAAGCCAAACTCTTCCTCCATTCTCTTCAACAATGCCTGAAACAAGTGATGCTTCAAATATGACAACGGAACGACGAATCTCTTCCTGCTCTCGCCGACGTAGACTACGATGTGGCCTTTCGGGAGATCGACCTTACCCAATTCACCTTTCTTCGTCTTCCATGAAAGCAGTTCCTTAAGCTTGATGCACATGGATGATCAAATAGAAGAAGTGAAGACTATGTTGTAGCTCCAAGTTTATGTGATTGTTTATAAAGCAAGGAAGATGATGACATTATTAGTATATGATTGGCTTGTAGAATTGAAGCCAAACTTGTCTACTTAAGTTGCACATGATGTTGTCTTCTTTGCTTGAGCTGAAGCTGCCCAAATGCCTTTGCTTTCAAGTGAAGAAATGCATGTTGAATCTGGTTTATTATCTTTATTGTGAATAAAATAATGTTTTTAACAAGTAAAATTAAATTACCAAGTGAAATATTTACTTCAATTTTTTTTATCGTTTTTGGAATTTTCATTTTTTGTTTTGGTTTAAACGTAAATTCGATAATAGTTTTTTTTAAAAAAGGACATAAATATGTTTGAAAATTAGTATCTTAATATCTCTATTATAAATATATATAATAAATTATATGAATTTCTTATAGTGAAATCACAAATGGATTGAAATGTTGGGATTATAAATTGGTTTATTATTTTTATTGAATAAAATATTTTTTAACATGTACAATTAATCACCATTTTTTTATTGTTTTATCTTATATATATATATATATATATATTTATATATATAATGAATTATATCGCGTCCTCCGTCGTTTAACCCTTCGTCGGCTTCGGGCTCGGCTCCTATCCATTGTCGAAACCGCGGCACCATTGAACGAGCTACTGGTCTAGCCGTCTTAAAATCATCTCCGCACTCCAGCTGCCTTCACTTTCACTCCGGCGGACTCCCTCGACAGAACCGCCCCTTGGACCGCGTTCACTAGGTATACGCTATAATTGTGCCCGTTTGAGATCTTATTTCGTTTTCTGTATGTTTAATTCGTTGTTAGTGATTTAGGTATACACTGTCCATGTAGAGGTTGGATTACGTTGTCAAGTGTGTGCGTGTTTCTTAGCTAATTGAAAGTTTCTTGACTTCTCGGCTGTACAAAATATTGTTAGTAAGATTGGATTGGCATCTTGTCTGGTTAGACATAGTGACTTGCTTATTGATGGTGTTGATGTAGGAATTTGATTTGAGAGAAATTAACAGAAGCTTATTTTATTTGAAAAATTTAGATGATAAGGTTATAGAGTTAGGAGATGAAAGAGAGATGAATGTTCATAGGTTGAGGGAAACTAAAGAATGTGAGGGGAAAAAAGTGAGAGTAGAGAGCTTCTCCTGAGTGATCAACCTCCTACGAAGTGGGTATTTGAGAGTGTATTTATAGGTAAGGAGTGAAGTGTGTGTCTTTGCTTTTTCTTGTGACGTGGGAGCCATTTCTGCAATTGTTAGCTTAATTGCATTCATGTATGAGGGAACTTAATTCCATTTTATGGGAAGTTATTACCATTTCATTGATCCTAACTTAACTAACTGTAGTGTTTGCATTTCAAATGGTTACTATTATTATTGGCAACTTTAGGGTTCACCCCATTTATTTTTCATTTGCCTCAAGTAAAACGTGCAGGAGCCTGAATAGGTAAACTCGGAATATCTTGGATTCAATCATTTTAGGTTAAACATCTAGGCCTTGAGCATCTTGTAATTGATGTTTGTTGCGTGATTATTTTTTAGATTGACAACTAAGATTAAATTAAAAGATTTTGTATCTTCAGATGGTTTTATAAGCAAATATATTTAAGATTTATCATATTAAAGTATGGTAAATAATCTTGCATTATGATCAACATGTTATATATGGCATTGAAAATGCTATGGAATCCAACCAAACAACTAAAAATATTGGCTTAATCTCTAAAAAGACCTTTTTGCCCCTTTTCTTTGGGAGTGTATGAGAATCCCTTTCACTTTTAAGTTAGACAAAGTTTTTTGAAATCTAAAATAGTGTTTTTGATCATTTGGTTGGCCTTCCTAATAATGCTATTCTTATATTAAGCAAAAGAAATAAGGGCCCTCATAGGGGAACTTCTATGGAATCAAATAGAGGGCCCCTCTAGGGAACCTCCAATAGAATGGAGTGGAGTATAGTAGACTCCTTGGAGTCAAACATTGATGCCGGACAAGCGCTCGCCACAACTGAGGAGAAAGAAAAGAGGAAGGAGCTCAATGACCCAAGAGTTAAAAGAGCAAGGTTGGAAAGGCAGGCCACCTCTAGGAATCTAACTTTGTACATTGTGAAAATGTTGGATCAGAGCAAATATTAGGAGACAGACCAATATCAATCGATATCTAAACAAAATGGATTCAAACTTTTGCTCGAAGAGTTTCCATTTTGAAATTGGAAGACCTCGAAATGGTAATTCAAAAATATTGGATTTTGTGATCAACAATTTCTCATGAAACTGCAAGAGTGGTAACAATCTTTTTTAGATGTATAGCCAAGGGGCCAGTTAAGTGGTCAAATACCCAACAGCTAGTGTGAGCCGATTATGGATTGGAACAATAATAGCCTTCAGGCTGAGCTGGATAGAAAAGTGTGAGCCTTTGAAAATCTTCATATACAGCTTCCGATGTCCCATGGAGAGGCTCTTTGACGGTGCAGAGAGCAAACAAAGGCGAGCTTTCAATGTTGCATTTGTAGTCTTGTTGCATGGTCGAATCAATTTGATTATCGCCTTTTTCTGCAACCATCTTGATATGTAAGCAGCAAAATTACAAGGTCCCTTCCTCTAGTAATATATCATTTTGTCAAGTTAGATGTTTTTTTTTTTTGGCCTAGTCTCCTGGTCTTTGTGCTGATGATGATTTCTTTAGGAAAATGCCATGGATTGCTTGCTTTTTTGATAAATTGGATTCATCGACTGTTCTACTCTTTTCGTCAATATTAATGATGAATGTAAAGTTGGCTGACTTTTATCTCAGGCATTGATTATCTTAGAGTCTTTGCACTTAGTAAGTTTTATGTTCATTATGTTTGGTCCTGTTGAAGAATCACTCTGGCAGAATTTTTTGAATTTGATATTTTAATGCTTCAGAATGCTCTTTTTTTTTTTTTTTGCTAACAGCTGTTTCCATTGTTTTGATTGTGAAATTGTTGCATATAGGCCATGAGGAAGTTAAAGTTTCATGAGAAGAAGCTCTTAAAAAAGGTTAATTTCATTGAGTATAAAAGAGAGAAAGGGCATCGAGAAGCTCTTATTACACGTCGGTACCATCTTGTTCAAAGAGATGATTATAAGAAGTATGCTCTATTCTGTAACTAATATAGATGTGGTGACAAAAGGCGCTTTTGACTAGGATTAATGAAGTTTTTATTTTCTTTCTATAACTCTTTTTCACCATGATGTTAGGTATTCAGGTATATGCAAGATGGTACAAAAGCTTGTCCACATTTTGAAGCAGATGGACCCTAGAGACCCATTCCGCATTGAGATGACTGATGCACTGCTGGAACAGCTGTAATTTTTTTTGTTTGATTCAATCAATTATGGCAGACAGATTTATGAATTAGATGCTGGTCATATTTGTTAAAATTCACAATCATATGCTATTCAACACTGTTTGCTTGCTAAAAACACACCATTATTGTCTGGTATTGAATTTATACTTGTTTTATTAATATCTTTTGTTTTGGTAAATTGTCATTACGTAAAAAAGATTATCGACATTTCGTTAAGTCATTATGTTGACTTGTCTTTTTATTAGAGTTCGTTTTAATAAATGAAATTATTTTTGATAGTTGAAACCTGGCCTCCTCTTTGTAGATTGTGCAAATATCACTTTGATAACATTATAATATGAAGTGCTTCTTTTTTGCTGTGTATTGAGGGAAACCGCTTAAGGTTCAAAGTTTAGTGAATGTCCTTAATTTGCGTACAACTATTGTCTCTATTCCAATTTTTTATGTATTCCTACAAGGATGTAATTTTGTTTGCTATATTTTTAGTTATGAATAGATGGACAAAGAAACACTATCTAGAGACAAGTTAATTAATGCAAGTGTTCACTGTTATTGCAAACCAATGTACAATTCAACAAAAAAACTGATATCACAACAAATTTATGAACTGCAAATTTAACAGATTTTTCCGTTGGATAAGTATGCGGAATGGTGCCCTCTTGTACTTGTTAGTTGAAGGCAACTCACTTAACTGTTATGGTATTTAAATGTCATCTTCCCAAATTGGTACTGCCATGGGATCTAAGCATATTTAGCTCAAGCATATAACACATTCCATGTAACTTTATGCTATCAATGAAATTTATTTATCCAAAAAATTAAAAGTAGAAGCTATTTTGAAGGTTCTGTTGAGTGCAATCATATTGATGCATTCATACCATGATGGTAGGACCTAAGCAAGAGGAATGCAAAGCTTTGAGAAATGCATAAAAGTGATTACTCTAAATCACAAAAAAAAAGCTATCAGTCTAAGATCATTTGGGATGATTAAAAAGTTGGCTAGGACGTTGGTATTGAAACATTTAAGTCAACAAAGTTTAAGAAAACTTATAAGCTGGCTAGCACTAAAAAGGAGATAGTAGGAATTTAATGAAAGCTAGGCATGAGAAGGCTAGGAGTAATATAATGTTTTTGGAATACTCATGAACATGAAATTTTTTAGCACAGTAGTGGTAGTAAACATAGCCTTTGGGGATTGTAGCGGTGATATTAGGATAACTGGAAAGGGATTCTCCTCGTGGGTCCTTTCTCCTCTCCTCTTAGATATTGACAAGCTCTTCTTCATGGGATTTTTTTATGAACAATGCATTCAATGCTAGTTTGATGAAAAATGCACACTAGATCGACAAACTAAAGTAATAATTAGGTTGACCATTAACTTATACCCAAATGGAAATTTGGTATAAAAGTGTCTTTGATTATCCCAAGGGATCCCATATTTCATGCATATCTACCAGTATTAACATGCCAAATTTGAAAAAAGTTAGCATACATGAAAGAAAATCATGATTTGAAAATATCTACCTAGAGGGATCATCTTAAGACATTCAAGAATTATCTTAAGTGATTTGATGATTGTTTTGGATGATCATCTTGAAATCTTAATGTGGCTTTTAGGGTGCTTTTGTGTTGACGCATATGTTTAATAAACTCTTTGATGTAGTATAGGCTTGTCATTAGTTTAATGTCTATTTATTTTGTTTGGATTATAATAGACCATATTTAAGACATTCGTGACATTTTTTATCTTTTTTTATATTATCTTTCTTTTATAATTTTTTTTGTTAGAAATGACATTTTAGTCATTTTGTTTTTGAATCTAAGTTTTGTTTTATACTTCTATAAATATGTTGCTATGAAATAAAAAGAGAAATCGTTTTTGCTTGGTATTGTATCTTATTGAAATTGTGGTTTCTTAATGCACATCTCTAAGTTGTAATAAGTTTTTACGGGTGATGAATCAAAGATATTCAAGTTGTGATTTTGATCTACCTCTATTTTCATCGTTATACTCGTCATAGTTGTCTCTTACGCAAGATCTCATTGTAGGATGTCATTCTGCCTGTTCTTTGTCAATTTGATATTAGAGAAGATCAAGATCTATCTACAAGATTTTCAATTATGTCACCTCCTCAATCAACTTCATATCAAAGTCAAGGAATCATGGTCTCAAGCATCACAATGATCTGTTGTTATCAGCAACTTTGGTCTCCTTTGTTTCTAAGCCTCTGGTTGGCTCTATCCTTCATCACCTCACACAGCCACATAATATCTCCAATGTCGAAGCTTCATGCTTAGCAACTTCCAGAGTCAACATACGGAAACGTAATTGCTTGCTTGGTCATTGCCAGCAAAACGAATTTTCTTGGCTAGTTCGTCCTTGACCACTGATTGGGTGAACCCTGCATCTAGCTACAATCTTCCAGACTTGTGCCTGGTTATTTCTTCATTGGAGCTGCATAAGCAGATCTTGCCTAGGCTCGAACCAATGACCCCATGCTTGACGTATACAGCCTCTCCAGTCCAAGCAAGTCTCTATCACACGCCCACTATCTCTTCTAACCCTTATCTACTGAATTGGCAATCATCTTTGGTCGCTTAGCCTTGTGTTGAATTGGTTAATCCAATACAAACTGGCTAGCCAGCATCCCAAACTGCATAGGCCTGTAGCAACTGGATTATAACAGCTTATTTGTAGTTTGAAAGCAATCTTTTAGTAACTTTTTGATCTAATTTTCTACTAGAATTTATGTTACTAATTGTGATATGAGGAGTTCAGAGCTCAACAATGATGATGATGTTTTTAGTGATGAAATTATGTTTTTATCATTAATAATTTAATAATTTGCTTAATTTTGTTTTTATATCTTTAAAATATTCTTTTCTTAATTATTTTTTGTTGACTTTCTATTCTCTATCTAATGAGCATAATCCATGTGTGAACTTTTTTTCATCACATATAGATGATAAATTATTGGATAAACATACTCATTATTTGAGAACTATATCAAATAATCCATAGATGTTGCATATTTCGCTTCTCTAATAATGACAAACCATATAAGGTATTTGATCCTATGAGTGTAGTCAATGTTATCAGTATTTGTACTATTGAAGATAATGGTTTTACGATAGAACTTTATCAACAACCTTATTTTATTATTGATAACTCATCTTTAGAGATTTATGAAAGATATCTTGTTCGTATAAGATTCGGTCAATATTTTTCTTAATATATTTGGTTTGATATTATTCCATCTACAAAAAAGTTTGTTGTCTTAGTACATTGTGAGATAAAAATTTGTCAGGATGAACTTATAAATGGTGTGCAAAAAGTTATTTTTGACGATACATTGATATTAGTTTGTCCTTTAAATCTAGAACTCTAATCTCAAATAAAAATTCTATTACTTCACTTGGAGTGAGATATAAACAAAACTTGAACATCAAAACAAGTCTAAACCTTTTATTCCTACTAAACGACAAATCTTTTTGTATTTAATATCTTTCTATAACTCACCTAAAATCAATTCTTCTAATATATCTAAGGCATCTACTCAATCAATAACTATAGAATATTAATCCAGGTTTTGTCTGTTTGTAAAAAAAATATTTTTATGAACTTATGTCTTTTAATTCATAAATTTTAAATTCTTTCATTCTAGATATAAAGATTTTTGAATTTATACTTTCTATTCATTTGTTTTCTTTAAATTTTTTATTTTGCAAGCATGCCATTCACTTTTATTTGATAAAGAATTTAATTTTAATTATTATATGAAGACTTATACTTCTATATGAGGTGCTTCAAAGATATCATTATTATTTTTTGTAGGTTTTAAAAATTGGAGATGGTTAAACTTGATTATTACAATATTATACTCAAACAAACCACCAAACGTATTATATATGAACATACAAAATTGGCCTGCATGATCATCAATGTAATTAGACTAAATATTCTTATTTCTAAAGACCAATAGAGGTTGATGTTGATCCTAATAGATGTTTATTTAATTTACAATTTTGCAGGACAAAATTTCTTTTGGTGGGATAGAAAAATGTAGAATAGAATGATATCAACTTGATGATTTAAATATATTTAGTGAGTCTTATTTTTTTAAATTTAAGATATTTTTATTTCATTTTGAATATAATGGGTTAGGTAAGATTCTTATGATATACTTATCTCTTTTTGTACATTATTTTACTTTTGTAATTTTTTGAAGAAGGATATCTTTGTCATTTTGCTTTTAAGTATATGTCTTGTTTTAGACCTCTATGATTAAATTTTTATATTTAGCATTATTGCTTATCAAAACTTCAATTTCTTATTTTGCATGCATGCACATCTTTGGTTTGTGATCTTGATTTCTTCGGATTACAATCTAAAGATATCTAAATTACAGCTTAAATCTATCTCCATCGTTGTTATCATCCTTTTCATCGCCATCTTTTATCCCAAATCTTGTCTTAGGGTTTCGTCTTGTCTCTTTGTTAATTAAATTGATGGAGGAGGTGGCAGGATTGAAAATCCTATAATTGAATTTCAAGCTTCTCTGATACCAAATTGATGAAAAAAGAGATAAATTGAATCTTATAATAGGATCTAGGTAGAGGAAGGCAATGATAAGGATGATAATAAAGATAGAGGTAGATTTAAATGGCAACTTGGATATCTTTGACTCACAATCTAAAAGAACCTGGATTGCAACCAAGGATGTGCATGCATGCACAATAAAAGATTGCAAACTTGACAAGAAGCAATGCCAAGCAAAAACGATTTTCTCTGTCATCTAATAGTAATACATTTTTAGATGCATAAAGCAAATCTTAGACTTAAAAATAAAATAACCAAAATCTCTTTTAATAAAAAATTACAGAAATAAGATAATGTGCAAAAAAACATAAAAAACTGTGAAGATATAATGCATTATAATACAAACAAATTAAAAAATTTATTAAATTAAAAAAAACTAAATAAGACACACCAAATCATCTCAAATCATATCCTATGTTGCTCGTGCTAAAGAATTTCAAAATGGGCACCCTCAACAAGAACTGGTGCTAAAAAAATGGATATGACTAGCATTGAATTGGCTCAATTGGAAGACTATTTGAGCTGAAAGTGGTGCTGTAGCAAACTGAAAAAGTTGAACTGAACTGTAAAACTGGAAAGAACTGGCTTGAAAATGGAAAATATAGTGGTTCTGAGATATGGGCAACGCTACTTTTGGGGAGTCTGTCGTTGAGCCAAATAAAGGTTGTCTAGGCACAATTCCGAGTTAGTTTGGACTTGATGGGTTATCTCTGTTTGCCTTTCCTCTATCAATTGTCCTCACCAATTTTCTTTGCAATATATTTGATGGAATTCACGATTGTTGAAGTAAATGAATGCATGACTTGGTTTTATCCTCTTTTATAATAAATGTATAAAGAGGGTTTATATCTAAATATTTAGTTTAATTATGCATTTTATTTGTGGAAATATTATTCATTCATTTTGAGGTTTAGAATCCCATGAGATGTTATTTTTTTTTGTAGAATACGTCATCACCATTCTTAATTAGCAATTGAATTCAGCTTCTTCTCATTATAAGATCTCCTTGCATACTGTTAACGTTATTAAATTTATATAAAGCATTGTTTCCCTGTTAGCTTGACCTTGTCTATATTACAGTTATAATATGGGCGTGATTCCAACGAAGAAGAGCTTGGTGAAATGTGAAAAGCTATCGGTGAGTTCATTTTGCAGGTAAGAAAATGGCCATTTTGTGACTTGCAATCAATTAATTTGAACCAATTATTACTAGTGATGTCTATTTAATTCTGTTCTATGCTATCCACTCAAATATGACTATCATGTCCTCCCATCTCAATAAACTCCCCCAACTTAGTAGTATGTTTCAGGGCAGCTCGGAAATAAGAACGTTGGTTTTATGGTCAAACGAACCACTTTGTCTCAAGTCTACATTTTTAATTTTATTTGATCCTAAGGGTTTTCAGAATTGACGACAGCAGGGTACCCTTTGTTTCTTCATTTACTTCGAAGAGTCGTTCTGGCATTTGATGTATCGCATGCTAGTAGAAGATGCTGTCTCTTTTGCCCTTACATAAATCTTTGCTCTTTAGTAATGCAATATGTTCAGGGTAGATTCAACTAGCTGGTCAGAACATCTTTCTATGGCCATTAATATCCTTTGTGGACTTCTTGACTAGAATCTGAATTAGGCATTCAAATGTCTTTCTTTCCTTCCCCGGCTTGAATGGAAGTCCCTAGCCCGAGTTTTGTTTGGTTCACAACATGACCTGGGATTGGAGGGAAGGTGCCATTTGAACTTGCAGTCCATGACGGTACTCTTTGCCTTTGCTCATAAGCAACATTCTTGTTATGAAGTTTTTTCTTTTGTAGGAATGTAGGGGAAACAAAGAAACACACATAGGTGAAGACTTGATGATACTGTGTTGGAGATTATTAACTTGAGCTAGTACCACTTGAGTTTGATTATGTTGATTTAAAACATATTTTAAAGATGGGTAAACAGATTTTGACAGATATAACTTTCTTAGAATATAGTTCCAATATTTGGTGTAGAGAGGGAGGAATAAAGACGTGTTGAGGTAAAAAGCTACCAAGTTGAACTTTAGCAACCTTTAACTAAGAATTAAGTCACTTTTGTTCTTTGATAGTTTTGAACCACTTAGAATAACAAGTTGTGAACCACTATTGATCTTACTTAGCATTTTTCATTAGGATAAGGGACCCGTTTAGAACATCAAATGGTACATGAGGATCATCCATACACCACTTCATAGATGCAACATCTAAACCTAAGTTCAGGTGCAAGCATTGGAAAATTGTTGACAGAAATGTACAAAACCTTACCATTCTTTTGGAAGAACAAATGTGAATCATATTGATAATGTATTATTTGATGACCATTTCTATGGAATTACACTGCTAATGAATCGGTTTGCCAGAGTACTTTGTTAATGTTTTTAGCTTTATAAGCTTTAGTGGTTTTCTTTTATATTCCTTTTATGTTATCTATTCTATCTTGGACCTGTTTGTTTAACTGAAAGAATAAATTTGCCTACAAGAGCAGATTAATCCCTTACTTAGCAGATGAAAATTGAATTCAATCCCTTGCTAATTAGCTTGGAAACCTTGTTCTCTTTATTCTTCATCAATCCCCTTCCCCAGTCTCTTCTAGCTACATGAGAAAGCCTCCCATTCCCTCTCTATTGATTTCATGGAATCCAACATTAGTGGGTAATCCATTCCTTCAAGGTGCACGCTACAAAGAATAGTATATTCAATGAAATTCTAAATGATTTCGAAAATATTTCGGTGTATATTACCATTCATTTTGGATTCAACTTGAGCCCATATTTGGACATTGTTCGATTCCTCAAAGCCCAAGAAGAGTCCCACATCAAGAATGATCAGCTCATACAAACAACAAGAACCTATTTTAGGCGTTACAATTACAACATCGTGATTTGCCATGCGTAATATCGAGCTTGAATATTCTAGTTTATCACGACTTGAATGTCAAAAATACAACAAATGTGATAGATGATTGATCATACACGAATGCACATGATTGGAAATTTAACACACTTGGTAAAAAAGCTCATGTAGCACTTGATTGAGCATATACGCAAAGATAGTCGACTTACTCGGTTCAACCATATCGATTTGAGGCCGCTTGATGCTTGTATTTGAAAATGTGAACTTTGCAACATTTTTTCTTTTGAACAGATAAAAAATATACCTGATGATTTTGTATTTTAAAGAAGAGTAATGACGAGTAGAACATGATGTTTATTAAAATGAGATGATTCATTTATTCGATCATATCATTCTTTTTGTAGGGTTTTGAGTTATAAACTTCATACAACAAGATTTATCGTTGTTATTATTGTCGAACTTCAAATTCCCATAGAAACCTAAAGCCATTGTGATCAATTTGCATGCTTTTATGTTGAGCTTCATCCACAGGCGGCGTTTGGCAACCGTTCTTGTGCAACTCAAATTTGCAGAGCATCTCAATGAAGCGACAACATACATTGAGCAGGGACACATAAGGGTAGGCCCAGACACAGTCACAGATCCAGCCTACCTCATCACAAGGAACATGCAAGATTTTATTACCTGGGTTGATTCATCTAAGATCAAAAGGAAGGTGATGGAATATAATGACCAGTTAGATGATTACGATGCTCTAAATGCATAATACCTTTTTCTAACCTTTATTGTTGTTGTTTTGGAGATGTCAAATAATGATGACTATGGTTTGAAAATTCCTCATTTGAAGTAAACAACGATGTTTTAGATGATGTAGAACCAAGGGAATGTATCGTCAAGTTAATTTTTAGAACAAAGATCTGGGTTTCTACATTACCCAATAGATGTATCATCAATGTCTTGAATGGCTTTGCTTTCGTTGATGTAGTTTCGAGTTCGATAACCTTGTCAATTGTTGTGAAACTAGAACAACTTGTATACTTGTTTTGATTTGTCAAATAAACGATTAATTTGACGATCATAAAAGAATAAGAGAGTGAATCATATTGGATGATTATTTCAATTGTATTAATACAATGATTTGTAAGTCAGTAGATTAAACATGTGATGGCAATATACTAGTACAATCGGTCCAAAAGTATTTTATATGATTCATTTAAGTTGGTTCAAACTTAAAGAATCATACCAATCTAATTAGGTCTCCTATGAGTATTTAGTAGAAGATTATACTAGTACAATGAGTCGATTACACTAAATGATTACCCTAAGATTAAGATAAGGATAGATTGGCTAAGTTTGGAAGAAAAGAAGAATGCAATTATACATGTATGATGATTCTCATTATATTATTACGTGATTGTTTAGTCAATTAGCAATTTTTATTTTATCTTATATGTATAATAGCGTTTATCATACTATAAGATAATGTGAGCATGAGATCAACTCGCTTGATGGATGACATTATACTATAAGAAAGGCAATTACATCAACTATGTCTTTCATCACTCTGCTCATAAACTTAAAAGCACTTTACTCAATTTGTTTACATATAAGATTAAGAAGTTTTTGAATTTATGCATATATTATTAATAATAAATGTGTATAAATCTAATGGTGTGCACATTTATGGTTTCGCAAATAAAATAATAACTTAATTATTTAATTTAACATAGTTACAACTTCTTAATCATGTGTATAAATTGAATAACAAGCTGAGTTGTTAGTTATAAATGTATAAATTTATCGTTAAACATTTATTAGCTAAATGAGCATAAAATTTTATATAAATTATTTTATTTGTATTCTTATATATTATGCATATATCTTTTTAAAGTTATTCAAGTATAAATGCAATATTTTGCATATTTACTAATTTAAATAGATTAAATGTTGTTTATCGGTTAATTTATATACATATAAAAGTAATACTTAATATATATATATATATGGCATGCTCTTGTCCACTCAATTAACCTAATTTCTGCTTCTAGAAAATTATATAATACCAATCATTTTTATTAAATATTTATTCAGTATTTTTTGTACAATCCGACGTGGAGAGCGCTTACGTCTCTCCGCCTGACCTTGGATATTTGCGAAACCAATCAACACAAACGAGGAGGACAAATAAAAACACAGGGCAACAGAGCTTGTGAAGAAGACGAAGGCACAACAGGCATTATTGTTTTAACATGTCTTCAATAGCCTTCCAAATCTGCTGTAACCTTCAATTTGGCCATCTGCTTCAGCTTGGGCAGCTCCACATCCCGGTTCATCTTCCTTCGGTACATCTCCGCAAACGTTATGGGCTCCTCCAACACCGGCGACTCCCCTTCCCTCACCGCCAGGGGGTACACCACTGCGTCCTGCGCCGGATACTGGAACGTGGCGATTGAAATCCGGCTGGAGGAGGAGTTCACCACAGCTTGGTGTTCCGCGCTCTTGAACCTCCCGTTGCTCAGGTACTGCGACAACAGACATGCTCACTAACTGTTTGAGAAAATGATTGAACCGTTCGTTTGCGTGCACTTACGTGGCCATGGTCTCCAAGGTTGACGACAAAGGCGCCGTGGATGGGCTGGACGGTGATCCAGGTCTGGCCTCCGTCCTTGGTGGCCTGCAGGCCGCCGACCTCGTCCTGGAGGAGTATGGTGATGGTGCCCGGATCAGTGTGACGTCTTAGGCCGAGAGTTAGGTCCGGCTGTGGGCATTTGGGGTAAAAGTTGATTAGCAATTTCTGGTCCATGTCGACGCAGGCCCGCGCAAGGGCCTCGCGATCGAGATCCATGGCCTCCGACAGCACGCCGAGAAGCTTGCACGCCAGGTCCATCAGCCTCGTGCTGTACTCCTCCACCACCGTACGCCACCCAGCCGGCTTCTCCGGCCACCGCGAGTAGTCGCGAGCTTCGATTGGGTACAAACAGTACGTCACAAATTCCCTCCAGTTTTCGACCACTTCTCCCTGCGTGTTTGTCCATTTTAATGGAAAATAAGCATAACTCAACGGATCTAATGGTTTAGTAGAAAAGAATTTCAGTCAATAACCCAAACGGAGGTACCTTGAGGTGGCTTGATATTAGGAAACCGTCTTTCTTTCCGCCAGACATGTCGTACCGGAGCTTCTCCTCCGGCGGCAACGCAAAGAACTCCCGGGCCAGGCGGGCCATTTCCGTGATTAGTTCCGCATGAATGCCGTGGTCAACCACCTGGAAAATACCCCATTCCTCACACGCCGCCACGACACGCCGGAGTATCTCAACCCTCGTGCCACCTTCCCCTTCTTCATCAATCCCGGCAAGCGATATCACGGGGATAGCGTTGCTGAACTCGTTGTAAGCCACTTTCGGTCTCTCGTCCTCGTCTCGGATGAAGCACTCCCTCAACTTCTCTTCCGTCGCAGCACTCGGAAGGAAGGGTACTGCTCCAGGAGCCATCTCCTCTCTCCCTTCAACCAGAACAGCTGAAAGCCCCAGGTGCGATCCTTGGGAGGTGATCTGCCTCTTATATACGCCAATTTATACTTAAAAAATAGTAATTTTTTTAAGTATAAATTAATAAAGTGATTTTTTTTCAAATATTTTAAACAGATAAAATAGTAATTTCTTTTCCTTATTTTTATATGATTAAAAAATATACTTTAAATGTGATAAATAAATAAATATCTATTTATGTTTCCAAAACTATTTTCAAAAAAGCGGCGTTTGAAACTTCTAAGGAAAATGGATGGTAGCGATCTGTCAAAAACTTTATTTGTTGCAGAGTAGCTTTCATAGGATACCAGTAAGCCGTGTAGGTTTGATTTCTGGATGGCTGATCGGCGCGTCGACAGAAATTCGGTAAATCGAGTGAACGGGAGCATGACACGTACATACCTTTATCATTGTCGGTAGGTTGTTTTTTAAAGTTTTCTTTTTCATTTTTTATTAATAAAGTAAGAAAATTGTTTATTTATTTATATTAGATTAATTAACATAGCAACAAAAAAACTGTTGTTGGCTCAAAAAGTGAGAAGCTTGATATCATATGGCTTCAAAGTTGTTGTAGTGAAAAAAAAAATTAAATAAAGTTGTTCTTTTCTATTATAAAGATTCATTTAAAGAGTGTTATGTGATGAAGTGAGGTTTTTCTTTTGCTTTGAGATTGTTGCTTGATATTGTAGTGAAAAGAATTGAAATCAATTGGAGAATCAATAAGGTATAGGTTTAAGGTATTACATGTTTTATCTTTAATTGTTTTGAAATTTTATTTTTTGTAATATAGTATTTGTTAGGCATGTTTTTGTAACATCTTCTTTTTATCCTTTTCATTTTAGTTTCTCTTTAAGAAATTATATAATAAATTAAAATAATTATGGTCCAAATAATAATTATTATGTATCTTATACATTACATGAACAAATAGTGAAATGACATGACATCATCAATATATATATATATATCTAAAATAATTGATATACATCTTAATATCATATATAAAATAATATGAAACTTTATGATATTATATGAATGAATAAAAGATTTGATTATAATAGATACATATAAAAGATGTAATAACAAAATATTAAGATAAAAAGTTATTATTTTAAATCTACATAGAGCAATACTAAGCATTGGAAAGTTATCATTGTGACCATTTTTGTACATAGCTATGTGATTATTTGAATTTTATTTTTATAGGATTTGTTTAATCAAATTATATTTTTTATATGTGAAAATGCTCACTACGTATGTATGATTTATTTTTTTATTACAAATGACAAAATTATCTTAGCAAGTTGATAAGCCGAAAAGCTTAGATCATTTGCTCGGCTTTTTTACTCTGAGCCCGGCCCGCTCAGCCCAGCAGAGAGCGGCCTGGCATCAATGCTGGCGCGCGCAGGCCTGAAGAACTTGGCCCGGCAATGGCAGTAAAAGTAATTCCCAACAAGTTTGGTCTTATTTAGAGCTGCCTGCATGCCGGATGAGATATCTGATGGACTAACAAATATCAAAGCAGATTGGGGTGGGGACCTGGGCTTCATCTAACAGATGCGCCTTACTTAAGTATGTCTTCTATGGCGTTTGGTTTCGCCGGCACAGAATCGAGTTCGACGGCCTTGCCTTGCTGAGCTGCTGCCACCTCTAATTTGGCGATCTTCTTCAGCTTAGCCAGGTGCAGATCGCGGCTCATCTTCCTTCGGTACATCTCTGCAAATGTGATGGGCTCCTCCAACACCGGCGTCTCCTTTTCCCTCACCGCAAGGGGGTATACCACTGCCTCCGGCGCCGGATTCTGGAACGCTGCGATCGACAGCCGGCTGCAGCACGAGTTCACGACCGCTTGGTGGTCCGCGCTCTTGAACCTCCCGTTGCTTAGGAACTGCAACAAGGAAAATGCTCAGTAACCGTTTGATGAAATATGACATCTTTTCATTCACGTACGTGGCCGTGGTCGCCGAGGTTGACGACAAAGGCTCCGTGGATAGGTTGGACGGTGATCCAGGTGCGGCCTCCGTCCTTGGTGGCCTGCAGGCCGCCGACTTGGTCCTGGAGGAGGAGGGTGATGGTGCCCGGGTCGGTGTGGCGTTTTAGGCCGAGGGTTAGGTCCGGCTCGGGGCACTTGGGGTAGAAGTTCACCACCAATTTCTGCTCCATGTCGACGCAGGCGCGCGCAAGTGCCTCGCGATCAAGGTCCATCGCCTCCGAGATCACGCCGAGGAGCTTGCACGCGAGGTCCATTAGTCTCGTGCTGTACTCCTCCGCCACTGCACGCCACCCAATTGGCTTCTCCGGCCACCGCGAGTAGTCGCGCGCCGTTATGGGGTACGAAAAGTACGTCACAAGTTCCCGCCAGTCTTGAACCACTTCGCCCTGTCAACAATTGGCCCAATTTTAAATTAAATTAAATTAAATTAGATTTATTAAAACCATAAATTCGCAACGAATCAACAACCGGAACTGGGGCGCAACCTGGAGGTGGCTTGACACAACGTAGCCCCCTTTGTTTCCGCCGGACATATCATACCGGAGTTTCTCCTCTGGCGACAACGCAAAAAACTCCCGGGCGAGGTGGGTCATCTCCCTGATTAGTCCAGCATCAACGCCGTGCTCAACCACCTGAAAAATACCCCATTCCTCACACGCCGCCGCGATACGCCGGAGAATCTCGGCCCTCCGGCCCCCTTCCCCTTCTTCATCAATCCCAGCAAGCGATATCACGGGGATATCGTCGCTGAACTCGTTGTAAGCCACTTTCGGCCTCTCGTCCTCGTCTCGGACGAAGCATTCCCGCAACCTCTCTTCCATCGTCGCTGTCGAAAGGAATGGGAATTCTCCTTGGGCCATCGCGCTCTTCTTCTTTTTCTTCTCCTTCTCCTCCTTCTATCTCTGAGGAATGCATGTTTAGATCATTATATATGTAGTTTCAGGGTTAAAGATTTTACCTTCTCATCTCTCTCTCTCTTGCTTTGTTCGTGCCGGAATGAAGGTAGTTGGAGTTCTTGAAAGGTGATCTTTGTGTTGCATCTACAAACACTAATCAATTACACATTTGTAATATTAATTATTTAATTTAATTTTTATTTGTATTATTTTTATTTATTCTTTATTTGTATTTGGGTATTGGTATTTGTTTATTTTCTTGTATTATCAATTTTTTAATTGAACTTATTAATTTTTTACTTCCATATATCTATTTGTTATTCATAGTTATTTGGATCCTATAAAATTTAGTGTAAGTAATAGGAAAATACAAAAGGAAAAAATTCAAAATTAAAATATAAAAATATAAATAGAAAAATAGAAATAGATTAAGAAGTAAAAAAAATCTACAAATTATATTGCTATATCATAAAAAATCACCTCCCTTATAGGTTGTGACACATTCGTCTATATCTCTTTTATGAGAGCATTAATGGCACACCCTATTATGACAATTTTCACTATTTCTTCACTATTGAAACTCACATCATGATTGACGTTAAGAGTATCTTATGAGACACGTGGAATTCTTTGATCCTAGTTTTACAAGTGATTGCACACACATTTTTTATTTATAAATATGATAACATGATATAGTTAGCAAAAATCTAAACTACTCTTGAACTAAGAAACTCGCACACACTCATATAGAAAAAAATGATTCACTTAACACTGCAATTATATTTATTGGATTTCTTGCTAAAATATCGATATTCGATTTAAAACTCTCAAAGGAAAATTAGTGTCCCAAGGAAATGAAAGAATCAATAATAATTTTCATATGTTAATATTTTTATCATATTACATAAAATTTTAGCTAAATTCTTTTATATATATTATATGATACATATAAATGAGAGAAGCATAGAATAATTGAGAGCAATTTTGAAATGACCTCAGATTTGAACTAGTTACAAATAAAAAGAAATGTTAGAAAAATAAATGAAATGAGATAAAACATTCTTAAGAAACAAAATTATCACATGCAAGGTCTATAGTCTTTTAATGGATATCAAAATCTACCAAATTTCTTTAATTTTTTTAAAATACATTAATTTTTGTTTTAATATTAAAGTTTTGAGAAATCATGAAATAAAAAGAATATATATATATGAACAATTTTTAGGCAGTTCAATTTAAAATTCAACTTATATTCACCCTGACAAAAATTAGGCCTAAAAAGAAAATATATAAGCTTTTTGTTAAAAGACTAGTAGGTTAAACCCTCACAACATGAAAACAAAAATATATTACAATGGTCTTACAAAAAAATAGAATTAACAAAAAGAGGAAAAATGATGATGATTAAAATCTATACAACTAAGTTTTTATGATTGACAAAGTACTCAATAATGTACAATTAATTTAAATTAATTAGTTATAAAATAAGAAAATATAGAAGAACAAGGAATTTGAAATTCGTCAAAGAAAAGTATAGCATTAGGAAGCAACAATGAACATTGGTTGTAAATTGTTTTAAGATCATGACTTGAGATTTTTTTAGAATTTTATAGAAGTTTTCATTAACTAAAAATTGTTAAACAATTCTCCTATTTATAAGTATTTTGTAACGATTAAAAGCACTTTCCAAATACCAAATCAACTGTTAACGTTCTACAGCTTTCTTATAATTTATTTGAAAATTACTATTTAAACAAAGTATCCTCAAAAACTCCAAATAATGGCTAAAAGAGTCATTGCATTGGTGTTGTTGGATCAAAGCAAACCATGACTATTTGATCACGAAAACGGCGTGATCGGACAGATGGGGTTTAATCCACACTTTTTAGAAATATGAAATTAATCTAGGCCGTTATATCCACACTTTTTAAGAGTTCATCACATAGAAAAAGCCATTAGGTTTAGTCCCACATGGTGTATTTGCAAAGCTATTTTGTCCCTATAAGCATTCAAGTGTGTTTTAAAGGCAATTAGATTTTTGGGTTGGTTGCCCTCTAGTTTATTTAGGATTTAATCACGTACATTTGCCAATAACATAATATTAAATATGGATTTAGACAATAATGCCCATTCCAAACAAAATCCAAAATGAGTTGGATGTGATGAAAATAATTTTAAACATGTTTGGAAGTGATGAAAATAATTCCAAATAAGTTTGGGAGTGATGCCCCAACCTAATTATTGTAGCAAATGACAAAAGACAAATGGTGAGCCATAATTAGGAATAGGTTTACCTGACTTAGAATTAGGTTTTTTAATTTTGTTTATTTGATTTTTTTTATTTAAATTATTACTGAAACAAAAATTTTGAGAATATTGATCAAATAATTAAGAAATATAGATTCGAGATATTGGATCAAAGATGATGATCAAGAATAATAAAAATAAAATTTAATTAATCATTTTATGTGTTTTGAAGAAATAATTTTAATTAAGCTTAACATTCTAAAAATAAAATTAAAATACCTAAAAGTAATGTTAAAAAATATTTCTTAATAGTTTGTCACACTAACCAAGATGATTTTTTTTATAGTATTTTACTTTTGCTCATCTTTTTTTAAAGTTCTCTCATAAATATAATTATCATCTATTTAGAATATGAAAAGTAATTAAATCAAATTTTTTAAAAATATTTAGGATTAGTTTTTATCAAATAAAACATCATTACTAAGGGTTAGTATCATCATAAGGAGGCTTTATGTAAGATTTGAGTAGGCATTTGTACCAACTATTGAAATTAATTAAGAGATAAATCCAAGTATTAAAAAACTTAAAATGGCACAAGGTTTTAGATTACTAGACATCCATAGGAAAAAGGATAAACGTAAGACATTAAACTTTAGAGGCATCGATCATGTGGTTTGAAGTTTTTGAAACAACTATATGAAATATGTGAAGGTGCTAAATGGCTTGAAAGGGAAGCAAGTATTCAAGGAGTAGAGATCCTAATCTACGAAAGTAATCTTATAAATTCTTGAGAGAAAGACATGCCATAGACTTCAAATAAGCTTCATGAAATTTTGCTAGTAGTTTCTATCGATTTAATGATCTTAAAGCATAAGTGACAAAAGCAGATCATTATGACTCTTTAACACATCATAACACTAGTAGTTTCAATCATTATGACTCTTTAACATATATCATGCATACAATTAGTTTCAATCATAGATTGGTAGTAGTAGTACTACTTAAGTGTTAATGATTTTCTAGAGGATTTTAAACTTAATTTTTTGTTAGCATTAGTTCATTTATTTTTTTAATTAGATTCTATTTTATTTGATAATATTGTACAAATACTAGTCAAATATTATAAATACCTATAATAATTATTTGATTAAAATAATGCATATAAAAATTATATATCTTCTTGCATATTTATTTGTGCTCCAATAAATCCTTCAAATTCTTTGTGTTAACAATAACATTATTTCTTTAAAAGTTGTAAAATATAAATACAATTGAAACCAATGATAAAGCTTTAACTTTTTTGGCCAAACTTGAGTAATTGATAGATTATATTTTGATAATAAAACATAAATCTTCTATATTAGATGTAAGAATTTTAAATAAACATAACTCATTATTTAAACAAATGAAAACACAATAAATAAAAAAAAATATAGTATCACCTCAAAATAAAGGGAATAGCCATTGATTAAAAATAACATTTACATTTGATTTTGTTAGAAAACAATTAACCCCATAAGTAAAGCAAAAAGCTCAACAAAGAGAAGAAAACTCCTCTCATGTTCGAGCACAATCAAACAAAATAAGTTAATGTAGTAACTAACATGAAGATAGATGAAAGATGTCTAATGTATTAACCTTGGTCTTTTGTAATTTGAAAAATAATTAAAACCTTTGATAAAAAAATTATAAAAGAGTTATCAATCTCTAATAAAGAGACAAATATCAAACAATTTGATACATAAATTAAAAAATATTTTTATATTTATGAATGCATCTCCTATGTTATCATGCACTTGATTGAAACTAACAAGATTTATTTTGACATGGTTGATAATAATTGTCTTTAAAGAGTGATATAAAGAGATTTTATTGATAGAAGATAATTTTCAAATATGACACTTTCTATAATTAATTAATAAAAAAATCATTAAAAATTAGAATAACTTTTTTTACCTAATATTTTAACATTTTTGTTTAAGTAATAAAACTAAGTAATAATATTAACAAATTAAATTAAATTAGTAATATTTTTATTTTTTTAATGCATTTTTAGTTAATGTTTTGAAAGCTGTAATCATGCCATTCGAATAAGGGAAAAGGGGGAAAGGAGCTTGAATGTTAATTTTGTGAACGAAGCATGCTATTTTGTAAATATTAAAAGTATTGTACGGAAACCCTAGGAGGAGCGATCTCCTTGTCCGACCTCTAGATCGGCGACCTTGTCGGAGATCGGTGTTCTGTCGCCAGCGATCTTTCCGTCCTCATCAGCCGGCGGAGCTTCAGGGATCCGGAATACTGCGTGCGCCAGAACAAACGGTGTGGCAACGATGAGCGAGAGAAAGAGGTTACGGATGGCGCTGTCTAGGGAGAGGTCCACAACGACGATCGTAAGGAAGATGACGGCGACGAGGTGACGGTCAAGGAACCGGCGAAGGAGGGAGGAATTGGGGAAGATGCGTAGCAAGACGGCGTAGGAGAGGGCGATCTTGGAGGCGGCCATGAGGAAGAGCATGGAGGCGCGGTGGGAGTGGAACAGAGTGGAAAGGAGAATGAACCACAGGAGAATTGCGTAGTGGACGCGGAAGACGGTGAAGTTCCGGCGTATGCGGTTGGTGGCAGACGAGCAGCCGGCCGGCAGGGAGAAGGACGAGGGTCCGGCGAAGCGGGAGATGGCGCGTTGGGTGGATCGGACATGGAAATGGACAGCCCAGAGCGCGGCGGTGGGGCGAAGCATGGCGCCGTAGTTCGCCATGTCCTAGTCCACCGCTTCACTGGAAATCGGGAACGAAGATGTGAGCTACGCGGCTGAGAACGGAAGGTCAAACGTCAAGTTCCCGGAAAATAATGTAATCTATATAATAAAAATTATGATATAAAAAATAAATTTTGATATTTTTTTCACAGGAAAAATCGTATAAAATATATGTTTTAAATTAAAAATAGCTTTTAATCATGTTACTCTAAGATGCTGAATGTTCTAGAAACACATGGATTCTTCCACGACAGGTCTCCACATAAACCCGAAGACCCCTCGTTGGGCGAACCCTAATCTGTTGAGCAATTCCCTGAAATGGCTCTTTCCCTTCAAACAGTTGTGAAGCCGTACCTCTGCTCGCCGCAGCTGAAGTCTTCCTCTCGCTTAGCTTCACCATCGCTGCATTTGAGATTTGATGTCCGGCGTCGGAACTACAGTAGGGTTTCAGCCGTGTTGCAAAAGTGGGAGCCTTCCCAGGTACTCTTGCCTTCTCTTCTTGTATACATACTGTGTACCCTCTTTGTGAACAGGGCATGCAATGCTTTCTCTTGCTTGAGCACAGGTGGCTCCGCAAGCGGATAGGGTTCTGGTTCGACTTGAGGAGTTGCCAGAGGTATTTTCTACTTTGCTGTTTGGTTTTGTTCTTTTATTTTTTTATGAATTTGGGCTGACCAAGATAAGTTTGGGTAGTGGCTATTCCTTTTGTAGTTGTTCTTTTCACTTTGGTAAAAGAATACTAATTCTTCTCGTGACTTCAGTGTCCAGTATGATACAATGCTGCTTATTCCAATTTCTGGACATCAATGGGGTTTGAGGAATAAGTTTTTGTAGTGGTTTAGGTGTATGTTTTCTGAAGAAATTGTGTCATTGGATCGTCTTCATTTCAACAATTACTGTTTTTTTTTTTACTGGAACTCTTCCTTTAATCTTATATTCTTTTTGTTCTTCCTATGAGTGCTCAAATTTTTATTTGTTTGGGTTCAGACTTAAACTGCTTACATGTGTTTGAATCTTCAAACAAGCAATATGTCATTCTGTCTTAGCTGTATACTATATTAGAGTGAAATTATTGTTACAGAAATCTGCTGGCGGGGTGCTTTTGCCAAAGTCAGCAGTTAAATTTGAACGGTATCTAGTGGGCGAGGTGAGTAGTTTTGAACAAGTTTTGGTGCCCTCTATTTTGTGAGGAAAATTGAATTATGAACTGTATTTTTTTCATAGATTTTATCTACTGGACCCGATGCTGATGATTTAGCTGTTGGAACAAAGGTATGCTTCATCCTCAGTGATTTTCTTTTTTTTGGATGGTTGAATAATCTTGCTCTGTTTAGCTGGGTTAATTTTGGAAGGTATGCTATGTACTTAAATAGAAAGAATTTCATCTAGAATGTTCATGCTACTATAGTTATCGAGGGTTTTCAATGAGTGGTTTCTCTTCAAACAGGAACTTTTGCGTTGTAGAGTGGCTTGGTTGTAATCCTGTTTTTTTGCAAGTCACAACAATGCCCCTTAACTGTACAGTGATTTATCTTGTTTTATGGGTCTTGCTTTGATGCCATGTGATATTTTTCTTTCATGAACCTGTCTTGTTTAGTTTGCTACTTATGTTGGTTTTGAACTTCATCCACAAATCTTCAACTTCATTTTTTTTTCCACCAGTTTCATCTGTGTCACCTTCATGTGTCGTATAATTTTTGTATTCTTAAGTTGCTATTGTTTTTATTATACATTTTAATGTTTCATTTTTCAATTGTATTTTTTAGAATTTGATAGATTAGTGTTTGTAGTTTAATACTCACGTAATATTCACACTAGAAATTGTTTGGGCAAGGGGAAAGAGGTGGCTTAGAGAAGTTCAAAGAATTTAATAACTTAGACTTTATGGTACTCACATAATCAAATTAGAAATTGAGAAAATATAATGTTGTATGAGTTAATGGAAGTTGAGGAAAATAATAATAAAATCATAGCTTCCTAAAAGGAGCAAGTTATAGTTGTAAATGTTGTTTACGTGATTAGGCTATTTATATGATTAGCATTTATGTCGTAAAATTGGGGTTGGAAGCAAGTTTAAAATATAGGGTTTATAATGATTTAAAATTGTGAATATGAGGATTTTTCACATTAGTATTTTTTTTCCTTGTAATTAGGATTGGAAGCATGTTTGAGATAAAAGTTTTATAATAATTTGAATAGTTAAAATAAATTCTTGTAAGGTAAAATCTATTTTATAGAAAAAGCATTTGGGTACTAACAAAACCTCTTTAACAGCATTCAGAACGTCTTAGTAAAATGTCCTAGATGCTCTTCAAAAAAAAAGCAGTGATGCTATCAAGTCTTGTGTGTTGCTTGAGCTCAAGGTTCAAACATGCCGAATTTTGGTGGCAATTATGGGAGTGGTAAGTATCATTACCTAAGTTGATGTGATCCTCTTACAAGGGAAGGCAATGTCAATAGGTGTTTGCTAAGATGAAGATTATTTGTTGTTGAAGAAATCAAGTAAAATCTCAACTATTCATACATGAGAGGTTTTCTCATTTTTGGAATGGTTGTTGAGCCGATGTATGGAATTTTCACATTGATGTGTTGTTGTAGCCTTGTTGAAGAAGCTAGAGTTGTGGTTGTTGAGTTGAGCTCATGTAGTGTTTGAGTGCTGCAGCCACCATATTTTGGCTTGAGCAAGGTTATTGTAATATTGGGTGATAAGCTCAAGGAGGTGGTTATGCTCACCCGATGAGAGGTGCCCTTATTGCATTTTTTTGTTCTGGAAGGTTTTAATCTTTTGCTCAATGCTAATGTTGGGCTACTTGGGCTTTCTAAATTTGTTTTTGCTTTTTTGGCTAAGGGCAACGAGGGATCTTGTGAATTTGTTGTATAAATATGAATGGGTCCCAGTTTGCTTACACCATGCTGAAGAAACAATATAAGCTCACCTTTTGATAAGAGAGCCACATATCTCTGAACTTTAATCTCTTGCGTGATGGAAGTCATGTGTTGAAAGTTGATTAGTTAAGGACAATGATCCAACTTGATGCGATCTAAATGGTGAATAGTTGTGCCCATTAAAGGTGCAAGTGATGGCGGCTTGAAGAAAGCTTTATCTAGTTACTTGAAATTATAGGTAGATTCTCCTTTATTGTTGAGTCAGAGTACAAATCTTGCTAGTGTAGTGAAAGTCATAAAACCTTACAACACCAATCAATTATTGGGAGAACTCTTTGCTACTTATCAAATTGCATTGTTGATCTTTTTCTCATACTTGGTGGGTGACATTGAAGTCCACTGTAACAAGTGTAGCAAACTTACTATCATGAATTTGAAGCATGAAAGCCCTAAGGTTTCTTCTTAATATCATAATCCACCTTGCATTCATAAATGGAACAAAATGTCCAAGGTGACTGATCTCCTACATTAACCTCAATAGAAATAGCTTATTTTGGGTGATCGAGACTAATGTTGGATGTGGGTGGTCATTTTTCATGGCTACATGGTTACTGTGTGGGGAACTATTGTAAGTAGGAGAATTGAGGATGAGTTTGTAAGGCCTTGAACTAGTCTTCCTTGAATTGCTGTAGTTTTTCATTCATAAAATGTTGGATTTGCTTTGATAATGGTTGGGGCCATACTTCTTCGTGGGTCTCTTTTGGTGCACGATCATCACTACAAGGGGTAGCGTTTTTGGTTAAATTTAGGTCCTTACCTTTGGTTATTTTTTATCAACTTGTCATTTCCCACAACTCGTGCAAGAATAGTGTTTTTGGGGAGGATTGAATAGGTATAGAGATTTATTACACAACTTAGGTTAAAGGGTTATGAAATCTCTTTGTATAAAGAATAGAATTGTACGAGAAAGAGCTTATTAAGCCTTTTACATGGAAACTCTTATGAATTAGTTGAAATACCATGCTTCTTGGTGGTTTTGAAGTTAGCAGGTGTTCTTGAATCTTTAATAAATCTTGGGCATCTTTTGAGATTATATAATGAACAGGAGACTAAATAGACAACTTTGGCAATTTTTGCCTTTAGAATTTATCGTGGACCTTTGTTATGGATGGAGATTCATTAGCAAAATAGATGTTAGGTATCCTCTCTGTGTCTTCTTATCGTTGCCAAAGGAGAAATGACCATTGCATTGTACTGGTTTGATGATTCGTGATTGATCTTATCTAATGAACTTTAGTCATAGGAACCTATTTTGGTATATTAGTGTCATGAAAAATTTGAATCAATATCATTAATGCAATTGAACATGGATATATGTGATGAAAGAGTATATTTGGTGTGTTATATGATGGATTTTACTTCAAGAAAAGTAAGTTTCTAGGGAATAAATTCAGAACAATTATGTTTTATGATACATATATTGGACAAAAGATCATAAAAAGATAAAGTGTTTATTGTGATGATGAAGATGTTGCGAATTCATGGATATATGCGAGAAGGTAGGAGCACAAATAAGGTCCATCCATGATAGTTTGGAAGTTAAATGGAAGCTTATATTAGCTCAGATCAAGAAAGCTTATACAACTTGGAAGTTAAATGGAAGCTGGAACTTGTTTCATGAAGTTTAAAGCTTAATATGAGTATTTTTGAGACGGATTAAGCAAAATGTAGTATTATGAAGATATTATTATAGGAATATGACATTAAAAGTTGTAAATGAATATTTTATCAGAAAGATTAAAGAACTGATACTTGAAAGTTTCTAAGAGAGAAAATAATTGTGTTGATAAAAAAATGGATGTGAGGAATTTATATAAATATTTACTTAGGGTAACGACCCTAATTGATGAAAATTTTCAAATTTATTTAGAGAAAAATTGAAGCACACTTTTATGACAGGTTAGCGTGATGCGGCAAAGTTTCGGTTAAGAGGTTTTTGTTTGCGGGTATGTGGCATTATGAAGGATGTCTTGGTGATGTAGAGTACAACGTGATTGACGTTGAGATGGTGCGGTAAGATGCATCAATGTCTTGGCTTGGATTGGCAATGATTCGTCCTGGATTAGCGGCGACTCGATTGGATCGGCAATGACTTGGCTTTGGATAAGAGGAAGTCAAAACCAACAAGAAAAGATCAACTAAACCCTTAATAAAACTTATGTTTTTGTTGTAGTCAAGTTTTATGAATTGGTTCATTGAAAGGGATAACTAATATAAAAGTTATTGAATTTGATGAGTGAAAATGAGTCAATAAAGAAAGATCATATAAAAAAAAAATGATTTATAGTTTTGTATTTCATGTGCAATAATAATTTTGTGGATACATATGGTAGTATGAGCATAAGATATGTTTTGTTATGTGATGAAGATCTTGCATGAGGCATGACCCAAAAAATGTAATGTTTTACATAATGACGTTTGTTCTAGCTTTTGCCTCCAATGAATATGGTTGAGCTTATGTTGGCTAATATTTTATGTAACATGGTTGCTCTGCATGGGAAACACACAGAGCAGTGAGAATGACTTGTTGCATAAAGAAATTGAGATTGAATTATGTTGTGAAACTTGACCTGTTTTGTTGTAAACATGTGCATCAGAGAGTCACAAATATATTTGTGCACCTACAACAGCTTAAATTATTATAATAATTATGTCATCGTGTTTGATGGGAACAAATTATGTCAATACTATTTTTGTTGTAGTGATGTTTTACTCTAATGCAATAAATTGAAATGTTGGTTGGTGTTCTTGTTCTACTCATAATATTGCTTAATTGCAAATCTGTCCCATTTTTAATTTTCAATTCGCTAGTAAAACTTCCATGATTCAATTTAACCTCTGAGTTTTTTATTCGCATGCAGGTTATATTATCGGACATCAATGCATATGATGTAAGTTGTCCTTAACCACTTTTTACTATTTGTTGTTAACATCGTACTGGAGTTCATCCTTTTCTTTTCTTCTTCTTCTGTTAGCTTACCATCATCATGCAGTTACTGCTGCTTATTGAAGACGTGTGTTTCTGTTCTAGATTTTATGAGTTTTGAGATTAGTGAACTAGTAATAGTCAATAAGGATTCTAGATTACTTTAATATATGATGCATCAACTGCACTTTATGGATAACCAGGCTTTGTAGTACTTTTGTTTTTAAACCGGCCAAACCCCTAATTTATAACCATCATCAAATAGCTAAGTACAAAACTCACAGTTCCGATGAAGGACAGTGCAAAAGGTCAATGGAAGTGGCATTCCATGGTTTCACTTAAATAAGTTTGTCTTGTTTTGTGAGCGCAGAACTTGGACTCACATTCTGACTTTTTAGTAATCTTTTAGAAAATATTAATACAATTATGAAAGCTTTTACCTCAGTTGCTTTTTGGTGTGTTATCAATGTTAATTTGTATGTTATCATGGGTTAGAAAGAGAACTCGCGCGTTTGTGTAACATCGAATTTCTTAAATGATTATAATTGGATTGTTTCTTTTTTTTTTTATTCCTCAACATATATTTTTGTGGTCTTCCAGAAGTCATGGAGATATTGGAGTGCACATAGGTTCATCTTCTCCTTGCCTTTAAATGGTGCTGTCCTATTTTGCAAGTGTAAATTACAAATTATTTAATATATGAAAGATAATACGTGGAATGATAACAAAAATTATTGAAGAATGATATTCCAAATAGGTAAGCAAAAAAAGTTTTTTATTTCACCGATGTGGCAATTATGTTGTAAATGACATAGTGTTCTTTGTGCTAAATGATTTGAATGCAACACACATCATGTGCTATTTTTTTCAGTTCCATTATTTTAGATTGTTGGTTGAAAGATTGAATAAAATGCTTTAGAACTGGTTACAAAGTCTACACATCGAATGCAAATTATGTTCACACAGCAACTTGACAACGACTAGTTAGAATGGATTATTGAAGTCACATCTGAAGTATTGTAATTTGCTCAAGAATGGTGAAAAAGTTGGGCTTATCTTGGGTATTGTAATTTAGGAACTTGGCTATTAAGAACTAAGTTTCTTAGCAAATGTTTTTGATGTTTGATTAAATGAACCATAAAATCCAAGAAAATGAGAATTAGCTGTAATGCATTCTTAGTGTTGAGTTCGATAAATTATTTTGGTAAGATTGAGGAGATATTTTTTTTTTTCTTTTGGGGAGAATCGGTGAAAGAGAAATAGTGTGAAATATTAAGGACTATTGGTTTCATGGAAAACCCAAGGAATTTGCGTGTAAAAATGCAGAAGAAAGAACTCTGGGAGCCTAATTAAGTTACATCTCTTAGAGCGTGGGAGGAAGGGATCCAGGGGTAAACAGTGTTTGTATCAAGTCAAGTCTCCTCTTAAGTCACAAACTGGTAAACAGTGTTTGAACTATAATAGAATTAAGTTTTTTAAGATAGATTGTGATAAGTTAATTTTTTCAAACCTCATGGGTCTTTCGTTGACGGTTCTTTTGTAAGCTTTAGAAGATGGCAATTTTCCTGACCTGTATTGCCAGGTTATCTTAATCTTTAGTCTTCTTGAGGACTCAACAGTTTTTAACTTAAACTGGGTCAAGTCGATTTGTTTTTGTTTGGTTAATGCAATTTTGTGTACATATTTTTGTTAAGCTAGGCAGTTGAAAATCCTATAGTAAATTATATTTAACTCAACTGTATTGATCTTAAGAAATGCATTTAAAGAGAGAGGGTATGTAGCTTTATCTCCTAAAAAGATCATTAACAAGGCTGATTTATTTTAGCTGCTTTCAATTCTCTAATGCTGCATGAGCATTTTGCAGGTCGACCTGGGGACGGATGCACGGCATTGTTTCTGCAAGGGTGGTGATTTGTTAGCTGTTGTTGAATAGTAATAACTTTTTTTGATGTTTAGAGATGTGCTGTTTGTTCTATTCTCTTGGTGTTGTGTCCTGCTGTTTCTTAGTTGATGTTTGAAGAAACATTATAATCTTATTAATACAAAAACATAAGCTATGATACAGTAAATGTATCAATACATTTTGCTTTGCTTAAGAATGTATTATAATCAAATGTTCTGTAATAGGTTGTAGTCAAATTTATTGTTGTGTTTAACATGTGATTATTAATGTAATCAACATGTTTTTATTTGAAAGATTGAGATTTTTGACAATAGAAGTGGTGGCTACTTGACAAAGTTAAGATTGTTCCTACTTCCTCGACTCGAATCTTGTGGGCATGCGAGTTTATAATGCTTGTGATACGTCTTCCCTTGTCAATCTATAATGAAGGGATTCTTGATTTGTTGTCACTTGTGGTCGATAAATAAAAAGTGTTTTTGTTGGTGGTGCATATTCTTTAGAGAGGGGTCTCATAGTGCTTTTGTGTGTTGAACTTGTAGAGTTTATTATCATGTGGAGGCTAATAGATTGACGATTGATGTTATATAGTGAGATTAGAGGTTTTCTTTTTTTGTTTTGTTTAATTAATTACAAGGTTGAGTGTAGATATGTCATGCATTTTAGATGTCAAGCTTGTTGGATGTGGTTTTGGATGTGTTTGATGATGCTAAACTCATGGATATTTATAATAGAGGTCATTAAGGCATGACATTTTAGGATGCTAACATAACTTTTTAATAAAAAAAATATTAAATTATATGGTTATTTATTTGTTTATAGATCATTAAGTATTTCATTACAAGTTTGTAATATATTTCATATTAACTTATAAAATTGTGTGATTAAAATAGTATTATAATTATGCCTAATTAATTGGAATTATATTTGTAAAAAAAATTCTAGATGATTTTCTTAAGATATTTTTAGTGGGTGGTGTTTTATCATCTCATTTTAATGATTATATATATATATAGATGATAGATAGGTTGAAGAGATTATTAATTTTGGTGTCAAATGTAGTTTTTGTTAATGGTTATTTCTTTTAAAGGGGTCTCAATGTGTTTATGAAACTTATCGAACTTATCATATGGAGGCTAATGATTAAAATGCTATTGCAATTGTGCCTAATCAATTAGAATAGCATTTGTAAAGAAATTTTCGATAATTATTCTTAAGATATTCTTTAGTAGGCGGTGTTTTACCATCCCATTTTAATGATTTTATAATATATATATATTATAAATAGGCTAATCTCTAATCACCAAACAAGCACACACAAAACAAAGGGAAACACGTTTCTTCAAATGAAATATAAAACTAATGTTCCATCATCTTTTGACATTTCACTTCTACCTCTTTAAAAAAAAAATGGTATGAACATTGAACCAAACATTTGACCATTGCATCCCCAAAAAATACCTATAAATCCAATATAGAAACCGTCCCTTCCTTCCTGTCTCTCGTAGCCATGAAGCTTCCTTCTCGTCTATGCTTATCTGGTCTCTTCCTCCTCCTCCTCGCCGTCCCTTCGCCGGCCGCCGAGACCCTAAACACCATGTGCAACTTCCTCGGCGGCGACTACATCACCTACGACTACTGCGTCTCCACCCTCGGCGCCAACCCCGAAAGCCGCACGGCTGACGGCCACCGCCTCGCCGTCATCGCCGTCAACCTTACCGTCACCAACGCCACCGCCATCCGCTCCCGCGCGGAGGCCCTCTCTCGCACCACCGCGGACCTAATCGTCAGCTCATCCCTCCGGAACTGCTCCTCCCTCTACGGCGCCGCGGTGCCGGAGCTCCTGCGTTCCGCCAACGCTACCGCCGCCCACAACTACACTGCCTCCTCGTCGGTGCTCGCCGGGGTGCTCTGGGTGCCGACCGGCTGCGACGAGGCGTTCAGGACGGGAGGGGGCGGCGGCGTGGCGTCGCCCATCAGGAAGGAGAACGATGCGTTCTCCGACCTCACCACGCTCGCGAAGGCCGTCAACAACTACATGGCTCAGTGATTCGGTTTAAAGGCCTCTGTTTTGCCTAGGAAATGGATCTGAACTAAATAAAATTCATGGAATGAACGATTGATAGATGGGCAAACTTTGTAGTTTGCTTGATTTGATGGAACATTTGTTAGGGTTGTGATTTGTATCTTATGAACTGTTATACGTTTGAGATGATTTCAAAAAAATATCACATTCCATTTTCTTAACTTCCATCAATTTTCAATAACTTTTTTATGTTGATGATAATCTTTTGTGATAAATTTTATTTGATGTCATTCACTTTATCAATCCAACTTCTTCTTTTTAAGATGTTCGTTGAGAGTTTATCACATTAAAACTAGTAGGTCGTTGAAATAAATTTCATGCGCGATTGGTTAGAAGAGCATTAAATTTTCTATCCATTACAACAAAATAAAAGAATAAATTCACAAAAATGGATGGCTAAAAAATTCTCCATGACAATCATTTTAAACAATTTTTGTAAATGAAAAAAATATCTAGACAAAATTAGAATTATATATGAGAAGATAAGTTAATTCTTTCTACTAAAATAATAAACTAGAGACTTAAGTATTGATTCCTTAGAGAGATTTAATACACAATAAAATATAAATAATGTATTTTACTCAATAGATAAATTATGTATTTAGTAATAAAGCAATGTTCATAAGTAGATATAATTTAACTAAAAGTTGAAATATCACTAAAATAATTGTTTACAATGAACCACAATTCAGTCAATAATAATAAAGCCAATGACTTGATAACAACATATTAGTTTAAGTATTATGTATATTATAATTATATAATGATTAACTATATAGTTAAAAGACTACTAAGAATCTATAATACTATTAAGATTTATGATCCATATTATTTATTGACCCTTAATATGTAACATTTTTATACTAAATATAAATCTAAATTATATAACCAAATCAATTACATAATTCTTAAACCAAATGACCCATTTGTGAAATCAATAGAAAGAAAGAAAATTTTAAAAAATAATATTTTTTCAACAATTAAAAATTAAAAAAAAAACACACCAAAAACAATGCTCTTTATAACGTATCAATTAAAAAAAATAAAATAATGTTTTGATGAAAAACAATTTAATTAAAATAAATTCTAAAAACCATTTTTTTTATAACCTCTTTATGGGGTTGGTGAGATGCATTTCTTTGCCATATTCCGCGTATACCAGTGGAAGGCGGCTTCTAGAAATTGGGCAACGAATTAATAACGAAGACACAAATATGAAGTCTTCGACCGGTGATCAGATCCCATTTGATATATCTCTCCCATATACTCTATGTTGTCGTCATCACGTACAAAAAAATACAAAATTAAAATATTATAATTAATACAATAAAATGACTTAACTTTTGCAAAATTATAATAAAATAATTAATATCATAAAATGACTAGTCTTGTCATACTTAAAATTCACAAAATATTATGACCCTTAGCTTTTGCAAAAATACCAAAAAGTTTTCTAAAAATATTTAAAATCATCCAAAAAGAGTCAATTTTTCTTATTTGTGATTTTTATATAAGAAAAATGATTATATTTGTCCAACTTTACCAACATTAATCAATACATAGTTATAATACATTATAATGATATAAAAAAACTTTTAAATGAACAGCCATGTATCATTATACATGCAAGATTTATTATTAATTCTTTACAAAATAACTTAACTTATGAATATCTATTTACATAATATAAGAAAAAAAAACCAAATATCAATATCATTTTTTTAATTTTTTTTAAATTTTTATAACTTGATATTATACTAGATATCATTATAATGTTGACCCTTAACTTGATATTATACTAGATTTAAATTTTTAAATCTATTACTACCTAAGATAACATTATATTGACGAGAGTCTTGTTCGACAATTTCCTACACTATGTTATCATGAGTAATAGAAAGGAGTAAAAACAACACATTGTCAACAAACATTACCTTACATTAAATATTTTAAGATTAGAATATCAACCATCATTTTTGGTTTGTTTGACTAAACATTTGAAGGTCAAATGTAAATCTTAGGTCTTGTAGATATCTTTCTTAAAACAATTTTTTTACTATTTATTTTTGATAAATTTAGAATAAAATCTAATTATAAATCTAAAATGTAATGAATGATGGTCTTCTAAAAGTTTCCACAACTACTTTTAAGTTGGGCAAGATTTCAAAAAGATTAGGTTGGAACGCAAATGAATGCATCACCAACCCCCCTTATGTCAAATAAATACAGATGGATATGCAATAAATAATATAAAATTATTTTTCAACTTTATATGAATAATTTAATATATACATATATGTATATATTAACAAATGGGTGTAGTTGAATATAATATTTTTTGTATTTAAGTAGCTTAAGAAGTAAAATGTAAATACATAAACATACAATAAATGAAAATATCACTTCTATCTAAGAAGAATAAGAATCTTTTCTCTAAAAGTGTTCTCTAGATGATTGACTTGAACGAATAAAATATCACTTCATATAAAAAAGAATGAAGAGGTAACCCAATAAATAGCTTTTCACCAACTATGATTCTCCATTTTGTTAAGTTCTAGCAATTATTATAATGAAATAATCATTTTTTATGCTTTCTAATTATTTATTGAATTGTATGATTTAAAGACAAATAACTCAAGCATATATAATGCAATTCAAGTATGTCATGAATGTATAATTGACATTAGACTATTCGATTATAAGTTTATATCAATAAATCCTTATATTAATCCACATATAATATAATTAGAGAGGACAATGCTTAATACTTAATCTAAATAATCCCAAAATAATATGATTGAGATCTAAACGAGTCCATTCTCAAACCATTTTTCTCACCTACTATAATAGAAGGTTCATCTCAATTTCAAAAAGATAATTAACACAAAACCCTACAATAAAACATACCTCGTCTCACATTATCTCGACTATGTTTTACTTGACTAAATTTGTATTCTTCCTATAGATAGCTACCACTAAAAAGTCGCATTCACCCCCAACTATCTCTTAGAACTTCATCTTATCAATTACTATAACCCTTAGTTCTCAAACTCTCCACTCACCTTCCTCTCTAATAGAACTGGTTCAAGCTACTCCCAAGTTGTTATCAAGTATCTTTACTAACCCCAATTGAACCCTAAATACCTATATAACTCTCTTTCAAGTCAACTTCTATCTCCATTTTTTTCCCTCAGAACTTTCCATTTAAAACTCCATCTGAATCTTAGGGTTCTCTCATGGCTAAGTTTATTCCAAATAATGGAACTATCTCATGTCTAAGTTTAAAACCCATCATTTGAAGAACTAAGCCTCCAGTTATTTTCATGCTATTTCCTAATTATTTTCATACTATTCCAAGTAATGCTACTTAAAAATTATGCATGCAGTATGTAGATGTATCAAAACAGTAGAAGCAATCCCATGGCAAGAGATACATACCTGCATGAGATCAAACTGTTGCCAAAATAGCCCTCCAATAAGCAGAACTCGATTTCACCATTGGGCGAGTCATCTGTGATGAAGCCCAATGGCACATAATAAAAATCCATATCAACCATACGAGCAATAGAATGGGCATGTTTGATACATGTAGTTGACCTGTACAAGATGAAGCAAGAACAAATACTGTTAGTTCTGTGCAAGGCAGCCTATGAGATGGTGAAGAAATGATACCCAAAACAACATGGCCGAGATGCTGCAGGAGAAATCCTCTTAGAGTTCATCTCCTCTCTTTGTTGATGATTGATAGCATTTGCTTTAACCCTAGTTTCTTTATTTCAAATTTGGTTGTGAGCAATAGCCACAAATACAATCAGCCATTGTTATCCTTTCATTTACATAAGGACAGAAACAAATGACAAACAACAGCTAGCTACAGTGCACACGGCCTGATGTGAAAAGAAGGACGCCTGTGCTAAATATACTTGCTTGCTTAAATGCTAGAGACATGTATTTGGCATGTGTTGAAACTCTAAAAACAAAAAAATGCTTAAATAACTAAGATATTGGACAAAGAAAATTATACAGCACGCCAATGATGAAACTGCCATCTCGCCTTCCTCTTCGACAAATATGTAAATTACCATGAATTATGATCCACCATGGATCAGCTCATGTAGCTATGTCATCTACCTCTGAGTTGAAAACAAAACTTGGAAATGTAGTTGTGATGTCCCTGTGCAGATTTAAGAGGTAAGTTTAGGGAATCAGCCAACATCTAAGTAGAACAAAGAACAGCGGTTAACTCTTCTTTCGAGTTATCTAAAAATTGATGAATTTGAGTCGTTTATTAAAATGTTTATTCAAAAGTTGTTGAAAACAAAATGCCAGACAATTTCATGCACAAAGATATTTCCCTTATGTTTGAAAGGATATGATCATAGAGCTTTTATGAAACGTATTAAAGATAAGTTCATAGAGAGTCAACTTAACTGTTTTAAAAAAAGGTTTCTAGAGAGAGAGAGAGAAGGCTATCAAAATTGAGGAAGACCATAAAAAATGAGACAAGATTAATCAAATGTTATGATACTAATGAAAATTTTCTATTGGATCAAATACAATGACAATAAAAAATTCAGTAAGAATAAGGTTTGCTGGTACAGTTAGTGTAGAAATCTTTTTCCCTAATGGCTTAGGAACTAAAATTTTTTTGACAGCTTTTTAAATACTAATGAAAGGAACATGTCCACCGTACCTCAGATACGGAAGTGTCATTATCTTCATTAATGATGGATTTCGAGCAACAAAGTTCTGCCATTCTGATTTATCTATCTTTCCATCAAGATTAACATCTGCATCCATGAAAGTCTGCACACAAGAGAAAAAGATCAACATTAGCAAAGTGACAGAACAGAAAGACGGCATACAACAAAAAAATGCCAATTCATGATGTTGAAGTACTTCGTTAACATTTCTTACCTTGTCTAATATGAGCTCAACAGTTTCATCAGATAATTTCATGTCAGACTCTGAAAGAAGAGCAATTAACATCTGTTTAACCTGAAATATTAGAATATCAAACATATAAGGTCAACTTGTACTATAGATACATAATCACAATTAAGCCAAACATAAAGAGCTATGCCACTTGCATTACAAGCTACAAGCGATGTACAGCATTCTCATCATAAAACACTGATGGAAATGTTGGTTATATGCAGAAGGCAAAATAAATTAGTGTTGTTTATGTATTCCTTTTTCCAAATTTCCAATTAATGTCCAACAAATATTAAAATCCTTTGAACAAATTTAGATATAGAATCATCCACAAACCGATCTTGATGAAAACCTTTCGATATCCTTGGGGCACATTTAAACCACAAATTAGTCATTTTAAAAACTACGACCTAGTCTGTCAAATTTAACACAAATTTAACAAGAAAAAAACTTAGTGGCCCAAATAATCTAAAAGATAACTTAAAGAAATGCATTTTTTTTCATTTTTATTATAGACAATAACCAATCTAACCAATTAAACTAAAGATAGTCAAGGTTAGCAACATAAATGCCATCAAAGCCTCATGAATTCAAGTGCAGACAGTAAGATTTATAGTTCACCTCTTTCCTTTCAATAAAGCCATTACCATCCAAATCATAAAGCTTGAATGAAACTGCACAAAACAAAATTGATGACATGAGAGATGCCATACATATTTTAGTAAAACTATGGATAACAATAGCAACTTACAATCAACTTTTTCAGCATGTGGAGCATTTGGATGAAACACATTAAGTGATCGAACAAAGTCAGCAAAATCAATGACACCTTTCTGCTTCACATCAAAGAGGTCAAATATCTGCATTGTGATAAATGTTTTGCTTCATAATTTGTAGATAAATGTTATTGCAACATCATAGGCCATCATCAATTTATTGTTATGCTAACCAATCAGACACAATCCCTCAAAAAGCATTATTGGGTAGTGCATGGTTGGTTTATGCATTTATCTCTCTTAACAACTTCTAGCCACCTCATTTTGGTCCTGACATTTTTTTCCTGCACTTTCAATTCAATCTATAGGCTTTATTCATCTTTTATTCTAGTTGAGCTTGCAGACTTTACCTAAGTCTACTTGCTTCAACATGATTACTCACATGGTATCTCAATACAAACAATTTGAGCTAATTTGATAGCCTGGTCTATTTGAAATTTCATTTTCCAGTTTAACGTCAGAAGACAATTTCCATTAAATTATACTGCCTCAAACCAAAGATGCAAGTTGGAAACCCGAGGACCTTTTGGGAATTTAGGCATGAAGGAAAGTCAAAAGCCAAAGTGAGCTTGTGTCTTCTCAAACCAGAGTACAAGATGGAGTGATCTGCGGGTGTGCATGATTGTTTTTTTTTTTAAGTCAGGACACTGCCTGACTTAAGTATTTAGTGTTGCATTGCTAACAAACATGAAAAAAAGTGAATACGATGAGGAAGGAATCTGAAGTAGGATGAGTAAGGATAGTCCAAACGACACACCCTAGAAGTATGATAAAAAGATCTACACGCCCACAAAATATGCTAATATGATCCTAAAGATATATGCAACAATATGGTCTAACAATACGGTCCAAATGTGCCAAGTAGGTGTTAAATATGTTGTAGAATATACATCAGAGCATAACAAGCCAACAAGATAGAATCCAAAAGATATGCTCCAAAACAAAAGACACATAAGATGCATACATATAGAAACATAGACAAGATGTGAAAGAATCATGATGTGAAATGTGATCCAATAAGAGTAGGGTGAATTGTTGAAAGTAAAAATTTTGTTTTCTTACAAATTATTTAAAGAAATAGTTTAAAAGTATTTTTTAAAAGACAGTGAAAATATTTTACACATTTTAAATTTAATTTAAAATATATTATTTTTTTAATAAAAAATTTTTATAAAAATTATGAAGCAAAAAAATAAAAAATAATTAAAATATACGCAAACAATTTTTAGGTGGTTTGCCTTAAAAACAAGCCTACGTCTATCCCCAATAAAAATCAGGCAAAAGCAAAAACTTATATATAAGCTTTTCGCCAAAAGATTGGTAAATTAAACTCTCATAACAATGAAACAAAAAAACAGGCTATTACTGCCTTACAACGAAATAAATGATAATAAAAAAAAAACATTCTCGATATAAAATTAAAATAAATACAACCAAAATCTTAGACTTGATGAAATAGTTAAAGAGATATAAGTATCTTAATTAAATCAATTAGGAATAAAGAAAATAGATTACTTAGTTGATATGAGAAGAAATTCAAATTTAGAAGTTTGACAACTGAAGGATACAACGTATGGAAAAGACGATGAACACGGGCTGCTACCAGCTTGAGTGTAGTGACTTGAAAATTTTTCTTTAAATTGTATAAAAATTCATCAATGCATTTTGCTGAAACATTATCCAATTTATAGACATTTCTAATGGCTAAAAGCATTTACCAAACAGGAAAAACTAGCCATTAAGCTTTCACCAGCATTCATATGTTTTAATTAAAAATTATTATTTAAATAAAATATTTTAACAGCTCGAAATAACGACAAAAAGAGCCGTTGCGCAGGAGTGATTTGATTGGAATGTCCAGGACTGTTCAAACGTGAAAATTGCGCGATTGGACGGATGAAATTCAGTTAGGGGTGTTTAGAAATAAGATTTGATCAGAAATATTAGATCTGAATCCTTATTAAAAGAATAAATTTAGATCCTATGTGTAGAATAAGCATAGATCATACAATCGCGAAATGGCGTGATCGAATGGAGGAAACAATCAATAATTATAAAAAGGCTAATGAGATCAATATCGTTCGATCGCAAAATTGCGCGATCAAACGGTTGTGTTACTCCCACAAATTAGAAGCACGCCAAGTGAAAACAAAGCTTAGTTTAGTCCCAAACAGGGCATTTGTGATTTATGTTTCTCCTTATATGACTTTTCTTGTGTTTTACATGCAGTCTTTATTTGGGTGCCCCTTGGACTACTCGGGAATTCACTACCTGTGTGGCCAACGATTCCATATACTTGATTTACAGAAATAGGATTAATAACACAATAAGTGTTCGGGATTTGGTTCCTCAACCAATTCACTGCACTAAACGGGTTAAGGATTTAACGCCTTAACCCGAAACAATTTAATGTAGTGAACTCATTAATGGGTTAGGTAAATTTGTAAAATTTTTTTACTATCACATTTTTTGCAATAAGTTAGTTAAAATTTTGAAATATAGGATTACAATAAAATAATAGTTAATATAAGATATATCAAAGATATTAGAAAACCATTTTTTTTTTTAAGATAATTATTTTTAATTTAATTTGTGTGTCTTGTAAATATTTAAAATAAGTTTAACATTCTAATTAAAATAAAATTAAAATACTTAAAATGAAATTCAAAATATATATTTTAGTGGTTTGATATTCCAATCAAGATGATATTCATGAGATTTGACATTTGCTCATCTTCTTTAAGTTATCCTATAAACACAAGTATCGGTTATCTAAAATCTGAAAATTCACCTCAACAAATGCATAAAAAATATTAAAGATTTGTTATCATCAAACAAAACATCATAACTAAGGGTCAACAAAAACATGATGAACACCCCAGAAGAACATTCAAAGGTATAACAATGCAATACAAAGTAATAGTATGGCCTATTAAAAATGGCAATGGATATGCACAACAACTAAATGGACAAAACCATGCAGAACAACTATGCATGGTAGAAACAATATAATGACACATCCAAAACAACTATAAAGACTATCTATACAGTGCAACTTGTACATGAATAAAATTGGGATACATTTGAATGTGCAAAGGTGAACAAGCAAAGGAACCTTAAATGAGAATCAAGCAATGAAGCACAATTATATACAAACACAACCTAATGTGACAATGAGATAAAACCTTACATTATGACCTTGTAGTACAACTATGCATTACAACTATGAAGTATGGCACTTGCAAAAAGAGAATATGAATAAGCATAACACTCTACAATGATTGATGTCATAACGTTAGCAGTAGTATAATACAAACTAATGAGTGACATGATACAATCCATGAAGAGGTAACCAAAAGACCAACCAAAGATCAGATAGAAGGTTTAAGAATAGCAATGAGACGAATGAAAAATTTTATGAAGATTAAAAGGGAGAAAAAGGAAAAAAATATAAAGAGATAAAACAACAGATATCTCAAGAAGAGAAAAAAAATGGAAATAGAGCAATTTTCAAAAAATTGATAAACTAATAAATCTTAAGAAATTATTAAAGGGATTTATCAAATGAATGGAATATGCTATGCAAACATATTCCATCTAACTAAAGTGAGATAGAGAGGATATGATTTCTATGGTATAGATATAACATTAAAAATTTGGGTGTAATATGGATAAATAACTTAGACTTTGCTATAACACTAAATAACCTTCAGTCATCATATTAAGCTCATAAAGCATTTATCCAATCTTGTTAGACAATATTAGATCTAGATCCATACTTAACTAATCTTATTTACAAATAATTGATCTACTATTTTTCCAAAATCTACTCATTTTTTTACTCTCCTAAATTTCAAAATATGATAGTACTATTATTTATGTTATCAAATTCACAATGTACACAACAAATGAATGCATTGGCAATAAAGGATAAAATATTTTTATAAAATTATTTTGACACATCATATAAATTCATTGAAAATTATCTAATATGATACTAGAATCATTTTGTTCTAAGCTCTACCTTCTAGAAATCCTAAAGCTAACCAACCAAACAATTCACATATTTTATGTTACTAAGAAATTTTGAATTTAAATATTCCACTTAGTATTGCTTCAAAAAAAAACATTACAAAAATTAATTGTCTTTAACTTAAATTTATTTATCAAAGATAGTGCTAGAAAATACCTTTGTATATTTTGCTCATTTCTTATTTGATATATTAGTTTCAACTTATGTAATGTGAAAAAAATGCCTGCCCATTATCTAAAAGTTTATCAACATTTTTATCTATACTACGATGCTAAATTTTAGTGAAATAATCATTAATCATTGAGGAGAACAACATATATACTTTTTATTTTTTATCTACTTGTCTATAACTCAACAGGTAAGGGCATTCCCAAAACCTAAAATAGATCATGTATTACACTTTTTGCCACCTAATCTAAAAACTATATTCCCTTTCTTGATAGTATGGTAGATCCAGAAGTCCTTGAAAAGCCTAACATTGCAAGTAGTGTTGAATAGATGAGAATTTACATCACAGTTAGTAATAATGCGGCAAACAGAACAATCATCAATGAATCAAATTAAGCCAATAGTGCATTCTTAAAACCAAAGAGGGATGAAGCAATGTTGATAATAACTAATAGACTCATTCCTCTGTAAGTTGTGGTGTAGTTGAGAATGGCCCCCAAGCAACAATGACAAGTGGTATACCATGATAGTTCCAAACCACAAATCAATCATGGCTCTATCAACTTCACTAATAGCGGTTTCATAATCTAACGTGTTCCATCTAGGGGAGGGGGAACCCGACTCAAGTGTTTCTAGCAATCCGTCGAATGATGAAACGTAGATTGTGATGTTGTCTTGGCGATCACACATATAGAGTATTAGGGATAATGTGGCTTTTGCATGAGTTTAGCAATTCCTATTTCCAATGCAATTGTCACCTATTGTATTCTCTTTAGTAGACCTTTCACATTCCTTTCTCCATGCAACTTAACAGGGAATTGAATGATTTTAATCCTATATGATATGATCGCAAAAGGATGTAACCAGATAATAGAGGCATTATCATGCTCCCAGAGTGCATGCTCCAATGTTTCAACCACTATACAACCACAAGGGCAATTTAAGTTGCAAGCAATGCCCTTAAACAAGAGCCAAGCACCAGAAGAAATGGCATAAACACATACTCTACATGTAAATGCATGGATCCTTAGCTAGATAGGTAATTTTCATACCAAACTACCCACTAGATGGTTGTCATGATCATATTGCAAACAAAGTTAGTAAATGTACACTCCAATTGATTTGTGTTTTTTAGTGTGCTTCCAAATAAACTAATCTCCAGCCCCTAAAGGTGCCTAATGCTTCTCAAAATTTTGCTCGTGAGCTTCTAGCCAAAACAACTAATGATTTGCTCCCAATCCCATTGCCCATTTCCATCTAGAAGAGAAGTAATAATCCATGGCAAAGCAATAATCATCTAGAGGAAGGTAGGCCATTTAAAAGGTGGCTGCGTCGCAATCCAGTTGTCCGTTATCAAGTCACACGTCTGGCCGTCGTCCATTCGCTGTATCGTTTCAGCCATAATTAACTCTCCCACGTCACACAGCATCTTCTAGAATGATGAATTGCCTCTATTCCATTGGAGCACTTGCATCCTTTTTCCATATGCTTTATGAAAGACAGCAACCCAAATCACTTGCTATTCCGCTAAAATCCGTCTACGTTGTTGAGCTACCGAAGCCTTTTCCCAAGATTCGAATCACTTAATTCTCAAGCCACTATTTCGCCAAAGTCACCTTCTCCCAGCTAATATAATGCATAGATTTTGTTTTGTTAGAGTCCCTCCAAAAGAAATTTCTAGTGATGCATTCCAACAATGTTGTAATTCCAATCAAGACCATAGCAAACTCAGACTGTAAAGAAGAATTGCTTCCCAAACAGCATTGATCATAATGAACCTGTCAGTGAGGGATAAGGATCAAGATGCCCAGATTAATACTCTGTCAATTACCTTTTGAATGATATGATTAAAATCAAATTTCTTTGACGTTCTTCTTGTTAAGAGGATTCCCATATACATCATACATGGCCTTTGACCCATATATGCTTTCTAGCAATCATTTTTCTGTGCTTTTGGGGTATTCATTTACTAAACATTACGCATAGCTTAGCATAGTTTATCATTTGACCCGAAGCTTCTGCATATATTTTGAGGATCTTCTTAACGATTACCACTACAGAGAAGGTAGAAATTGACATCATCAGCATACAATAAATGTGCAATGTGAGGTGTATTAGTATAGATCCAAATAATAACAAAAGCATTGAGCATCTGTTACCTATGGATAAGTAAAGGGAGTAGCTACAAGGTAATTAAAAACAAATATGGGGGTAACGGGCATCCCTACTTGCACCCACACATCAAAATAATTCACAGGTACCTTCTACCATTACATAGAATGCCATATCTAAGGCTAAACATACAAGCATGAACCAATGTGCACCAAAGCTGTAGAAAGCTCCACAATTTGAGCATATGCAAGAGGAAATACCATCTAATATTATCATATGTTGCTCCATGCCTTGTTTAACATTCATAAAGTCCCTCCTTGGAAGAATAAATCTTGATTTTTTGTAGTAATAATGTTTTTCGAGATTGATCAACCATAGATAGAATCCCCCTGCAAGGCAATGATTCCTACAAGCACCTTCTTCAACCTATTCAACATAACATTTGTAATGGCTACATATATCAAATTGCACAAGCTAATCGACTGGAAATGACTTGGATGCATGGAATCCAGTCTTTTAGGAAATAACACTACAAGATTATCCCTCCATTTTGTTGGCATTGTAACTATGTTGAAAACTTGCAAAAAAGCCTCATTGATATAAGTCATATCCTAGTAAACATGAATGAATTTTGATGTAACAGCACCTTATTGTGGCACATAGTCGAAATCGCTTTCATGATCTCTTCCCATGACCAGGGCTTGAAGCATGGCCACCTCCTAACTTATAAGCTAAGCATGAGTAGTGGGAAGCTCAATTCTATTCCTTCTATAGTTTTATGGGCTCCATTTGGCAGTGAGTGCTGCAAAAGCAATCGCTCCATATCTTCCTCACTATTCTGTAAAATCCCAACCTCATGCTGCAGCCCATGGATAGCATTATCCCTCTTCTGTTTTGCCCCGGCTGCATGAAAGAAAGACATGTTCTTATCTCCCAAAGTAGCCCATTTCTACTTAGATCTTCACCACCATTTCTCCACCTTCACTATTGCATTATGATAATCTGAGATCAACTCCAGCATTTTTTTGTGCTCATAGCAATCCAACCCTATTACCAATTCCTTGTTTTGAAGATTCGCAATCTCATCCTCTAGCTTGCGAGGCAACTGAGTTATACCTCTGAATTCATACTTGCACCAGCTGTTAAGGGCTGTCAAAGCTTTGTTGAACTTAGTGTGCACCACTTATGTGGGATCCCCTTCAGTTTTCCACAGCCGTGCTGCCTTTACAATCCTGCTTGACTTGATTCAGGATATCTCACCCAACAATTTTCAAACTTCAGTCTTTTTCCAAACATCTTCCAACTGAAGTTTTGGAATTGGATAGGCATCTGGCAATGATCGGAGCCAAGCTGTTTTAAATAACAGACCATCATAACCTAGAAAGCATTGACGCCCTATAAATTCAGTAACATCCCGCCCACCCTCTGGAAAATCCTAACTGTGTCCTCTCGGTTATTACACCATATAGAATTATTCCCAATGAAGCCCATGCCACACAAATAAATACTGTTAATAAGTTGTTGAAACTCTTTTTAAGCCACAGCATATCTGAACCCTTCCGTCCTCATTTCACAGTTTGTGACATGGTGATATTAAAAACCCCAGCAGCAATTACCATGGAAGCATTGTGGATAGCGGCTGTCTGAATTTTCCCCCAAACCTCCCTTCGGATTACATAATCCTCAGAAGCATAGATATAATAAATGATCCAATCTGAATGGCCCTCCCTTTTGATTTCCAGCATGATAATCTGTTTCGAATTTCCAATAACCTGCACCATGATTGAGTTCTGCCACAGCACAATGATGCTCAGCAACTTGTTTGGCCACATATTCCCAGCTGCAGCGTGATAGTCTGTTTGCTTTTCATCTAGAGAATGAAGCCACCCTAGTATCCAACAATGCAATCAAGAAGATTTGGTGTAGTGAACAATGTCCTGCAGGTAATTCCATGAAGTGGTGGAAAATACTCCCCTGGTATTCCAAGACAACGCTACAATCATTTTATATAAATTGAAGTAAGATTTTGTTGCAGCACCACGCCTTGCAGGTGCTCTTGTGTTGTAACTCGAGTTAAATTTCAGGTTGCAGGATACTTTCAGAGTCCCAACAGGAATTGGTAACTGCAAATTTATTCTAGAGCTAAGTGAACATTGCAACTGTCCAAGCCGACATCTTAATGCTCTCTGATAAAAAATGGATCATTATATACTGCAACAGGCACGATGAGGACACTCCTGTAAATGTCATCCAGCTGCTTTCTCTTTTTAGCTGAATCCCTAGGCTTTACCATGTCGACTTCCTTAGCAAGAACATTAATTAAATTTATTTCCTAAGTAACTTCTATATTTCAAGCCTTAGGTGGGTTTGGCAAAATCATGCCAATTCAGACACCACTTGGGATCCTCCGAACTGATACTGATGCCTTCTGATTTCCTAATTGTCTTTCCAACATCAGTCTTCACAATTGGCATAAATAACGTTTTATTTGTTTTGACCATTTCCTGCAAAATATTCTGTTAGGATGGGAAGTATTCCTCCCGCTAATCTGGCTGGTGACTGACTTCATTTCAAATGAGGTGACAAGCGATTCACTGCATTGACAGGCCAATTTGATTTTCCCACTTTTTGGCTGTTCTTAAGGTTTCCCCTTGTCCTGCAGCATACTTAAATGAATCTTCATCTGATCCTCCAAATTATTAGAATTCACTTGCTCCAGCACTGGTTCAACGCTGCAAACGTCCATGTTTACAACATCCTCTTGTCTGTTCAGCATGCATCTCCTCACCACATCACATGGAAAAGTTAGTGTCTCTGCCAGAATTTGAAAGCTTTTCTAATATTACTCCATCGTTCCTGATTGGGTACCTCCCCCTTCTTATAAGAGTAATATTATTCTGGTTTGTGCATATTATTTTGGTGATATTTCAGGCTTGGCACAGTTTCGACTTACTTGATAACAGGTGAAAGACTTCCCGGATGCATATCAATCTTCTATCTTAAAAGGTTTAGGGTTGCACCTCTAAGCATTCAACTAAATTCGAACTTACATAAAGGAACGACCTTGTCCTTAAAAAGTATCTTCTTTACCCAGAAGCTTATCATGCTCCATATATTCCATTAAAATAAATCTTCTATCCAACATATTTTGTCCTCCTTCATTATCTATCTGAGAATAGACTTCAAAGCCATATTAAAACCAAAAGATTATTATTTGACTTAATGACCCACAGATCAACACAGAGGTTCATTATTGGGTAAACAAAAAAATGAAGTATTTCATTCTTCAAAATTCTATAATCTTCAATTATAACCTCACAGTTTTTTGCACTTCAACCTAACTCAACTTGCATTTTATATATTTTTTTTATATCTAAGATCAAACCGCTTAGACTCTAATCATTTTTCAAACTTTGTCCTCCTCCCTAGTCTTATCAGTAAGAAGAAAGCTATAACACATTCCACCATGGTACTTCACATTAAATGTGATTAATAAGAACTACCATAGCTAAATAGATTTAAGGTTAAGCATCAGTTTGATAAGAGGTTCTCCCTTGAGTGCAAAATCATGTAGAAATTTACCATTTGTCGTGTCATTAAGTTAAGCAAACCCACTTTTATTTCGAAACCCTTCCAAAAAGATCTTATGAACTCTATCAGAGACCCTTGTTTAAATCAATAAAAAAAGGCCAAACATTTCTTTCTCTTCCTAAACATCCCCATTGAACCTCAACAAACTTTTAACTCCATTAAGGACACACATGGCATAAAACTGATCCAACTATGAAATATACTAACACCATGCCATGGTTTGTGCTCAAATGGCATGTCCTGTAAATGCTACAACTCCGAATATCCAAACACAAATAATACATAATGCTCTAAATGGAACATAAGTGGTGGTGTACTAGAAATACTACCCAGAAATTAAAACAAACATATCGGCTTTTTCTAAAGCTAAGACAAATCATCGTGTTTCACAAATTACAAATTGTCATCCAAACAAATGATAATGCAACAGTTCAAACCCACGAACTAGCCAGGAAAATTCTTTAAATTTTGTAAGACTTCGACAGCACACCCCAGGAATTGTCTTTTATGAGAAAGACTGGCAGACTTTGCATAGTATGTGATCTAATAAGAGATAAATCTGTATAGCCAAAATGTTTCTGGTTGCAAATTTTAAGATAGCTGTAAGTTGCAAAGATAAAGGATTAGATAGATAAAAGATAAGCCACTTGATTCATTTGAAGTTGATAGACAGACAAGGTCCCACTACCACTTACAGGCACAAATCCCGTCGTCTTTACAAGCAAGTCAAAAAACATATTAATGCATCTATCAAGAATAACCAACCATGAGTAACTATTACATCCAATGGTGAATAGTAAAAAAACAATGCAAATTTCTTCTGTCCTTATCGTGAAGCAATAGGTAAAAATAAAATATCAATCACCATATATTGCTTAAAAGCAATAATAGACAAATAAAAGGAATTTAGACATCATGGCTTCTCCTTTGAAACCAAACGGATGTAGTAGGTAGGCTAAGGAAACTGAAGATTTAAAATGACATGAAGGAGCTTCTGAGTTTTAAATTATAGTTATTGTCTCCTTGATCAGCCTACTAAGTCAACTAAGGGAACAATCCTACCAAAATAGAACGGAAAAAAAATCATGGGTTTAGCACTTCTTTTACATTGGTCAGCAAATCAAATATATCAAAATCACACATTTCACACAGAAAAGCAACCTAAGCTGCATTTGAAATAAGAAAAAAAGATGCACAGAAAATAATTAGAATAAGCTATTGCATAGGCACGTGAATATCATAAAACAGAGATTCTTACAAGATACAAGATAAAAATAGAACCAGATTGCAGATAAGCCAACCCAAAGTAGAAAAAAAATAGGATAAATTGCTTTTCACACAACAGTCCTAGCTTAATGAACAACCACGTGAATAAGGAACTATAGTCTCATATGATTACTATTAACTTGACAAATAAACTTCACATGCATATTTTAAAGAACTTTAAAGAACTTAGAACCTATACCCGGTTTGCAAATAGATTTTCCCTTTTCCTGTTCTTAAATAAAGCAAGCTGAAATTCTTCCTGCAGTTGGCAAGCCAAAAATCAAGTAAAAAAAAGAATTGAACAAAGAGACATTTAATTAAGTCATTTTTACTGTATATAGTTTATCAAAAAAAAAAGAAAAGGCATGTAGAAGTTAATTACAAAATTATAAATCTTGTGATACAAAATTTTTGAATGGATCACAATAGGCAACTCTTGCCACATGCAGTATTTCAAAATTGTATAATCTCCTCCTATCAAACTAGACAGCAGAGTCTGTTATAAGCACATCTAAATTTATATGTTTCTCACATTCATTCCAATAAGATTTATTCTTTGCTTCGTTGGTTAAGTAAATCGCATAGCCTAATTAACAGACAAATATGTTTTCATAGACATGCAAATAAAGCCAACGTGCAATAAAATCTAAGCAACTAAGAATGATTTACTTGTTCATATAAACAATATATTAAAAGATTTGGAGTACAGGGGAAAAATTAATTGCAACAAAAAAACAAAGAAAAATAAGTTATTTCTTGAGTCATTATGATAGAATGACAAATCTCTTTTGATCTATGCAATAGCATAGCCAGCTCACTTCTAATGAACGCAAGTCATGAACAATTGAAGTTAAATTTGGATCAAATCACACATCAACCGGTTCAAATTTTAACTGGATAGACTACTAGTCTAAGTTACATAATTAGCTAAACACGTCTTAAAATATCTCACCATCACAAGATGGGACCATTTGGTTCACCCCTTCAATATCTATAAACGCATATTGACTAGTTAGCATAGTTAACCATATCTCTCAATCTCATCTGATTCAATCTCTACTTTACACTATTACGCCATCATGCAGCCTCTCTGCTACTTCACTCATGCAACTCATTAGGGCCTCATCACCCGTTGTTTTTCCACACATCAAGCTCTTCACCCCTACTATTCATTTGCAAAATGGCAATTGCTCACCTCTATCACCCTTGTGTCACTTGTCAGCCACTAATATTCACCATTCTCCTATTCATTAGCCTAATCTTTCTTCCTTAGTCTTATTCAACAATCCATAACATCAAAAGTATTTGGATTTCATTGATTCATTTATTGCTTTGTAATTTAAATGTCTGAGCATAGAATAAACTAAGACTTTGTTTTGTGCAATAAGACTAGTTATGATAAGTGATTTTGTTTTCTAAAAGCAACATAAATAATGAGAAGCATTGGCAAAAGATTTGTTTATCCTTCATGGTCAGTAGACAAAAGATTATATTGCAAGTTATTATGCTAGTCATGTGAGAACAAATGAGACTATTATAGGTTGCAACATTCATTGAATGAACTTACATTTTATTAGGAAGTTAAATTAGGTTATATAACAAAGTTCTTACAAAATTACCTTTCAATTGCAAGAAAGTTTGAAAGAGTTTAGTCAATAGAAACAAATTATGAGAAAATCAATTTATTTAAGAGGATCAAAGAGATAATCTCCTGTTGGTTACATCAATAAGAGAAATCTATCAAAAGATTCATCAATTTTTGAATAATTTGATGACAAAGATACAAGGAAGAGAGGAAGGATATTGGTGGTATATTTCTAGGTGGCACTGGCCATCAATCCATCATCAAAGTTCGACCTCAAGGTAAGGAAAGGTGGCACTAAGGAGGTATAGCTATGTTGCATAGTGATGTTATGATGTCTGCTTGCTTATGAATGTATCCAAGTCATTCTATTATGAACCAATACATGACATATCTTCTATGGGTTGGAGTTATCATAACTTCGGAGTTAAATTATTGCAATGTGGAAAGAAAGAAATGCATCTGATTGTTGAGACTTCGAGAAGCCCTTGGGAAGATTGTGGATGCACTATAATAAGTGATGAATGGAAAGATGCCTGTTCAAAATTTTATATTTATTTATTGATTTATTCTCCAAAAAGCATATCATTTATAAAGTTGTTCTGATTTTGCATGAGGATTATGGATTATAATGATAGGTCTTTCTTATTTTTATGATGATCTATATAGAGCAATCAATTGTATGAGACAAGATTTCTAAAGGTAAAAACACCAACACCAACTTTAAATTTGTAAAAAAATACAAAAAAAAAAACAATAAACAATCATGCAAAAAATATACATTCTACAGTTTATTGTTTGAGTCCAGATTTGAATATCATCAAAGGTGTTTTTGTAAGCCCAAAGTGATAAGTGAGCTTCTACAATTGACTAAACAGAAGGCTATAGGTAGCCCAACAAAATTAGTGAAAGAGACTATCTTACTTAAGAGACATTTGAAGGGTTTTCAAAGAAAACTTACATACACTTCATGCAAAAGCACATATTCAGATAAAATAGTTTTTTAGTTTCTCATGATACTATGCAAACTTTTACTTTATGTGATAAAATCATAAAATCCGTTTGTTATAAGGATGACAAATAATTTAGTCGTGACAATCCCTATCCAACAAAACTAGCTATTCACCTTTTAGCAAAAAAATAGCTTTGTTTAGATGTGAGAGAAACTAGAATGTTTTGAGAAAATAAATATAAAGAAGAGAAATTGTTTAAATCATGAAAGAGAGATCTTATTTATATTGATAACAAACTTCCATTAAAGAATAAATATGAGATTTTATTAACGTTAATTGAACAAGTTGAAGATGCAATTACATAAATATACTAAAGCTTATAATTGTATTTGTCTTATATGTAAGAGTAACAACTTGAAAAGAATGTATGATCCTACTGCTTATGAATGTCTTCACAAGGTTGGCTTTGTCCTTTGAAGAAAGTTTCTTCTCCAAAGTTTGACATAAATCATAGATGCTTTGAATACTATCAATGACTAATGCTAATGACATTGAAGATTACTAATATTAATTTCAAAATATCTTAATTATACTTATAATAAGACAATGATGGTGGATAAGGCAATGTCTATAACTTCAGATTCTTTTGTAACAATGATAAAAATGAAAACAAAAATTTATTTGACTTATAACACTGATGTAATGATGTTTGTGCACATCATCCTTGTGGTATTATAAGTTCAATTGGTTTGAAAAACTCTATATCTTGAAAAGCACAATCCAAAGTTTTGGTCTTACAAAATTATTTTTCAAATTATGGAGTATTCTCCCTTGTTTGAAAGACAATAATTTTTGTCTTGAAAAAAAAAATGTTTTCAAAACCTTTGTTGCAAAGATCAAATTTTGACTAATGAAACTTGTTCGAAAATTTTTGTAACATTCCTATGACCATGTATATTGAGCTTAATAAGAAATCCTTGAAATTGGCACAACAAAATACACAAGACTTAAATATATTATTTTGTACCCTATCCTAAGAGATGTGTATGAAAATTTGTTTGTTGAGCACTCATTATGAAGTTTGTGTAAACCTAAAAGAATTGTCTACAGTGTTGCCTCAAACTAATGGGATAAGGATATTAAAAAGAAAGTTGAAGAAAAAGGAGAAAAGGAAGAGAAGAAGTTCCTCAAGCACCCTAGACATAATGAGTTTGGATGAGAGTGCAAATCTTGATTGTTGTTCATCAAGTGATGCAAATTCATCCAATGCTTCAAATTCGTGTGCTTTATCTAATACTTTTGATAAGCTTATTAAAGGGCATAAACAACTTAATCAAAAATATGAAAATTTGAGAATGACTTATTCTAAGCATTAAACTGTATTTGTCAACTAGAAAGCATATGTGATGAAATTAGGAAGAAAAATAAATCATTATCTAATGATGTTGAAACACATTTTTCTTCTCTTAGTAAATTGTATGATAGCTAAATGAATATGAACACATTTCTTTTGAGCATGCTTCTTGTACTGGTTGACTAAAAATTGAAAATGATTTGCTTAAAAAAAGAATTTTGAATTAAAAAAAACAAATTTAGTACTTTTGCCTCAATTGAGAATGATTTAAACTATGTTAAGGCAATATTTACTATTTCTACATCACATGTGCATGAGCTTGCTCCATCTCATACTCATGTGAAAATTCAAAATAAAAGAAATTTTACTAATTTGAATGCACCACTATATAAGAATTCATTGCATACATCTTCTACTAGCACATCATTAAATGTTGTATGCAACTATTGTTATAAATTTAGTCATATTTTATTTGATTGTCCTTATAAAAAGTCCATTAGCTCAAGAAGAACTAAATACATGTGGATTCCTAAAGAAACTAGTATAAGGCATTCTTGTACATTCTATGCAACTATCACACATTACCATATGTGAACCCAAAATGTCATCTCAATTTAATGCATTGTGTGAAGATTTCAATGCTTTTACAATGACCATTGATGAGCACATTGCTCATGCTTTTAATAGATGGGAAGAACAACGCATTCTTAGTTCACATCATGGGGATGCTTAGTCATCTCCTCCGACCGTGTCTTATTGTATGTCTCCTGTCATGAAATAAGTGATGTTTTCTTGGCTTATGTTGCATTGAAAATTTTTATAAATGAGAAATCTTCTTTTTTATTATTTTGAATCTTGTAATCTTTCAATGCATGTACTCTCTAAAATGAGAAAGTTATATGTAGCTTATATAACTATAAAAATTAAACTAGCCACATATTATGGGAGGGTATTTCTCAAAACTATTTAACTAAAAATTAATATCAACATGTGGTGTTAATAAACAAATATAATATTTATTTTTAATTACCAACAAATGAGCTAACATGTCATATTTTCCTTATCAATAAATAGTGGCATCATTGAATCCCAACAAGAAAATCTAATTTTAGATATTAGTAAATATGAATTATCCCATGAGTCCCGCATAACCTAGCTAATTGGTAAAAGTAATGAGAGCAATAAATCATCTTGCAATCCCTACTTCAATAATAACAAAGAACAAGAAGCAATTGAGTACAAGTAGAAATGAGAGAGAAATTATTCGCAATATTTGGCATAAAGGGCAAAGTATCCATTTATGATAACGAGGCTATAGTACACTTATTGTAATGCACATTCCATATGTGCTAATAGTATACATGCTTTTATTTGATCTTTTCAAATACCTTCTATTACTTAAACAGATATTATGAATACATTATAATGGAGTTTCTTATCATTGATTCTTAATCCTTGGCACTAAAAAGTTTGTTATAATCAAAATATGTGAGATTAGTAAATCTCATGAACACAAAAGACAATATTTAATTTTGATAATAATAAACCATTTAGGTGCTTGTTACCACAATCTAATACGTCTACTTGGCATATTCTATGCATTTAAGATAAGTAGATTTGATGAACACTTATTTTGAAGGGACTTAGCGAAGCATAAATTGTCTAAATCCTTACAAGGCTTCAAGGGTATATACAGCATGAAGAAAACACTCCAATTATGAACATGAGTCCATAACTTTTAAGAAGGATTTTTCATTTTCTAAAAACTTATATTAAAAATTAGTTTGATTTTTATTTTAATTATCAAAAACTTGTATAAATACAAATTTCATATTTGCATTTATTCATATTATGCTTTAGATTTTGATTTCATAATAAATTGTATAACATAGCTAGGCAAATGAAATTAACTTGTTTAATTGATTTTAGGATATACCAAATCATAAGTTGCATTCATAATTTATTGATTACACCCTTGACCATTTGAGCCAAATTACCTTTTAAATTTCATGTGACAAATCCTAGTGAGTAAAGTTAGAATTATTATCTTGTATTCACAAATCTTTTTTTAAATAACTAGAATGCTTTATATTACAAAGCAATTTAATGACTATTAACATTGTATACTTCCAAAAACTCAATTTTTGTACTTAACATATGGTACATGATATAGTCACGTGTGAGATCCACATGCAATAAGTGGAAGCTCACTTATGGGGATGCCAATGCATGCTACCTCAATAACTATGAAAAAAATGATGACATAGTGTGCTGCTATATACGTATAATAAATCATGTGAAAATTATGTGATACTTGATCTAAAGGACAATATGCATAAGAAGACTGCCAAAATCCAAGACTTGTGTATAACACATAGACTTCTACGTACAATAATGATACCTTATCCCTCACATACGATATGTGCGGTAAAGAAAACTTGTAATGACTAATTTGACTAGAATTTAGGAAAATTAATATAGCTATTGGAAGAGTTGTTGAAGCTACTTTAAGGGATGTTTTGAGATTTTTTGCATATAAATAAGAATCTAAATAATGAGAACAAGATGATGATCATGTTGAAACAATTATAGACCTTTTGTGAGCCTCTTTGCTTTAAACCTTTCATATTTTATCAAGTGAGAGAAACTTGAAAAAGCCATAAGTGGAACATCATTCTTGATAGAGTGCATGCAAGAAGTCATACACGCATGTTTACACTTGCATTCCCTTATCACATCTTCACAAGTTCTTGATTACATGTGATAACATTCTTAATTATTTAGTGAGCTTCCTTCACAAGTTCTTGATTACATGTGATAACATTCTTAATTATTTAGTGAGCTTCCTTCACAAGTTCTTGATTACATGTGATAACATTCTTAATTATTTAGTGAGCTTCATTGTGCATTTATCCAATCGTATTTGGGTTGAGCTATGTTATTGCTTGTAGGTTATTTGTATTATCCTATGAAGCCTACTCCGAGCTAGCAAAAATGTAGAGGGAAGTGTCCATCTTTGAGCATTAGATATGTAGAAATAATTGGGGATATGAATCTTTGAAAAGAAAATAAATTAGTTGTGGTTGAACTATAAAAAATCTAAAGAGCTTTTATGGTTGTGGTTGAACCATATAAAAATCTCAAGAACTATTATAGTTGTGGTTGATTTGTAGGAAAATTCAAGTGTAAAAAGTTTCTCCACTAATTGTGATGAAGACGGGAAAGAAAGAATTATGTTCAAATTAGTTAGCTTAGGGGTAAAGCAGACTCATTGGATAGGAGCCAAACCACTTCAAAATTGCATGTCCTTTTTTTGCATACATTATATATCTTGCATTTATTGATTTGCATGGCAAACCATTTAATTTGCTGCTTAAATAAGAACTTCGATAATATTGCAAAAGGTTTTAAAACCTTAATTCACTACCCTTTCTCTCCCCCTCCCCCTTGGTGTCTTGTGGACCCAAAAACTTTTATAACCAACACTACGACCACAAACCAATCAAGTTTCGTTATTTAGCAAAAGCAACTTGGGAAAGTCATGAGTGCAATATCATTCTTCAACAAGTGCATGCAAGAAATCATGTCAACTACATTTCCACACTTGAATTCTCTCATCATATCTTCAAAAACTCTTAATTATATGTGGTACCGTTCTTGCTCAACATTTTGGCAAGCTTTATTGTTCATTTATCCAATTGTATTTGGATTGAGCTATGTTATTGCTTGTAAGCTTTTGTAATACCTTGTGAGGAATATTCCAAACTAATAAGCGTACGGAAAGAAGAAGCCCACTCCAAGCTGATAAGAGTCTGGATAGAAATGCCCATCTTCAAGCATTGAAACATGGAAGAGAAGACAGAGTTTGAACATTTGAAAAGACTTGAGAAATTGGCTGTGGTCGAGCTATATAAAAATCTCAAGTGTTGTGGTTATGATTGATTTGTAGCAAAACCTCAAGCATAAGAAACTTTTCCACCAATTGCAAAGGGGGTTTCCCCAATCCACCACCCTTTTGGTGTGCTTTATAAACCCAAGAATTTCATAACCAACGGTAAGACTACAAACTTATCAAGTTTCATTATTTAGTGATATAGCATGCATCAAATATGTACGAAAAACCAAATCTCACATTTATATAAAAGCCCATGTAAAAATCATATCTCCATGTAAATGCATCAAATATGCTCTAAATTCCATGAACTCTTTATTAAATTCTCCAAGCATTCCAAAGAAATCATGAGCTTCAACATCCAAGGCATAACGTATATAAATTTATTTAAATTTAGAACAACCATTAAATTTATTTAAATTTAAGCATGTATATTCAAAATAAAAATCAAATCCAAAAACCTTGATCACATTACTTAAAAAAAAATACAAACCAATGTTCACATATTGAAAATCAAGCACTTCCAGAGTTTTTCATTAATTATTACATGTCATTATTAATATACAAATTATCTAATCTTTACTTATGATAACACAATCAATTACCAACAAAATTTTATATTGTAAGATCATTATGATATGATAAAAAAAATAATGGAAAACCTTAGAAAGGTTGCAAGCATAATGTTGACCCACATTTCTCGCTCACTACTCTTATGCTGCCACAAGCCATCTACATGCCCAGCCATTTGTCTCCATTGCCAACATGGCATTTTGTCAAGCTTCCTCGTTTAAGCCTACTCCCATTTATCACACAACACCATGCTGTTGTCCTTTCAATCTTTCTTGATGCCATGAGAAAACTTCCCCTGGAGAAAAGTTTGTGTAAGATCTTCTCTCTTCTCTAGAAAGGCCAACTCATTCTACAACAACCATTTACCATAAGACATCTTCAAGAGCCACTACATGGTCAGTTATAGGTGAGGATTTCCTTTTGTTTATCCCAAGGACAACCTCCTTATCTGGGTCATCCACACGAGATCCTACCCAATTCATGAAAAAATGATATTCTAGACAAATTCTACAATTAAGTCATAGTTCATAAGAAACTCATTTTTATATGAGGGCAAATGCTTGCCCTCATACAATTTGCTTATCTACGTCAAAAAAGGCTCGCATGATAAAACAGTCCATAGACCTCTATCCCTGTATTGGCTATATCTCCTAGATGCTCAATGAGCAACCCTTGTTTGAGCACCAAGACCACAACTGCCTAACAAAAGCTCCAAGGCACTGGTTGGCACACTTAGTGTTGGTCATAATTTTTGGTAGAGAGCAGCCAACAACAAACTTTATAACCTATTTCAAGAACCAGTTAATTAACTATCCAACAACCACTGTTCTTCTTTATCAAAGATTCCACACAAGAATGTTTATTAGAAACCCAACCAAGAAAAATCCCTTGGATCAACTAAGTCTCCTGAAAGCCCAATGAGAGCCCTCATCCAGGCACCGACCAATCAATACTTTGGCTTGTTGCATAACTTATTATCAGCTTAATGGACTACACATTGACTTCTTGTTTATCCTTAGCCAAGGTCAATGTGTTTCTTTGGTTGAGAGGTTTCGCCAATGAATCATTTAACTTAGCCAAGGCCTAAACAAGAGAAAGAAAGCAAAGCCAAAAACAAAAAAAGAGCATCCAAAAGAACACAACTCAAAAGAGTAAATTTCATAACATTCCACTATCCCATTTTGTACATGCATCATATCTTCTCCAAGAGTGGAGAGCATGTTATCCCTAACAAATGAATAAGCAAGTCAATCTTCATTATGGGTCTCGTTGAAGGCCTTTGTTGCTCTTTCCTTTTCCTTGCTAGAGCTATTATCAATATGCATGGGGTTATTATGGCCTAACAAATTGCACTGGTGGCAAACCCAATTCTATCCTTTTGTTTATGTCCTCCAAGTGTACTACACAAACCTTCCCCTCCAAAAATAACGGTGTGTCTCTCTCCCAACAGCTTTGTACAAATCTCAGTGAGTAGGGCAGCAGACTCTAGACTTCTTAAATTGTCATGCCTTCATCTATATAGCCCTAGCATCTTTGTTGATCTAGTCTCAACAAAAAAAGTAGCATTTTGGAAACAAAAATAACAATTAAATCACTAAAAGAGTAATTATTTGTATGTTTAGACAAAAAATAATAATAATTAAAATTAATTACAAATAGATCACATAAACAACAAATTATTAAGTTGATTACCTAGACATTAATTACTCAAATAAATTTAAATGATTAATGATAAGTTAAAAAAAGAACATGAATATTCACCAAACTATCTGTAACATTGAGAAAATAAGTACAAAAAAGAAAACTTTTGCGATGATTCTTACTTACCTTGTTTATCAACCCATCATCAATCACAGAGCCACTAATGCTTTTAAATAGTTCAAAAAGGGCCTCCACTTCACTAACACTAACTGCAAAAATTGGGTTATTGTCCAATAAGCTTCACATTCCCAACAATTGTAACAAATATATTGACATTAAAAAGTACATTTTATGGGCCAACCCTAAATACAAAGTTTTATTTACATAGTAAAAAATATCAGCAAGCATTCATCCTTAATTATGAAATCCATTAGTAAAATTGGGTTAGAAAAATTCACAATATAACCACTACAAAATTGCATTAACAAAAAGTAGTGCAAAAAAGATATCAAAAAGTCTAATTTTCAAAATTACTAAAGCCTGATTTGGCACTGTTCATGACACTCTAGCATATATCTTAGGTGCTTCATTTTTCAATCACTTTTAGCAACTAGTAACCAACCATGCTAGAACCATCAAACGAACTAGAAATTTCTATCAACAAATGTTTAATGATTGAGGAGTCCAACCAATGTTTCATATGCACCATTTAGTTTATAGCACTACATTTATTACACAAGCATGTAGAGCAGGCCTACCTAGTGATTCTTGTTACCTGAAGTCTACAACTTATGCCCATTCATTCTATCTATCCATCTATCTATACAATCATCAAAAAATCCCAACTGAGTCTCTGGTGACTAAAGTCAAGGACAATCCAACTAACCACATCATACTACACAAACAATAATCATTTAATTGATTGCATAAGAATCCACCAATTAGTTTAGTTTTGGTTGGTTAGCCATATCAATTTAGTCATCTATTTTCCAATAAACCGACTAGATATGATTAGATAAAACATTTTTTAGGACTAATAAAAAATATTTTTATATTGTAAACAATACAAAACATGATAATCATACTAAATATAATTAAAAAAATCTAATCAATCAAGGTTACCTACATATAATTGGAACCTTGCACATGTTGATAACATGCAACATATCTAGTTAATGGATTTATCTGCTCAAACAAATTCCACCAAGCATCATACTCATGTTTGCAAGCACATGTCTTACTGTTTAATCAATGTAACTTGAGAATAAAATTCGAATATGTCCTACAAGTAAAGCGCATCTCTACAACATTAGACAAACAAAAACAAAAAACATAATTCAAATTTTCTTTTAAATACCTTAATAAAAAAACGATTTATATGTCAATTAATAAAAAGTGTTCATGATAATCTATATATAATATATCCACATATAAACATTTTTTTTTCTAATTATCAAAATTGAAACTAAACACTATAAACACCAAAACTACTAAAATTGAAACTTACAAAATCCAAACAAGATTGTAACTCAACACTTTGGCTCAACGATAAAGCAAATCAAATTAATTTATTTAAATTTAAACCTAAAACAACTCAAATCAAATCAACCAGTTTTCATGACCTTTTTAAGAATGGCCCATGACTTATATACAGAGAACCAACTACAAAATTTCCTAGCTGCCAACAGGAATTTCACATTGGCTACCAGATCTACTATTATCCCCAGCTCATTGTAGCTTTTATAACTAGCATTATAGATTTAACAGACTGCAATGTGGATTTCATACTACTCCATCCAGCAACCTTCTTGGTGCAAGCTGCCTTACATCACCACGAAAACTGCCACTTCCGATAACCATTGAACAAAGCAGCCACTAACCTAATCAAGGTTAGTGAAAAACAAAATCATAGGAACTAGGTAAACAATATTGCCCTATAGTATCTAGGATAAATCTTCCTCCATTCCCTTGTTTACAAGACCATCTTTGACCACAGGGCACCAACACTTGGGAGATGAAAGATCAACCACTTGTTTCTTTGTCCACAAGTCCCTTGCAAGAAAAGCTAGATAGTTTGCACATAGCCTTTGCAAAACTTCACATCACCATCCCCTCCAATATATGATCCAACACAAAGATTAGCCACCCTAAAATCTCCCTCTTGACTACTCCCTAAACACTTAGTTGTCCCTTACCAACTAAGTACCTCTTAGTATTCAACATCCCAAGACACATAACAAGCCCCAAACCTTCAAATTCACTTTGCCCCTTGCAAAAACAGATGCTAAGTTCTCAATAGCATTCCTTGAACAATTGACAAGTACTATATTGCAAAAGGACAGAAAAAGGATGTACCCACACCCAAGCAACATTCCCGACATGCATATCACAGTACTACACAACCAATGTCACCTCTAATTGCTTACCCTTTGGCTAGAATCATAGACTTCAGCTCATCACACCAAAAGAAATAAAACCTTCATTTTTCCAATATGTCCTCATCAAACTCTTCCGCCACTTCAAATCTTACCATCCCCTTAAATTGGGTGCTTTCTACACCAACCTACAGTTACACATCCTCTAAATTGGCCAATCAAAAAGCAACATCAATATTCATACCAAATCTCACATCACAATTGCTAACTCGCTAGCACTCTAAACAAAATTCTGCCACCCTATAGCCAAGTTCCACCATTAATAACCAAAGCAATGCTTAGCACCCCCATATTAACCTTTGTTGCCATTTTATTCCATTACGTATGCTCAAAACCGCCCATACCTAGCCCCTCGACATCCCTCCCTCTGGGGCTCTACACTCAAAAGTTTAAGCAAGCTTCCAAAGCTAACCAGTTCCATCTATATTATGTAAAACCATCGACAAGACTATCACTAAGATCCTTATAAACAAGCTCAAGGGTTGCCTTGGTTCCTTAAGGAGCACTTATCTAGAGAGAAGCATCATTAATAACACTTGCTAACACAAAACGTTTTCCATAAAATGAACTATTCTTTAGGTTAGTGTCTCATAAAGTCAACCAAGAATAGGCCTATGATTGAAAGTTGGTCATTTCTTATGCTCATGCTTAAGCATTTTGGTTTCCTTGAAAGTTAGCACAATTGCATGTCAAATAATTTTGTAGGTACCCATTACCACGTCTAGGTTAATGGTGCCCAAACATAATGGATTCCTAGTGTTGGAAGCCAACAACAAGGATGCCACCTTTAGCCATTGCTCTTCACATTTCTTTGAAGCTTCTGTCTTTGATGATTGATGATTGGGTGATTATGGGGGTTTTGGAGGGCGTCTGCATCCACAAACTCAATTGTCACCCTTCTCTTGTTCATTGAATTCAACCTCCTATTTGGGTTGGCTTCCTATCACATGACCTGGGAGCTTTCTTCTATCTTAAAAACCTATTCGTTACGTTGGTACAAAAAGTTAATAAGATCAATTCATTTGTTTTTCAACAAACAAATAATATCTAAGAAAAATGTTAGTTAACAAACTCCAATACAAATAGTACAAGGCTCCTATATACCTAAGATTTCTTTGACAGGTTCCAAGACCAACTCCTTTGATTTCTAATTTTTAATCAACATTTTAGAGAATTTTTACAAGATCTAAAGCATTCCCTTTGGTAGCTTTATACTCTCATCAATAGGGTCCTTGCCTCATTACTCATCTATGTCATAACCCACACCTTTGTACCAAGTGATGTTCTTCGCACCATTGAGAAGCTAATTAAGAGACATGTATAGAGTGAGGATAGTGCCAAGAATGTTATTCACAACCTCTAATAGGACAAGTTCTACAATTCAAAAGTGCGTTGGGGAATTGGAATTCATCACCTTAAGTTTTGAAGAGAAATCGATGTCTCTAAGCTCGCTGCACTTTGCCATGGCAAGAACCCTTCCCTTTGAGATGACTGCTTCCAAGCCAAGTATGGCCAAAGAGTAGGCATCTTTTAGATAAAGATTAGTTCCCCTAATCTTGGCTCTTAATATGTCAGAATGAGAGAATTGACATTAATAACGTCCAAGAAAAATAACAATGGCACACTTTGTTCTCTAATGATTTTTAGTTTTGCCTTTGCCACTCAAGTTTTGGTTGACCTTCATCAACATAATTTTTTAATTGTCAAACAATGTTGCTGCTTTTCTCGACGACTTCAATAAATAGAATTGGGACTAACTTCATTGTCCTTTCTTGGACCATCTTGTCAATAAGTTATTTCCCATTCAACAAGACCACTGTATGATCCATGATTCCTTGGTTTGCAGATCAACAAAATCCTTGCATAGCCCCGCCTCCATAATGTACTATGAGCTACTATTGACTCCCAAGACTTACGAGCATAGCATTGAAAAGTTAAGACCCAACAAAGAGTCCACACTTCCCTATGCAGAGTTTGCAATGAGACTGAGCCCACAGCTCTGTGGCTTATGCATCACAATATCTCAAGTTTTGCCTCATGTTAGGATTGCTTGGTAGATGAGTCTTTGGAGCATGCCTTAAGAGTGTGTTGAGTTACTATTGTATTATCTTCTCTCTAGCGTCTTGTCTATTGCGCCTAGGGCTTCATGCTTGGCCTCATTTTTAGCATATTTGCAAATGAAACCATCAAGGAAAAGCATAAAATGTTTACTTTACCTTATAGGAAGGAATTGTATCGACAAGTACCATGGCCATACTACTTTTTTGTCTCCTATCATTGTTGTTGCTCTAGCTTGATCAACGTTGAGACATCAAAGTCAGCCTTTTATACCAAAGAACTTGGATCCTCACAGCCCGTTGGGATATTTTTTTCATCCTTGTCATGATAACATCCCTTACTCATTGGCTGAAGGAAACTTTCTACAACTCAATGGCCCAAAATAGGTTTGCTAGTATGGGTGTTGTTATCCAAGGCAATTGTAGGTTTCTAATTTTTACTGCAGTTCAGTTCACCCCCTACATTATCATTGTTGCCGAGTGAGAGGATGCTTTTTGGGAGTTCAAATTGCATGGTCCGTCACCTCTTCACTCAATAGGTAGTTCTCTCTAACATCTCTCTTGCAAACCTCAATGACCATGTCAATGATTATTGTTATCAGATAGTTTTAAGAACATTTGGTAACTACATATTTTTTTATGTTCTGTCCATTGCAAATAGCACTACCAACTTTTGCAGACATAAAGCTTCTTTTGGTTGGTTCTTTCAATTGGGAAAGATGCAAGCCCTTTATCATTGCTTTTGTAGCGATCCTCAATAAGAATTGCGAGTTCATACTTAATGACCTTTGACATACATGCATAGGTGATGCCAAGGAACAAATGGAGGTTACCAACAACACCTTCAACCTACCATCTCCTGTTAGTCCTTGGTCAATGACAAAGCACCCTTTGCTTATTGATTCCAATTAAACAGCACTTTTCACCTCATAGCACTCTCCTAGCATGCAAAAGTATATAAAAATCATTTTTCACCACATGGTTTTGTATGGTATTGCATCACAATTTGATCAAACAACCCACCCAGTCAAACAAAACAATAAATGTGAAGGGTTTGGATATTCAGTTGCTAATAACAAAACACCTAAAATAAAAAGTATTTACTTAACGAAGGCACTTCTTTTCAATAGTATGCCCACAAAAACCTGCCTAGTTTAAGAAAATGCACAAAGTTAATAATATTAAATCTACTTGTGTGCCTTGAAGCCATTTTGGAGTTCAAAATTTATACTATATGACAAAGGTTCTTGTGTATAAACATGTAGGATGAAGATTAAAGAATCAAACAACAACCCAGAAAGTAATTAGTTATAGTTATATTTCACTGATACGCAAAATTACATTGACTTTACAAGGCCTTTTCCAAGAAATGTAAATGTTATTTTCAATAAGCTCTTAAGCAATCAGTCTACAAAAGCCAACATTCATACAAACTTCTAAAAAACAATTAAAATTGATCCCTTGCAGACAAATTCAATCATCTAATCCAATAGTTGAAATGCAAACAGTCACAGCTCCATTCGTAATGCTTACTTCTCATATACCAAAGAAAAGAAGTCCACAACCCATAGTCCTTCATCCACAGGCATTATTACTTCATCAAGCTTTATCTAATTGCAAAAAAATCCATTATTCTACTCCTGAAGGAGTCTAAGTTAGCAAGAGATAGAGAGAGAGGGAGAGAGAGAGCAAGTAGAGAAAGATGGAGAATCCTTGGAGAAAGAAGTTTTGTAATATTGTAGAAACCTTCCCAAGATCTTATTATCTCACAGTAAGAATTTATAAAATATAAGGCGCTAACCATGATTTGTCAAATAAGGTAATCTATATACAACATATAAATAATTGAATTCTTAAAAAAGATGAAGTACATATAAAAAACATCAACATTGTATAATTAATAAATTGAAAGAAAAAATTTAGCATGTGCAATCAGCCAGATGATCATCAATTAAACAGGTAATAGATCTTCATTTAGTTTATTTGAATTATGATCAACCATTTATGAATTGGGACTTTGAACTTTTGCTTTAAAATTTGATACAAATTCAATTATTCAATTCTCATTGTCATAATCCTCTCAATTTTGAAAAAACTTACTGTCCAGTTCTATTGAAGCAATGGAAGGAAAAAGTCAAAATAGATTAAAGGAGGCATGACAGAAATTGGATAAAACAATGTTCTCAGCATATCAATAGCAATCAACAATAAAAGCAATAAAAAAACTACAAAAAATATGTGTCGATGCCATCATGAAGATGTGATCCTACTTTATGCTTAGAAGCAGAAATGAATTAGCAATTGGCCAGGGATGAGAATTAGAGATGGATTGCAGCAACTCCAAGTTATGCAAATGGGGTGGCAATTGCGTATCTTAGATAGGATATAAAATCTAAAAGCGAGACCAAATTTCTTTCGTAACTATTATTATAAAAGGCTAAACTCAGAATTAGGGATTTCACATGCTATTCTTGGGAAAGTAACATCTGAAAAGATAAGAAGTTAAATTCCAAAGATAATTCATATTCGATACATTTAATCGGATCTAAGGAAGCAGGTTAATGTGACAAGTCATTGATACATTTGCTCCAAATATAGTAGGCTCAAAGGAGCCTTATATATAGAAGACTTGGATTCAAAGACTACAGGCTCAAAATACTTTTAGGTTCAATGGTCAAATCCACAACATTAAAAATATCATAAATTAAAATTGATTTAGAATTTTGAACATTTATTTCAAGTGAAATTTTATCAAGAATAGTTTAAGAAATTGAGAAATTTTTACTGAACTAGTTAGACGCAATTCAACAATGCAAAATTTCAACATTAGTGTCATCAATATCTTTGAGTAATGGTAAATAACATTTGTTCTTACCATTACAATTTCGTAAAACTATTCCCATGATATAGTGGATATATTTTGAGTTCTTGAACATTATAAAGAATAAAAAATATATCATGGGAATATGTGATGCATGCCATCTAAATAACAAAGTTAGACAAAGTAAAATATAAAGTCAATTCATTAGCGTAATATCAAATCAAATAAATCAGTAAATTAGAACACAACGTCATTCTGTTGTGCCACTTTAAAAACCATTAGGAAAGACAGCAAAATAAGGAAGTAGGTGATTTTTATGCCTAAAATTGGAATATCTCTTTTTTTTTTTGCAAAAATTAAATTCACAATATAATATGAAGGTGCTCAATGAAAGAATGCTTGTTGCTAATAGAAAACAATGAATATAACTCCAACACCAATGAATGCAAAATTGTTGAAACAGAAAGAGAGATAGAAAGAGAGAGGAAAGGATACAAAACATGGAGAAAAAAAATATTCTACATACAACATATAACTATTTGGTTTTCTAAACACAATTAAGTAATATGGAAAAGCATGAGAAATATATAATTTAAATATCAAAAGCAACTACACAGCATAAATGAATAAACAATTGATCATTTGTAAATTATTAAGTAGTGAATCGTTATTCAAATAGTTGGCTTGTAAACATACGTAGTTGTTAATTGCCGCATTAGGTTCCCACCTTAAAACATAGCATTTATTTATTTATTCAAATTTGGACCATATAATACCCTCCTCAAACAACCTTCCCTCCAATTCAACAACAAGAAAGGGAAGAAGTCAAAATAAATTCTAGGCTACCATGAAGATCTTCCCACACATTTATAAAAACTATTGCCTCAACATAAAAATATCTATCAACTATAAGAACAGCACAAAACCCCAAAAATAACCATCCATCTCAGACATTTAATCCTCTGTGCTTAGTGGTCTCAGCAATGCAGTCATGAAGTGTAGCAACTCCAAATTAAAGAACATGTGTACAAAGCCAATCTTGAGGGTGACCACTAGATCTGAATGCTGTCATGAAGTCTAGCAACTCCAAATTAAAGAACATGCATACAAAGGGGTGGCCATGGTACTCACAAGAAAAGATATAAAATCTTCAAATTAAAAATTAGATTAAATCTTTTTGATAAAAACAAATGAGAATTGCTAGAAATAAGTTCAAATTCATAGGAAATTCACATGTTGTATTTGAAGAAAGTAACAAAAGAAAGGATAACCAATAAACTCTAAAGAAACAAATTCAATATATTTAACTACATCAAAGAGAAAAGGTGAGCGATGAGTCCACAATAACAATTGACTCAAACATCGTACAAATAAATTTTAGACAAAAGAAAGGATAACTAATAAAACTCTATAGTAACAAAAATTCAATATATTTAACTACATCAAAAAGAAAAGGTAAGTGATGAATCCACAATAATAATTGACTCAAACATCATCCAAATAAATTTTAGGCTTTAGATTACATAGATTTGGGTAACAAATTGTCAAGCTCGGGTTTAGTGATAGAAATCACAATTCAAGACCATATCATATCCAAAAACAATAATATTTACTTCACAATAAACCACGTCAAGAATAACTATAGAAATTTTACTAAAGACAAGTACAAATGTCAAATTATATGTATCTTGATTATGCAGAATTTCAACTTTACTATAACTGATATCATGGAATATTTGGTTAAAAATATACAATTTTAAAGAAGTTCTATTCTCTTTACTAAAAGTTTGTAGAACAACTTTCCTATGATATATTGGATATAAAGTAACCTCTTGGTCACTAAGAAAACATTTAATCTAAATACCCAAGTTTGACTAAGGATAATCCTAGTTGATTCAAGAGCAAGATACTATACTAAACAAATTAAAAAAAATTGTTTTAAATAAGCCCAAGGCATCCTTTTGTTACATTACTAAAAGTACTATCAAGTAAAATAGAATAGACTTGTGGGTGATTTTGAGACCTAAGATGTAACTATCAAAATTTTTTAAAAAAATTAGTTCGTAATAAAATCAATATGTATTCCAATTATGAATGGTCATTAAGAATAATTAATACCTATAATATGGTTGTTAATAATTCAACCATAAGACAAATCTAAACAAAAGATTGGCTCAAGGACATTAAATTTGATCTCGATCTAGTCCAAGCTTAAGGCAATAAAGGTACTATCCAAACTTGACTGGAGCTACACCTAGTTCATTGGCTATTGGTTAGAGCTCGATTTGAGCCATAAATGATCCAATATTGATTTTTCAATCAAATTCTTGATGATAAATAAGTTTGCAAATTTGTTCATATCAAATGTGACAATATACAATACTATGCTTTCATATATTCACTCACTTATATGTAATATGTACATATATATATATGAGAAAATACAAACACAAACACATACATATGTATACATATATCGGCATGGATATGCATGGATATGCATGCAAACAATTCGATTTCGAGCCACGTTGAATCCATGAAACTATATCTCTAGACCGGCTCGTTATATGATTCAAGACAATTTTTTTGGTTCATAACTCGACCAAATTGCTTCTATTCAAGTTCACCTCAAACTCAAATCCAATATGAACATCAAGCAATCCTCAATCTTTGAGCAAGACTCTCACTCATACCTAAATAATGGAACATTAAGCTAGATATGTACCATAAGCAACATTATCAAAACCCACAAATAAATATTGAGAATTCAATTCTTTTCGTGTAATTATTATCACAAACAAAACAAAACAATTTTTTTCTCGTTTCATTTTAAGGGAGAAAGATAATTCTAAGATGGGTAAAAACAATCAATTTTAGAAAGAACATTAGGTCATAACTGAAGAGATATTCACAATTTAATTTTTTTCTTGACAATTTAGCTTGTATGTAAATTAAAATACAACTATAAATTTCTGAAAAAGTAAATATAGATTATGATGATGTCTTTACTAACAATGTTTAGAAACTTTTTCAAGACTCATCTGATTTTGATTGATCGGAATCATCATATTTCGATTGATCGGACTTATCCAATTTATCGGACTCATATGGTTTTGATAGATTGAAACCTTTTCGTGGAATGGATGCAGTTACGAATTCAGATCATCACTTTGAAGAAATGCAACAATTACTTTTAGTTTCCTTTTTCCAAAAAAAATTCAATTTCTAACTCTTTCCTTTCTAAACATTTTTATTGATTTTTAATATCACATTTTTTCCAACTTCTTTCATCAGCAGTGAGTAAGGTGGCGAAACTATTTTGAACCCATAGAAAAAGATGGCCAACAAGCAAAACAGTTGATTTCCAAAGGAGCAAGGTCATGTTGGGTTCCACCATGAATTTGCAAGGTCCTTCGATGGTTGTAAGGAAGAATGGGACCTCCTTGGGCATTCCGTGGACCACCAATGATCTCCAAGAAATGGAAGCATTATTCAATCTTTTTTAAGCATGACGACGCAATTGCAGGATTTTTTGGCAAGATTTGTGCCTCCCTTGGACACGAGCCATCAAACAAATGCAAACTAGATCATGTGGCTTGCATGGTTATAAAGCAAGGTATTGCAAATCTAGGATACCACAAAACAACTGGATGAGGCACAAAACGGGTCGTCGTGCATTAGCGATCCAGTGACATGGTAGGCAAAAGATGCAAGTAACAATTTGGGGCAACAATAATTAATTTGACGAATCAAGTCAATGGCAATATCTCAAGAGTTATTTAGGAAAATTTTAAGAAGGTGAATTACATAGATTAATATGCATAAATTTTTCTAATCGGATATATCAATATAAGGTAAATTCTCTGATTGAAATTTGAAAGGAGAAAAAAAAAGATCAAGTGACGGGCATCATGAAAGAATAGTGATAAAAGATCTGTTTGGAAAAGCTTTTTAGTCAACAAGATTCAACTTCTTGACTCCTCAATTGTAGTTCTTAAGAGATAGAAAGAAAAGACAAAGAGAGATGTTGCTTGGTAACTTAGAATGAATTTCGATGTTAAATCAACCTTTATTTTTAGTGAGATCTTCATTGTTTCTTCATTTGATATTCTTATCAAAAGCCATACAAGACATAATAAAACAAACACAGAAACTGAACAACCAGTAATTAATCAACATACATTCCCCGATCGTTTATAAGCAGATTTACAGACAGATCATCTGAAGCTCAAATAGTTTCATCAACCAAGTACGTTAATGTTTTTTTGGTGCACTATTCTTACAATGTTCCTTGACATTGAGATTATAAAGAGTATGTGCATCTAGGTAGGATTTCATCTTGTAATATGCTTTGCCACTTCAACATTTGGCATACATTTGAAAAACAAGTGCAGGAAAAAAAAACACTATCAAAAGGACTGAAAAATGGCTTAAATGGTTCAACTAAAATGCAATCATGCAAAATTTACAGAAGCAAAAACAAAAGAACTATAAAGTTGAATCGAAGGAAGCCACATTAAGACAAAACAAAATAAAACAAAGACCTACAGGACGTTTGCGAGGCGAGAAGCACGGGATCCTCGTAACCAGGGAAATGTCTTCGAGCCGCCTTCGACTGGAAGCAGCCCATTTACATCCACCAAGCGTCGGTCCTACGCTCTAGTATCCCAAATCAGTATGCAGAAACTCCATCTAAATCGCCGACGTGCACTCCATCAAAGCCCATAACAGAAAAACCACAAAGCGAGAAAGTCCAACCACGGCCATACCACAAGAAATAAAAGAAGACCAGAACAAAAAAGAGCAACAAGAGGAGAAGAAGCAATTACAACTACTGTTGAAATATGCTTCACCTCGAGGTCCGATCAACGATTCGCAGTTCCGCAATCGTGAATAAGCAACCCTAATAACAACCCGAGGAATCTCAGAGTAAAAGCGAGGACGAGAAATGGACGAACATGGAGAAAGAAAGACAGGGATAAGAGCGGGGTAACAAATAGGCGGGACGAGTGGGGAGAGATGGCAACAGTCGTGGCTGGTCAATCAGACGGCGAGTATTCCACACGGCACTTTGGTCATGAGAGCCGGCGGCATCGCGATCGTTTTTTGGGAGAGGTAGGCGGCGTCGATCTCGGAAAAGTGGATTTCGGCGGCACACCGTACACTAACAGGTCGTATCCACTATTAAATTGACACGCGGAATATTTAATTCTTTTACGAAAAAACAATAATACACGTCATAGCGACTGAGATAGTAAGCACTAATTGTTTTCTAATATTTCTCTTTTACTATTTTCATTTTAAAAATGTAAATATATATATATATATATATATATATATATATTCACATTAAAAGTAATATACAATGATTTTGTTTTATAATAACAAATTAAAATTTTGCATATAAAAATAATTTTTTTAAAGAGACAATTTACATTAATAAAATTTATCATTTTTTTTGTTGATTTTAAGATTTCTTATTATAACATTCTAACCTTGTTTTACTTTTAACATCTAAAATGAACCTTTTTATTAAGTTATTATTAAAAAATTAAAAAATTTGTGACTTATTCATGAGCGTTTCAATCTAAACACTCCACAACAAATAAGTCACAACATCATAATAAAGCATGATAATAATAAATAAACTAATAAAGTAAATAAGAGAAAAAATATATTTTATCCAAAATATAAAATTTTATTAAAAAATTTGAATTCTTAAGATATAAAATATTCTAAACTTGTTTATATTTAACATTTAAAATGAATATTTCTTAAGAGATTATTCGAAAATAAAAAAATTTGTCATCTATTCATAAGCATCTCACTCCAAATCTTCAGATAAGTCACAAATCATAACAAAGCTTGAGAATGATAAACAAACTAATAAAATAAATAATTGAAAGAAATATTTTATCCCAAATGTAAAATTTTCTTTAAAAATCAAGCTCTTGAAAAAAATAAAATTATTTAGTTCAACATTCTTTCTAATTTTTATAATAATACTAAATATAATATTTAATTATAAAATACATATTGTTTTTATTTTTCATAATTTCTTTAAAAATTATCACTATAAAAATTATGCAAATAAGTTTGTCCATTTGCATTATACTATGCATACAACATTTGCCCTTTCGTTACATGCACATGTGAATTACATCCCAATCACTTGCCTATTATGCATGATGTGATTAGTATTCCTACGATGCATGTGAATCATGTGTGGCGATAGGTGCGGTGCACCTGGCTTACACATCTCATGCACAAGTATAGTTGTTGTACCCACCACTACGCACAATGTGCACATGTTAAGGATGCACACACGCTTTGCCGTGCATGCAACATCGATGTCTTATGGGTGCTTGCGAGCAACTAAATGTACTCTGTTGTGTGTGTAGTAAGCTTCTACTTGCAACTGCACACAATGATACCACTGCATGATGCAACTTAATGATTAAATAGATTTACATTTGATCCTCCAATTAATTTAATTTATTCATTATAAATGTATATTGTTATCGTGTTAGTGAAACTCTCGTTGAAGTTGATAAGGTTAAATTATAATAATGTCCCTACTTAAACTTATTATGGTATAATAATTTTTTTAGAATTTTAGTTTATCTTATTAATAAAATGGGTTTAGATTTTCTTGGCAATTTAATGTTTTCTCTTCATAGATATGCATTGCAACTATGCATTTATATTAAGATCTTATGTTTGAATCGTGTACCATGCTTTTACATTTTATTTTGATATCTGCATTAAAACATGATGAAATTTCATCTTCAATGGAAGCTATTAAAATTTTAGAAATTGTGAAAAATAAAAGAAATTAAAATCTTGATAAATATTTTTTAGAAATGAAGTATTAGAAAGAAAAAAAAAATATTTTATTATTATGATACAAATCAATATCAACAATATCAATTATGGATCCAGCTAAGTTGAACTTCGATAGATCCAAAAATGTTTTTTTTAATGATAATATTTGGTTTTAAAAATTGTTTTGAATCTTATTAAATTAACTCAATTATATGTGTTTAATTTGATTTTTAACATTAATTGCTTATTTTTCAAATGTTATTGTGAGTATTAATTTTAAGAGAAATTATTAAATATAATTGAGGTATTTTTTTAACTATAATATTGTGTTTCATAAATTGTTATAATTTATAATTACTTATACGAGTCAAAAATAATAAAATGATAGTTTTATTTTTATCATAAATGTAAAAAAACAATGTATATTTTTTTAAATTTAAGAAAACCTTTTTCATATTTATTAAATACAATATAAATTTTCCTTCAAATGCTCAAAATACATGATTCATTAAATTATTCTTGTTAATGCTTTTTATCCATATTTCGACATTTATTATTCCAATCGTTAGATTTATTATTTTTTTCATATGCGTTACAAACAACTACTTTCCATATTTAGTTGAATATTTAAAAATAAATAAATTTAAAAAAATAAGAAAAATACCATATAATAATAAATTTCAAATATTTTTGTATTGTCATTTGTGTACTCTGGCGTTATTTGGTTCCTTAATGCTAATTCTGTCTTTTTCATGGATAAAATATAAAATCTATAATAATTTACTTTAAAGATATATTTTTATTTTTTCTATTATATATATATATATATCTATGTGTATATATATATATATTACAAATTAAGTATTTAAAAACCATATTTTGAAAACTTTAACATTTTTAAATATTAAATAAAATTTTAATATATTAGTATTTAAAAACTTTAATGGAAAAAATTTGTAAATTGGTTGTGCATCGTCTTCATGTTTGGGTGGTCAACAGGCAAATCTCAATCTCTGTACCTTCTCCTTGATCATTTGTCAGATGGCAAGGAAGCAGAGCGATCAGGGAGGCGGCGGGAGCTGCCGTACGGTCATGCTCCCTCTTTTGTTGGCCCTTGCTTCATGCATCCTCTTCTACACGGTATTATCGTCGGCACTGCGGCGGTCGGTTGACGGGTCTTCCGTGGCCGCAGGGGGCTCCTCGGTCGCATTGTCCGGCAAAGTGGGAGTCGTGGTTGAGTCTGAGGAGGAAAACGCGAAGTGCTGCCGAGGATTGGAGCACTTAGAATTGTGGGGGTCAGCTGTTAAATGGGGAACTGATCACAGGTTTAATACGTCGAGAGAGTGCTGCCAAGCTTGCAAAGCCATGTGCAGTGGCGCCGATGGGCCCTGTTTGTGCGATTCATGGGTGTTCTGTGGCGATCGGGAACGTTGCGGAGAGAAATTTGGGGAGGTTAGTTTACTCTTCTTCCGATCCCTTTCTAGTTTCTCTTTCCCTTTCTGCCGTATTTGTTTTGATTCTTTGGTATATGCGAAATAAAGGGCATCTCAGAATAAGTAGTCATGGATGAGCTCTCCTGCTCTCTCGTACGGTGCACTCATCTGAGATTCGTCTTAGACTTGGTTTGATGAATCTCGTTATTTACTAGAAAGTTTGTTCTTGACTGTCTAAATGTATTAAACATTGATTTTAGTCATCAAAAGTATTGTCTTTTTGCCTGGAACATGGTACAGATAGTGAACAATGTCACTTAATCAGAGTACGTCAGAGCGTGACCGCCTACTGATGCATATGGGTACTCACGATAATCACGAGGTCTAAGGTCTAAGTCGTGTTTTCTTCCCTTAAAGATCATGCCAAAGACTCAGTCATGACTAGAGCATACAACCAAGGGTTATAAAATTAGATACATATATTTAACTTGCTTAACTAATTGTCACTATACAAGCATCAAGGAGCTGTTTCTGCTATGTTGTATACAGATGAAAGGTCCCATCTCAAACGTTACATGTGGCGTCATGCATAACAAACAATCATTCTTATTGCTAATTTCCAAGATTAAGTATCAATGAAACTCAATAGCCTATTAATGAGTATTCTAGTGCTATAAAAAGGAACTTCCTCATCTCATGTGAATGTTCAAGCCCATTCTATTTTAGTTGCCATCAAAGAACTATAAGGAGAGTTGCCCATCTTGAGATCCATAGGATAGTTGAAACTATCAAAATTGGGGTCTATAGGAACGTATCCCAACCTGAAATCCAATGGTGCTTGCCCAAGTTAAACCCAATATATAAATGACACATCAATAAATAATTCTAAGCTATTGGGTTAAGGTCATCGATTGGCATAACAATGTCTTAACTTATTATTGAAGATCTAATTTGGAATTATTCCCTTTCTGTAGCCAACAAATTTCTTTCTTAGATAAGAATATATCCACATTAGATTCATTCTCCTTTCAATAAAAGTTTATCTATAAAGTGTATATATTATTGGTTCTGTTGGGCTGTTATAAATTAACTTTGTTGTGCAATATTGGTTTTATCGAGCCATTGCTTTTGGCTTTGGCGCATCATTATAAATGTCACATCAAATGGGTTTTATCATCTTATTCGTTTTATTGAAATATTGTGTTTGGCTAATATATCTTGTTAGTTATGCAAACCATTGTTATTGACTTTATTGCATTGTTGTTGACTTTATTGCATTGTTGTTGACTTTATTGTATTGTTGGTTGTGCAAAACGCTCGTTTTTCACTTTGTTACTTTGTTAAGTTTGTCACACCATCATAAATGGGCTTTTTCACACCATATTAGTAGTGCCAAACTATGGCCTTTGGGTTTGTTGCCCTATTTGCTTTGTCACAACATTTCCAAATTAGTTTTACTATTTTATTTTCTTTAGTGCACCATCCTAAATTGGCTTTGCCTTATCGTCTACCTTGGCTTTCCATCAGCTCTATTGAACTTTTGTTTTTAATCTCCTTATTGTCTTTGTCAAATTATTGCCTTTGACTCACTTCTTTGTTGGCTCTGCCAAATTTTTGCCATTGGCTCACACCTTGTTAGATTTGTTGAACCATCTTTAGCTTTGCCAAAACATCACAAATTGGCTCTGCCACTTTGTCGTCTCTTCCAAGCCATCATAAGTTAGTTTTGTCATGTGACATCTATTGTGTCATACCTTCACTTTAGCATTGATATCACTTCTTAAGTTAGTAACACTATGAGATCTCAAGTTAGGCTTGATACACAATTGATGACTATTAATTTAAAAGCCCAAATTATTAGAATATAAACATTACTTGGCATGTCAAAAGCTTAATTTGTTGTTGACATTCAACATAAGATTATTCTTCTTGTGTATTTTAAAATTGAGCATTAGGTTAGTAGCTCATGGAATCTCAAGTTAAGCTTGTGATACTTCTTAATCCAAAAGCTTAAACTATTAGATTGTAAGCATCACTTTGCATATGAAAACCCCAATTTATTGTTAACATTCAATGTAGAACTATTCTCCATGTGTACCTTAAAATTGAGGATGTAATAAGCATAAGGGGAGAAGAAAGGGGATGATGAGGAGAGAAAAAATTTATTAAATATTGAAGGTTATAGGTGTCAATGATTAGTGTTAGTATCTTCTTTATAGATGATAACATTGATACTTAATTTAAGAGCTCCATTGTGAAGGCCAAAAGTTCTAAAAAAATTTCTTGTACATGGTCCACATGTGTCGCACATATAGCTAAATAGATTTAGCGGGAACTAAGTGTTAACTCCTTGGATTACATGTGATTTATTTGATGATAATAAAATCATAATCTTTATAATCTAATTCTTTCTTTTTGGTAAATATATTGATCTTTTCGCAAAATATATTGGAAGAATGTTTTAAGGGTGTCATAATTGTTGACTAGATGAGAAGAGCCAAAGAATACATCTATGACTCAAAGCCAAATTGGCAAGACATTCAAGGGTGGTGTAACTATTAACAAAATGTGAAGATTACGGGTTTAACTTAATCAAAATTAGGTAAGTTGTTAGGGGGGTGTAAATGTTGACCAAACATTCGGATTTGAGTTATTCTTCTTTTCATCCAAACAACTTTTAAAATATATGTTTTATTCTCTAGAGACATTAGGATCTTAAGAGGTGACATTATGGGTATGTAAATTAACAGTAAGTTTTCCAAAATGATTTTCACACAAGTTTTTCAAAATACTTTTCCTGCAAGGTTTTGAACTTAAAGTTTCATACATTCATATGTTCTATTGATCAGGTATCAGACTATTTGATTTTTGGTTTGATAAGATAGAGATTATAAGCTTAAAATAGGATCTCTATCACATGTCCATTAGATTGTCTAGTAAAACATCTTATGTTGTGTCCAATATGTACTGAGCCATGTGATAGAACAATCTATTACTTAAGTTAAATATGTGTTGTTCAATTGGTTCACTGTCGAACAACTATCAACCTATCCGATCAATGTCCAGTGATCAGTATGATGATGATTTGACTATCCATTGGCTGAATATATTATTAAGACGATATGGGTATGGGTTATGAAAATGGGTTTCTATTGGATGACCATTGGATTATTCAATTGATATTCCAATAGTTATATATAGTTTATCACTCAATCTGATATACCATCTGATAAATAGGAAACACATACTTGATCTGATTGGACCATCCTACGTGCTTTTGGAAAATCCACAATGATCATAAAATTGAGAAAGATATTCTATTTTAATACTTCAGGTGTTTATATTATTGTTGTCAATATTTCAAGTTAAACTCGGTCTATAAATGAGAAGGAAATTAGATAATGAAAAGTAAATAATGCTTGCAAAATCATTGAAGTGAAGAGGTTTAAACATTTACAACTCAAATTTAATATGTCAGATCTTTTTGAGTTAATTCAAAGAGCTAGAAGAGGCTTCAAGTTTTTCATTTCATAATCATTGAAGTGAAGCATTATTAAGTTGCTAATTGACAATATTGTTTTAACTAATTTATGACGATTTAGTATAGCATTTTGCATTTGAGCTTGATTTTTTCTCTCTTTCTTGATTTCTTGATCCATGTGGATCATATATGTTATCTCTTTTGGGACGATAATTTTGATCCATATTGATAAGTTTGTGTAAGCTTGTTTAAGCGGATGATTTTGGTCCTTAGTGATCAATATTATCTATAGTAATCATTTTATAGGCTTTTCTAGGTTAGTGATTTGAATCCGTGGTGATCAACTTATGTAGGCTCCTTTAACTTGGTGTTTGATCATTGTGGATTGTTTGTAATGCTTTTGCCTATCTCTTTTATGAAACATGTATTGGTTTATGACTTGATTTTTCGTAACTGGGAGTAGACGTGCTTTGTTTTCAGTTGAGCTATCTAAACATCCCTATGTTTTTCCTATTATCACATCTCATATAAAGTGCTTTCAAATCTAAATAAGAGCTTTCAAAAAGAAATATATCTTGACTTATGTTAAGATTTCTTATAAAATTAGAAAGAATACAATTTACCCCCTCTTGTATAGACACCATTCTTAACACCATGTTGGATGACATGGTACGAGATTTTCTAGGGATTGGTTGAGAAGTGCCCTTAGGAACAAGCATCGAAGGTAACCTTGGGAGGTGTGGCTGGAAATGTTTAGAATTGTTCGAGGATGAGCCAAAATGCTTTGTTGGAGAAGAGGAGAAGAGTCTGGTGGCTGGATCAAAGAAGTGTTTGGGAGTTTGGTTGGAGACAAGTCCAAAAACTTTTGACAAATTTTGACTATGCTAGGAAAGTGTGAGTTGTGTTGGGAACGTTGATCTTGAAATGACACTTGTTGCCTATTGTACTCCTAGAGGATTTACCATTGAGGTTTTGGGATTCAAAAATTGCATTTTCATTAGTTCGCCATGTCATTGTTCCAACATTTATGTAGAATACATGGAGTCGCAACATCATTATTTTGCACATTTTATAGGAGATCAGCACTCCTCCCTTTTATGTAATAGTGCAAATTGGGAGTTCATCTTCAATCGTTAAATAATTCATCTTTGAAAGAGAGTTATGTTCAATTTCTTGATGGCAATAAGAATTGGAATAGAGATATTCCTAGCTAAGGCCACTAAGAAGTTTACAAAAGAAGAAAGTGGGGTGTTTCCTTTGACCCTCCAGTTTTCACTTCATTCACTTTATTGAGGATGGAATCTCTAGTTACTACTTCACGAGAGGTGCCTCTTGCTATTGGACACCCCTTTTAAATATGATGGTTCTCAATGGTGGTTGCATCTTCCATAGTAGAGAGTTGTTGAGGCTTCACATTCTCTAATGGTCATCTTGGACTTCTCTATTGTTGACATTTACAATGGATTGCATGAAATAAGCCATTGATATTCCAACCATTACGATGTTGAGAAGAGAGAGCTTCACTTTAGGAAAATAGATTTCTAAAAGATAGAAAAAAAATATGTAACAAACATATCTCAAAGCTTATTTGAGTTAAGATAACCTATTTCAAAAAAATGGAGGGTTGGAGAATGCTTCTCTGAATGGAGGAGAGGTGGCAAAATGGATGTTATTGGTGATGGCATCAAAAGTGCTAGCTCACCTTGAATGAGTAGACAAAGAGGATTAGGATGTTCAACTTCCCAAGACAAAAATGTGGTTTTGACAACTATAGTTTGCTATTGTCGTTGATTGGCTGCAACACATGAGTTGAAAGCAGTGTGGTTATTGAGACAACTAGAGGCCTAAGTGATCAACTAAGATTAAGAGACATGGGCCTTAAGGAGCATCCTCGAGAAAATGTAGAAGGCCTACTTTGCTTTGGAACTAATGTGCAAGAGTGATTGTTCAACTTGGTGGACACTAGTTACAAGAGCCTACAAAGTTGCCAAAATTGTTATTTAGAAGAAAACTAATGCCATTGAGGATTTGATGTCCCCTCCCCATTGCAAACTGTTGGAGATAAAAGTCAAATACTCCCCATTACAAGTTTAGAATGAAACCAAATAATTGTTCCTGAATGAGCTGATGTCCAAAGTTGGGCCATTATGAGAGATTTAGGGAGAGGACCTACTTACTTGATGAGCACTATGATTAAATAGGACCAGTAGATCGATCTCTATAATACCTAGCTTTTCATATGGGTGTCGAAGAAACATTTATTACCCTGATAGAATATGATGTTTTCTCCTGTGATGTCTTGCATCCCTCAATTATCCAATTATTTATTCAGTCAAGCACATGCATATTATAATGCTAGTAAAAAAATTTTGAAGTGCTTTAATTCAACCAATTAAAGAGTAAATAATTGATGTATGTTATGTTATTCCATTGCAATGGTATCGATGTGAAATGATAAATTGTCCAAATGTTTTTTTTTTCTTATGATGAATTTTCATGCCCTTTTTATTCTCTAATTCCTCAATGTATATCATCAAAATAAATTTCTTTTAATCATTAGTCAAGTTTGGCTTTGAATTTAGGGGATTGGAAAATTCAAAAAACTTTGCATTGAAAGGTCGTATTCGAATTTTGAGTCAAAACCTTAATTGAAAAATATTTGAATCAAGATGATAGTTGGATTTCCCTTGGGCTTCGTTATATTATCAAAGGGATCTAATTTGATGATCTTTACTTGCTTATATATCTCCATGTGCACTTGGAACTTGTACATACTTTCCTCTCTTTCCTCCTGCATTTTCATGACTCATCAATGGAGAAAATGATCCAATGCTTTGTTTGGATTAGCTGTTGTAGAAGTTGATTTTTGCTTCATTTGATATTTTATTAGATCTAGGGGGTAGAATACCTACTTGAGGGAAAGTGTGCATTTTTATTGAGTTTTTCTTTTGTGACTTTTTCTTCCCGTTTTAGCATTATCCTTAGAGATTTTTTTAGCACTTTGGGGTTATCCTTGCTCAACTTTTCCTGAATATGATTACCATGATATACAACTCCATTCTAATTTTGGCATAGAAGAACATGAACTTGGACCTGAGCTTGTTTGGGTTTGTTTTCTAGTTCTGTAAGAATAATAAGTATCCTTAGGTAACGTCCTTAACAAGTTGATTAGAGATTTGGCCTTTCATGCTCATATCCTTGCACTTGAAGTGTTTGTTAACAAGTTGCTTGGGAAGTGAACTTAGTAATGAGGGATAAGCCTTTGCTTGTCTTTTGATATCCAAGAGCAAGAAGGAATTCCTAGACGATCTCTTCAACAAGGAATTGAACAATATATTGGCTTCTCATTCTACATACATGAAATAATAACCTAGAGAATTTGACATGCTTCTACTTATCAAAACAAATTATCAAGAAAGTGGCTTGTTGAGAAGGTGAAAAAGAAGGCTGGTCAAAAAATTCCAACATTGAAGTAACCTCAATTGTAGTAGTTAGTTCAATTATACCCTTCACTAGATTCACATGAGGAAATTTCTTTAGATTTTGAGCCAAAAGGGACCCAAGAATCAGCCAAGATCAAATTGCTCCATGGGGCTTATTAAGCCCATAGAGCCAATCATGTCACAAGATCCTGTTTTGCCTTATTTCTTAATGTCTGCTTTAGAGGGTTAATCTAGAGCTTTCTTTTCTCCCTGACTATTAGAATTCAAGTAGAACACCAAGTGATACCTAATGTCATCAAATTTCAAACAACATTCTCTTGGGATTTAAACTTTTTTCAATAAGGTAATTAGAAGAATCTTATGACAATATTAATATATTCTTTTGGCAAACATTGAAATAGTGGAGGTTGAGACAATAAGCCATCTATAAACGTTGCATAAGTTATCTTTTGGATCTTTCTTCATGAATTTTTTTAGCTTAGTTTTCCAACTAATGTTTCCCAGTTTAAACTTTGACAAAATTTATGTTTCACCACTCAACTCATTAAATGGCAAAGAAACGAAGCAATAAAAATGAATGCTTTTTTTATGTAGAATGATTTGTGTAAATGATTGACTAATAAACTTTTGGCTAAAATTTGGGAGTTGGAAGAGAGTGACGAGTCCCGTAGGAATTGTAGGATAAGGACAAAGAGACTATTTGATTTAATACAAAAGAGAAGAATCGTTGGAGGAGCTATCATTGAGTGCTTTATAGGATGAGGAGCTTTTATAGGAGAAGGAAAGTCTCAAAGCTCAACAACTATATATGGCCATCCTTAACTAATGAAAGTTGGTATGAATATTTTTGTCAACCAAGACTATGATGAAACAGAAGGGCTTTTGTTGAAAAAACAGCTGGAAATGATGAGCTTCATCAAGAAATATTTTTGCTAGAATGGGTCTCGAGACTAAGGCATGCTAATTGGAGCCTCTTTTTGGGGACTTTATTGTCAAGATATAAGCCTCTCTTTGTGGCTTTTATTGTATCAAGCTCAAACGTGTTGCTTCGGAATTTTATGATCTCATGATAAATCTTGAGAACTAGTACACTTGTTGGCCATAGCCTCAATTGTGCCAAGATGCTCACGTGAGTTGACTTAGTTTTTCATGAGATTTCCTGTCTTTTTATGCAATTTTTGGATTTCTTTAGGAAATTTTCCAAATGTTTACCTCAAAAATTGTGTATATTGGTTCTTTCGAGGTTTTCCTCCATGGAATTTGGCAACAATCAAGAAAAAGACTTGCTCAAGCACTTTGAAGATAGTTCTTTCACCAATTCTTTCATCACCAAGTTTTTAAATCTAGATGTACTTTTCGAGTGGTTCCTCACCCTCCAAGTGATTTGAAAGAAGGTTTACTTCTTGCTTCTTAACATGATCATAATTGGTAAAGGTCTATAGCAAGACCTGTTCAAAGTTGGTAAAGCAAGTAATTGATCCTTTGGTTGGTGCTAGAGTTACTCAAGTGTTATTTCATAAATCTAACGGATAACTTGCATTTCTACACGTTTTAAGTTTTTTGAATGGTTTGGGTGGTGTTGAATTTTTCTATAAATTAATCAGGTTCTAAATTTAACTATTTGTTCTGCAGTGATGAGTTCTTTTTATTATAGGGAATCTCTTTGCTCATGTTGTAAGAAATTTCTACAACATTCTTTTGATGGAGCATGTTTTTTATTTCTTCATTTGACATTCCTAAGGAAGAAGCCAAAGCAAGAGTCAACCTAGTATGAGGTTATTTGATGGAGGGGTAAGTGTTCTACTAAAGGGGTGTGACAAAATGTTGGGCTTTGCCTCAATGGGGAGGGAGTCAAGTAGATCACTCCGAGTTTAATTCCCCCATAAAAGTTGGAGCTAAACGTACTAGAGATATGGATGTGGTTGCAGACATAGTTGAAAGAATTTGTTCTTACATGGATATAGTTGTAGTTCAATTGACATCATGGTCGTGAACTAACCTATCATCTACTGATGTAGAGCATTGGCTTGGGAAAGTAATTCCATGGTTCCTTGGGCTAAAAAGTCATCTATAGTTTCAATGGGAAATGATGGTGTGGTATGATTTTTGCAAACAACTATTGAATTTGAGATCTGTTTGTTCATCTGGTTCCATATCTGCTTGTCATTTCTTATAGACAATGCTAAAAAATGTTAGTTTGAAAATTAGAAAAGTCATTGGGATGTATTGAGCATGAGAGGTGTATGATGAGAAGAGAGAAAATTTATTAAACATTTAATATTGTAATATATATTTTTGGCATCAAAGTGCTTTCACCCTTTGTAGAAAAATACATTGACGCTAAAATCTTGAAGTTTATTTATCAAAAGTGAAAAAAGTCTAGATGACCCAAAAAAGTTTGATACATAAACTACAATTAGGGTTTATATATTTAATCATATTTGGTGGGAATCATCTTTGCTGATATGATATTGACTTTTAAGGGAATGGTTAGGAAAAAACCTTGGGGATGGTTGTTACAAGTGACCTCGAGAATGGTGGTGAAAGTTGGAGTTGGTTTGTGATGGGCCTCGAAGCTTGGTTGGGGAAGTACCCAAATGTTTGATCAAAGACAAGCCTAAAGGTTGGATCAGATAAAAATTAGGGGGTTTGATTCTAGAAGAGCCCAAATGCTAGAAGAAAAGAGGTTGGAAGTTTATTTGGAGATGAACTTGGAGGCTATTGGGAAAAGTTGATTATGCTAAAAAAGTTCATATTTCTCAGGAACATTGATCCATCCATGACACTTGTCATTCATTGAACTACTAGGAGGACATCTGGTTAAGATCATTGCAATTTGATTGTCATCTTTGGATAGTTACTGTATGTGCTGCTAAAGATAATTATGTTCATGCACGTAACAACACTTTATAGTTGATGTTAGAGATGCATTACCAAAATTAAGTTTTCCTTTATTCATAGGTGTTTTCATAATTAAATTCAAAGCTTGTACCTTGTCTATTTCTTCTTTTTCCTAATTTATTTTTAACATTTAGAAGATGATCCCTTTTCTTACATTTTTTTGTCGTTATTTCTTGGTTCTCTCTCCTTTGTTTTCTTTTTTTTCATTTTTTGATCTATCCACTTCCTTTTGCATAAGGTTGTTTGCAATAATGATCATTGGGATGACAACTATATCGCAGAAGATGCTCAAAATAATTCTATGGCTTAGGATTAGTATTCAATAATTGTCACTGGATATGGTTATTAATAAAAAATACTCATTGCCTTCAAGAAAAGTGTGGTCTGTCTTTCTCTTCTTTGGTGCTAACAGATACAAAAAATGGTAAACGTCTTATGCATGTATGATATAGGATAAATTATATTATGATAATGACTGAGATGATCTAGTATATTTTATTTATTTTATTGTATTTTTATTTTATTATGAATTATAATGAAACACGTGTACAAGATCTTTATAGTGTTTTATTTATTTTTGTATTTTTATCAGGAATTACATTTCTGTCCTTATTTTTTATTCTAGGTTTTCTTTTGTACTTCTATAAACAAGCTTTATGGAATGAAGATTAGTTTGCTTGGCATCGATTGAAACTGTAGTTTTTCTTTATCATGCATGCTTGTATATCCTTAGCTTGATGTTTCTTGGAATTACGATCTGATGATGTTCGAGTTGTGATTCATATTTATCTCTATTACCACTGTCATCATCGTTTTCCACCACAAATCTTGCTGTAGGATTCACTCCTGTCCTTCTCCATCATTTTTGGTATTAGAGCTTATTTGAGATATGATTATAAGTGTTTCTTCTATCTCTCCACCAATCTACCTTTGAAAATAACTTGTTAGTTTGGGTTGAGTTTCTTTAGAGGGTATTTGATTATCAGGTTGATTTTTTTTAGTAGCATTTTAAGGCTTGGGTTGTTTTCTATGTGAATGCTTTTGTCAAGTTGCTTTCTCAAGAGAAGGTTATCTACTTAGTAGATAATTAGGTTCTCTTTAATTAATAAATGAGAGTTTCCTTGTTTTTTTTCTCTACTTATTGTTTGTGCATTATTTAGTTCATCCCATTATGTTATATTGTGTTAAACTATTTGTTCTTCTCAAGTATCACTTGGGAATGAGTCATTTGATATTATAGCATAAATCCTACCTATGGAGGATCTCAGTGAGTATAGTTGTGGTTGTATGTGGTTATAATGAGATGAGTGAGAGCTATTGAGAATAAAAGGTAGATATATGGTGTTGGAAGAAGAGTCATCTAGATCTTTGGACGAGCTCATGGTTTTCTGATACAATAAGTATAACTTTCTTATAGAGATGATGAAACAGAGATTGGCGGTGCTTGCTTTTGTGAACCTTTAGTCGATAGGGATGAGCCCTTGAGGAGGGTTAATGGTACTTTCAGAGTAAGGTGATCCTCTGGAAATGGTCTTCAAGCTTATCATTGGTGGTGATGGTGCTTTTATACCTGGGCATTATGCAAGACAAATCATATCAAGATAATGCTTTGAGTTAATCTAGTAAACTATATGTGATTTTTATTTTTTTAGTATATTTTTTTTTGCTCATTATTAAGTTAGAATGGGTCATGTATAAAGTCTATAAGAGTTTTATTTATTTTTATAATTTTTTGTTATTATTTTGTTAAGAGTATTTTAGTGATTTTTATTTTTAAATTTAGGTTTTGTTTTATGCATTTATAAATTTGTTGTTGTGAAATTAAATAAACATTATTTTTTATTTAGCATTATCTCTTTATTGAAATTGTTGTTCCTTTTTTTGTGCATGTATGTACATCTCTTGAGTTTTTTCAAGTTGTAATTTGTAAATATTTGCAATTTGGATTTTCTTCCACCATCGTCGTCTTCCTTATTGCCGTCATCTTCTACACAAGCTCTTTCTATAGGGTTTCACCTTGCACCTTTGCCATCAATTTGTATTATGGTGCATTGGAGATCTAGTGTAGGAGTTTCATCTTGCCTATTCTTCATCAATTTGGTATTAAAGCTGAAGAATCACCATTTACCAATCACTAGAATGATCTTCCGCCATTGGCCACTTTTCTTCCTTTGGTTTTTTTGGTTCCCAAGCTTGACGACCATCGACACACTCACCATTATTGTTGAATTGTCACATCGCGAACGCTTCAACTCAAAATTCTTTTGTTTTGCTCATCATTGCCATCTTTCACTCCAGATTCCAATTTAGGATTTTATCTTACCTCCTTTGCCATTGGGAGGAACATGTTGATATGCTTATGGAGAAGAGCTTGATGCTAAGAAACTGAATATTTTGTTGAACCGGTTAGAGATGTATTTCTCTATTTGTGGGTGTGATAATTTCAACAAGGTTTCTTTTGCAATGTTGGAACTAACTCATCATACATTAGCAAGATGGAATGGTCTTCTATTTAGGTGTAGTGTAGAGCTGTAGCTGGAGCCAAATTATGCAGCTTTTATTAGAAAATTTTACCTCATGGGCTATGAGAAAGCTAGATGGAGGAAGTTGCACGAACTTTCACTATAGAAGAGGCAATCGGTATAGGCTTACACCATTGAGTTCAAAAATAGCATTCACAAATTTTAAACTGGAAGAGAAGGGAACCTCTCACTAAGTTCTTGGAAGGGTTGCCTTCTCACAGTACCACAAAGTTTTCACTCTTTCTCTTTATTAGTCTTAAGCAGGAAAGTATGTTTTGTAGTTGCCATTAAGAAGCTTTGAGGTTGAGACAAGAAGCCTGGGGGTAGCTCCATGAGCAACAAAAAAAAGTTCTTGAGAGAACGTACTCCTAAATCTTCTAAGTTTGTCATAATTATTAGAAGAGGTGCATCTCGAGTTGAAGTAGAAGAGAAAGGAGGACCAAGAGCAGGATAAAAGAATTTTTGGTGCTTTTTTGGAGGGGTTGAATCCACTTGAACGATCTTTGTTATTGCTGGTGAAGACCTGTGAGTTGAGTAAGAATGCTATCAAGGAGAAGCTTATGATTAAAATTAACTCTTGAGAAGAGTTACTTAGTTCTTGGATCTAGATGAAGGAGCTTGCTAAATGCTATATTTGAAATTGTGTCAAGGAAATTTCATAATTGCAAGTCTAGTGGAGACACTTGGTCGAAGACGATATTGCATTCACATCTATGCACAATAGGCTGGATTCTTGATTGGGCAAAGTTCAAGGTGGAGAGGCAATGTTAGTTTAAGCTAGTTATCATTCGAGATTTTATTAATGAGGTAGTTTGTGACATGGTGCTGCTTGACATGTGTTAGGTCAAGTTTGGTGGTTGGTACATATGGAATCGTGATGTCATTTATTTTTTATGACAACAAAGGATGAAGTTGTGCAAGAACAAGTATTACTATTTCAATGGAAGTTAAGTTGTGTAGTTTACAAGAAGTCTGAAGGATTTGTGTTAGGTATACTACTTTGTTGTCTAATTTGATAGTAGCAAGTGGATGATGGAGACCACTTAGAGGACTTGGATTCAAAGGAGCGTTTGAAGGAAATTGCTTGACTTTCGTGGCGGTGTTGGATACAAAAGAAAGTAAAGTGTTATAGAAACCTTCCATAGTTAGGGGCATGACTTAGATTAGGCCTCATCCTCAAAAAAGAGATGGATGATACAAGCAAATTTTCTTGAGATCTCCTTCTCAGTAGAAATATATGGTCCTTGAGAAGTGTCGATCAAATAGCTAAGGGAGCTCGAGGTTAAGTTTTCGCGTGGTTAACGTTTTTGTGGTTTTAGAAAAGTATTCTTTTATCTTGAGACCCAAATTCAATAATCTTAAGGTGAATGAATTCTCAAGAAGTTCAATTTTTGCTAGATAGCTCTCAAGCAGCAAATGAAGGGCTCAAGGAGCTCTCAGGAAATGACAGTTGAGTTGAGAAGGAAGCCTTAAAAAGCATGCTTGAGGTTTTGAGTTGAGTTCTCAAAGGTCATGACTTAAAAGTGAACAAGGCATAAGGGTTTGTTATATCATTCAAGAAGCATATAAAAGTCTCATGGTTATCTTAGGAGACACATTTAGTAGATGGAAGACTCAAGCATAGCTTGTTTCCATGGTTGATTGGGGCAAGTATAAGCTGAATTGGATAATTGTGGGTTTGGGATTTGAATTTTGTGAAAACCAAGATTTGGCTTGGAATTTTTAGTTCAAATACTGGGGATTTGTGGTTTTGTCAGTATTAGTTATTTGATATTTTTCTTCTTTTCTATTGTTTTAAGAGTCCTTAAAAATTGTAAAAGAGACTCTTGGGAGAGACCTACAAGCATGAGTGGTGTTCTCATCTTATGTCTTGCTAAGAGTTGTTTCAGATCTTGTGTGCAAGGATAACTAAGTACTAGGAAAATAATTTTTTATTTTTTCATTTTTCATTTCTAGGTGTTTGAGCATGCAAACTTGCGTCATATATAAAGCTTCTTGCATTTTCTTGTTGGTTGAGTTGGAGATCCTTCCTCAACTTGTTAGATGGAATAGAATGGCATCATGGGGCTAATTGACAACAACTTTTCCTTTGTGATTAGTCCCTTTATATAAGTAAAGTGGATATGCTTTGATGCCCAACTGTGTTAGAATTAACCATATGTCCAATAACTCTCACATTCCTAAACTCATTTGTGAGCAATGTTCGAAGTTTCCTGTTTTTCCTGATTATGTGATGAATTTTGCAACCACATCTTTGGGTCTCAAGATGGGATGGTTTCCTCTTGAATCTCTATCTCTGTGCTATTTATGTCTATAATGGGCTTTATGCCTTTTAATTGGACTTTATTTTCTCTAGATGAACTTTTTGGTTCCCATTGTCTTGCCAACTTCTTCCTATAGTTGTTAGTAAGTGCTCTCATTCTCCTTTTCTTCCTTCTTTCTTTTTCTCCTTTGCTTTACCCAACTTTTATGTCGACTCTTTTCTTATTTGATTCTTCCTTTTTAGGATGTGGAAGAGGGTTCCTAATCTTCTTTTTTGCATTCATCGAATCATGATAATTACATCATATCGTAACTCGTTAGTATATTTTAAAGCACAAGTAAGATATGCTTACACTCAGTGCGCCTTCTGTAGATTAATTATTGTTTGTTCTATCCTATGATATTCCTCATGTATGCCTTCTTTCTTTAGTACTTGGAAAACCTCTAGTTTGGCATGAATCTTATTTGTATGAAATCCATCTTGTGATATCTTCCATGGAGATGAATTGCTTCTTCCTTTAGTTTTTGGTTTGTCTAAAAATGTAGTGTCCCTAAAAGTTATCGTGCCAAGATATCTTCTTATGTATTAAAGCTTAAACAATGCCATAAGAATATATGCTTCACTCAATTCTATTGACTTTTACATGTAAAATAACTTAATCATGTTTATTAAGTTGGATTAATACAAACACCATTAAGGGCCACAATTTACCTTTATAAGGGCTAATATAAACAACTAAATTTCAAAACAAAATGGCGAGCTCCCTTTTGAGAACTATAAATACTCAAAAGTGGTAATTCTCATTATACAAAACAATGCAATCAAGATGTTTTCGCCTCCCTTGTTTAGGCACTCGCTTAGATCAGAAACATTATGCTTTGATATGTTTTTGACTAAAAACAATGGTTTGTATATTAAAAGTCAATTAAAGCGAAAGTTTTTTTATGGGCTCATCTTCTAATACAGAACTTTCATCTCCATCTGTCATCGCTAATGCCATTTTGCATCCTACTTCAAAGTTTTTGATTCCTTGAGTAGCCTTCTACAAAAAACTTTTGATTACTTATTGCCTTTTGCCCCCTCATTAGGTTGAAAATTGGAGTTCTCTCTTTCTATTAATGAGGATGTTGTCATTCATTTTGTTATTAGGAGCATGATGATCCCTCCATTGAGTGGAAGTTGTCTCTTGTGGAGTTATGTTACATAGTGATTGATTAATCTCCTAGTAGCCTCTTCACTAAAATAAAGTTAAAATGTGAAGGGATATGCATTAATTAGGGAAAAAGGATATGCATTAATTAGGGAATGTGAAATGATATGCACTAATTAAGAAATGCAAATGGGTATGCACTAATTAAGGAATGTTAAAGGATATGCACTAATTAGGGAATGTGAAAGGATATGCACTAAGTAGGAAATGTGAAAGGATATATACTAATTAAGGTGGTATGTGTGATATTTTAGAATTATTCAAATATTGATGTCTAAAGTTGTAGCATTGATTATTAAGTAGAGTAATGACAATACATTAAGCATTAAGCATTAAGCATTAAGCATAGAAACATGCAGAGTGGTTTTTGTCACATTTTTCACACATAAATAAGAAAATTTATGACAAACTCTATATAGTGTATTTTAATATAAGAAAGAATAACTTTAACTTTAGATTACTATCTAGAAAATAAAAGTTGCTGAAAGAGTGCACTTTTTTTGCGATGATATATTGTAGTTCCGTAGGCATTGGCGTTTAGAGTACCAAAGAGAAAATATGGCAATATGGTGGTGATTTGGGTTAGTAAGAAAACTTGGCTAAAAAGGGTAATAAGATAGTAGGCTAGGATTTAGAGTTTATTGAGGATAGTGGTAGTTTGATGATTAGATCAAAATAGTGAAATGTGGTTGGTGAAGACTTACTGGTGTTGGCTAAAGCAGGAATTTGTTTAGTTACTGGCTCTCCTGGTAGAATGTCTCTCACTTTCGATTCTTGTTTCTCACAAGGGTTTTTTTGTCGAATCTCTCGGTGAAAAATCTCTCATCTTCGATTTTTGTCTCTCATAAGGGAAGTTGGAATTTCTTCAACTAGAGTTAGGCGCACGCACTTTGCTCACGAAGGTGGAAGCACACAAACGAAAGAAAATTTTCATTATAGAATTTTCATTTTCATATATGCGGCGAACATTTTTATTTATCCCTATTTATAAGGATCTCAAAGATTCATTAGTAATTTTTTAAAAAAATTAAAAACAAATTATAAAATTAATTGCATTAAGTAGTTTTCAAACTAGTAATACATTTTGGGCAATGGTAACAGTGAATGGTGAAACCACGAGAGGTGAAATGGTGGAGCGAGTGGCGTGGGCGAAGCTTTTGGTCCAAATTTTGAGTAGGCATGGGTCAGGTGGAACAGAATGGGTCGGTGTAGGTCAAAGCAAATTAAGCGAGTTGGTGCAGGTAACGAGTTGGCTCTGGTCAAGCATATTAGCCAGGTTCCCTGGTCAAATCGGTCACATGAGCGAACGAATCGGCTCGGGCGACAATAATGGCTGTTGACAGCAGTGTGATAGTGGCAAACGGTGTGGGTGGCAGCAGGTGGCAAAAACAGCAACCAACTCAAATTTAAGCATTTTTTGAAGCAATTTTCAACCAAATTTTACACCAGTGGAGTTATGGAACTAGTGGTATGTGTTTGTGAGCTAATGTTAGAAGCTCCTGCATCGAAGATGATTTTGCCTCCCTTGTTTGGGCATTCGCTCATATCAAAAACATTATGTTTTGATATGTGTTTGACTAAAAAGAATGGTTTGTATATTAGGCATCAATTAAAGCAAAAGTTTTTTTATGGGCTCATCTTCAAATACAAAACTTCTTTCATGTCCACCCGTCATCAGTAATCTCATTTTGCATCTTGCTTCAAACTTTTTGATTTCTCAAGTAGCATTCTATAAATAAAATTTTGATTGCTCGTAGCCTTTTACCCCTCACTAAGTTGAAAATTGGAGCCATCTCTTTTTCTATTAATAAGGATGTTATCATTCATGTTGTTATTAGGATTATGAAGATCTCTTCATTGAGTTGAAGTTTTTTCTTGTAGAGTTTGCAACATAGTCATTAATTAATCTCCTAGCAGCTTCTTCCCTAAAATGGAGCTAGAATGTTGGTACTTTCAACTAATCTTGATAAACTATATTCATTGTGATGTGTGCTTTCATAATGAGTTGATCCCATTTTGAAAATCTTTTGCATTGAGTCATTGATGCCCTCAATGTTTCCACCACACTCTTTGTAAATGAATGTGTATGCACCAAATCTTCATTTTTGTCAATCTCCATTTCACCTTCTATTCTTGTAATTCCCCAACTTTGTACTCCAAAGTTTAATTTTTCTCCTTATAGTTCTTTGTTACCCTTCTTTTGGCCTAAAGTAATCTCTTTATGAAGTTTAAGCAACAATATCCTATATTTATTTCTATTGTATATAGCTTGGCTTAGGTTTGCTTCATGATATCAACTTATGAAAGCTATAGTTGTCACCCTTGTCATCTGTCATGCTTTGAGGCTTCTAGGCATAATGGGATATAAGCTCCTAACACCCCTCCTATTTTCCAACCGACAATCGTGCGAGTATGTAGGCGTACAAACTTGACCTAGATCACCTTGAGGGTGTTTTCCTATTCACATCAATAAGACATGATACATTAATGTTTGTCTCATCTACTTCATCCTTATTAGTATCGGTAATGAAAATCTCGTCCATGTTCTTATGAATCATCTCTCTTACATATAGGATTGTTCCCCTTGGCAACCCTTTTCATGATCCTTCTCCTCCATTGGTTTAGCAGTATGAATGTGTTTAGTGGGGTCCACTATTTTGGGCGATGCCTTTTCTTTTAAACTTGACTCCTTGTTATTAATATCTCCTTATTTATCACCTCCTTTAGATTGTCCTAGCTCTTCATTTCTCCTTGAGTTGGAAGCACAACCTTTTCCCCTTCATTGTGGGCCTCCTCTCTCTCTGTAGGAGAAATCTTAGCTAGAACCTTTTGTTCCTCGGATTATTTGGTTGTTCTCACCTTTGTCCATGATTTTAGAGTGTTGAAGGCACTTTTACTAGTTGTTTTGAGCTAAGTAAGCAAGCTAGATGATGTAGAGATTTGCTTGAACTTTTGGCACATTTGAACTCCATTGATGATTCTTGGGTTCCATTAATCTCGACACCCACCTCTTCACAAGTTGTCAAGTGCATCAAGTTGACGTAGGGTACTAAACTCTATTGGGGCTAAAGAAGTCAAAAAGTCTTTCTTAATCTTGACTATCTTCGACAAATGTACATCTTCTCCCAAAGGCGTCTTTAGAGGCCAATTGAATAGGTATACTAAAAAAACTCTGATGGGCCCACCATAAGAAGTGATTAAGACGAGAGAAGAGAGGAAAGTAGAGAGTGTTGTGTTGCAGGGAAAAGGAAATGAAGGTGTTAAAAGCTTTTGAATGCTCTTAAATTTGGTATATTAGAATATCAAAAAAGAAGGTGAAAGGGAAAATAGCCTTTAATGTCTATTTATAGCTATCTCATTTGTTTTTTATTGCTTTTTTGGTTCATTGGATCCATAACATTGATGCGCTCAAGGAGTTGGAGGATTAATATTATTCCCAAAAATGATACATGTGATCTTGACCATTGCATGTATTAAAGCATTGATTGCAGCCTTCAAGCATGCGACGTCCATGCTCTAAGCATAGTGTATAATGGGAAAAACCATAAAGGAACCACAATGCATCATGGAGGGAAAACCTACAAAGCACATAGCATTTGAGCATCAAGTGTAATCGTAAGTTCTATGATTGATAATATTGTTTCCTTCTCCTCAAGGCTATACTACAATTTCATAATCATGGTGTCGAGTTTATTATCTAGGGTTTTAAAGTGAGAGATATAGTTAACTTGTGTAAGATAACTAATTGAGACTTGTTTTGTTCTTCCTATCCAAAGCTGAAAGATCCTTACCTGAACTTCCAAATGAGTTCATGCATATTAAATTGCCATTCCCCTCGTCAGTTTCTTGGATTTTTGAATGAGGATTTGCAAATGTCTACTAGTGAGCTATCCAATGTGATAAAAAGGGGCTTTCTCCTCTCATGCAAAGAATTTGCAACCATTTGAGTTAGTTATTGTTAAAGAACACTAAGGAGAGTAGAGAGCTTGTATTGTTTAAGGCGTTAGTGTTGGAGAGCTACTTCAGAGAGCTTGTATTGTTTGACGTGTGAGTGTTGTAGAGGAACTTAGCTGTTAAAATCAGTTAAATCTTTATTTTTAGACTAGATCTTTGAGGTGCACCATCAAAATGGTTTTCCCTTATTCAAAGGTTTTTTCTCGATAAACTTCCATTTTTATGCTTTTGCGTTGGATTTTTCCTTCTTTTTTCAAGTCATCTTTCTTACAAATTGTGACCCAAGTTTCCTGCATTATCTACATTAACACTTGTGTTTCCCTTTTTCAAAACTTTTTGTTTGTTGTTTTGACCTTCTTTTTGGCTTTATTACTGACTTTAGCTTTTATGATCAAGTTATCTTCTGAATTTACAAATTCTTGATCTCACTTGCTATCACACCTTATCTGCACCAACACTCATGTTACTTTTTTTTTTTTATGTTTTTGTTTGTTGGCTTAGTCCGCTTTTTTTTCCTTTAGGCTAGATGAATGATCAAGTTAGTTTCTGAAGTTACATGCGCTTGATCTTGGCTTGTCAATATAAAAGGTGAAATTGATGTCTTAGACTTCCTGGAGTGGACTTGCTGAGAAGTCATTTTTTTAATCTTTGGTCAATTTTTACACCTTGGGCACTTGAGAGAGATGCCCAAGTGTCCGAAAGAACAGAAGTGGAAACTGGAGACTTTTCAATGCGTGGCCAGAGCAGTCGCAATCTACTAGGACTTATCATTTGATGATGGTTAAGAAACATCAATGGTCATGCGATGGATAATGCACAAGTTGAATTGAAGTAGATTTTTTATGCTATACAGGTTTATGTGGTTTAATTAATTTTCTTTGTCGAATCACTATTCTGCTATTTATGTCATTCTTGTTTTGAAGAAGTCAATGAAAATTTTTAACTAGTATTATTGCTGAGGCAAGTTGCTGAAGTGTTGTTCACACGCTTCAATTGTGAAGAAACAGAAGTTTGTTCTGCATAATTATTTTCATTTGCAATATTATTCTATTTACTTGTACATAACATAGTTTCTTTTTCTTATGCTGTAGTGTTGGTTAAAGAAACAGAAGGATGTCTTGTTTCCTACACTTCAAGAGTCGGGAGAAAAAGTTATCTGGACATCTGGGCTTATCTTCGGAAAGGGTGTGGTATGTAAATTGTTTTTTCCAATAGAGCATTGTCTTATTTTGACCCATGTCAATTATTCATAGAATGAATTACAGAAAATGAAACCGATTATTTTTTCAACCATTTCCTGTTTTCTCATGGATCTCAGTATGATTCAGATCCAGATGAACCTCTGATTTGTTTTTTATTTTATGAATTCCATTTATAGTTGTCAAGTGTAGTAAGCTAGGTGCTTGTGGGTGTTCAGGAAAAAAAATGGAAAAAACTTGCCATTGGCTTAATATGTAACTGTTGGATTATTTTAAGTTCATAGGTTCTAGTGATCTTAGATACTTTTGAACCCTTTTATTGATGGTACAACCCACTTATCACTGTTTTGAAGCAATTATTTGCAATAAACAAAAAAAAAAAGTAAGCTGCTTATACAAGGAAAATGGCATGCTTATGATGTATTTGTTTTATTGACCTTTTCAGGTACTTTGGCTAGCCATTCCTTGTATTATAGCCATCAATATACTGTCTTCTAAGTAGGAAGCAATATTTCAATCAACTTCTGCACTTTTCACATGGCCTTGTAGATGTTTTTGGCCGTAAGCACACTCAAGAGGGTTGATAATTGGATCATTAAAAGATCTCTTTATTCAGCCTTCCAAATAATTTCTTTATTAATATAAGACTTGTTGATAAGTGTGGTTAATACGTGCAAGAACAATAAGCACAAACTCTGTTTTTGAAGTAGTTTAATCCCATTTTGAATTGCATTCACCCTGAAGCTCCTTTACTTATGCTTCCACTAACTAATCCTTTATTCAATTTGATTTGGCAAAGAAGCCCGTACAATTCAATCACTTCAATAATAGCCTAGTATTGACAACTCGTTTACCCTTCAAAATATGCCTTGGGCTATGGCAGCATCAATCTCAATGAAAGCCAAAGAGTATTACCCTCTTTGCTTACAAACTGGATTAGTGGTTTCTCTGAAAAACTTTTTTGAGCGAAAAAAGTCACATTTTAATAGCTTGAGAAAAATAAAATGGAAAGCTATTGGACTAGGTGAAGATATTTAAGTTCAAGAGCAAGTTGAATGAAATGAAAGGAATGCAATAGATGCTTTGAATGCAACACTTTACTAATGCACATATAATTCTTTGTTTATTATTGATTTTGTAATGTAAAGTCCATTTGACAGTAAAAAATCCTATCTAATGTGCATGAGCTAACTTTCAAATGTAGTCTTTAAGAAGATATTTATAGACTTAAGCCATGGCTTGAAACCAGGTCAGCAAAAACTAGAAGGAAATCACATCTCCTGAAACTAGCTGTTGGAGTTTTCTTGATTTGGTTGAACTTTTGAATGTGTATTGGCCTAGGAAAACTAAGTTGAATTTCCCAATGTGCTTGATGCACATTTGGTGATCTAGTACTGTAAGGATTATTTGGACCCCTTACCCTTACTGAACCATTATAAATTCCTCTCGGACCATCTAAGATTCCTGTTGGACATGAAAATTTGCAGACTAACATATTTAGTCCCTATTGGCAAGCTTATGAAAACCATTTTTAATTTTTAGTAGCCTGTTTTCATAATTTTAGAATATGAGAATAATCAAGTAAGAAAACCCAACCAAACTTCTCGGTCCATTTAGATGATTTTTCAAGTCCAATTGAACTTGTATCTTGATAAAAGCATTTAAATGATGTTTGAATCATGGTGAGCAAGCCAATAATAGGTTTTGGTCACACATGGCATAGAATTGACTTCGGAATTGATCAGTTCATGAAGGTTTGTTTGCTTTAATTAACCTATTGGTTCAAATATTGTGCAGTTAGCTAAATCAGATCAAATTTCAACCATCTATCAATTTCATAATATAAAAGATGCTTCTAAATTCAATTTTCACCATTACATCAACTTTCTAATTATTCCAATTTCAGGTCTAGTTTATGGTATATGAATTGAGTTGATGTACGTGAGGCATTTTAGGATTATATTCAGTCAACCCGTGGTTATGCTATAGAAATTATGCATGAATGTAATCAAACAAATTATAAGCAATGAAATACTTATGTCTTTCAGAAATACCTGTGTACTTGAGCACAAGATGATCTACTCCAGTTCAATCTATTAAGGTGGTCTAACAGATATATAAATGAGCCAAAACCTATTATACTCATTTCTTGAAGTTGCTTTATTTAATTTATCTTGCGACATCCTACCTGAAGTGTACAGTTCTTCACGCATCTTATCCATGTATGGTTAAATTAACCATTAATTTGTTATCAATCTTATAGTGCTAGCGGTATGGGGGATGCTTGTTCCAACATAACTAGATATTCTTCTTTGTCTTCAACCTATCTAACATCAAATCTTGCTGTGATTTGAATGTCTTCTATTTTGATACTTTTCATGGTTGTTTTTATGCTTTTATTTGTGGTTGTTACTTAGGGTTATTGGCTATTCAAGTACTACTGTTCTATAGAGCAAAAGTAGTAACATGACCAACACAAAGTCAAAATCTTAACTTAAGGTGCCATGCATCTTATGACATGAATTAACATAGATACAATATGTTAAGTTTAAAACATAAACTTGCAAATAAACTTAAAAAATGTCATCCTATAAAGTTTAAGTTTTGATTCGATGGTTCCCATTTTAGTCCCTAGACACATGATAAATTCGATGCTAGTTTAAGTTTTGATTTCAATCAATTTTTTTATTCTATTTAATTTAATTTTATCATCTTAAATTAATTTTTCTTTAAAAAACTAATTTTTAAAAATAACTAAAATTGTAAATATTTATGCAATTGAAGTGTTTATCTAACTATTTAATAATTATTTTTTATAAAATTAATTATAAAAGTAAAAATTTCAATTGTGATTCCTACAATTTCATCCTAGGACCTTCGTGACATCCATCATAATGTAAAACTGCTGCACACTTTAGCATTTATTGTTTTAACTGATATTGTATGTTAATATGAACAAAAAGTTAGAAATAAAAAAAATATTTAAATGCTTGGAGGTGTTGGGATTTGAATCCAACGCCTCATGCACTTCATACATGGTTAAAGAGATTGCAAGCACTACTCATAGACTAAAGCATCCTTTCAAACATAGCAAAAGAACAAAAATTCTGACATATACAAAAAGAATTTTTGCAGGATGAAACTTAGATTTTGGACCAATTTTGGATTATTCGTTCAGTCCAAAATTGGCTGAAACTTAGGTTTCAACTTGTAAATTCAAATCATGGTTTTCGAACCGTGATTCAAATTCTTATAAAAACTAGAAATGTTGCAAAGTTAATGGTGGTAGAGAGAAATAATCACATTGACATCAGAGTTGTGGGCATATAAATATCCGCTTTGAAAGGATGAAGAAAGTCTTGATTTATGCTATTCAAAGAATTTCAAGGGAAGCAGTTGATTAGTGAGCATATCATCTCAGTTGATTGACATCAAGGTCGATCAGATTGTCATGGTTAGTAAGGTGTCCTAGACAGATGCAATTGTGTATTAGGTTTTTGTTATGTATTTTCTCTCTCTTTTTTTTTTCTATTTCCACTTCTTTGACTATTCTTTCTCTTGCCGACAGTACTTTTTGCTTTGTCCTTGAGCTAGAAAATGATTAAGATGTGCTCATTGCTAGGAGTGGATGTGTTTTTTCTAATTTTGAGATTTGAAAAACATGTTGGCTTTTTGTTTGACTTGGTTAAGTTTGTTACCAAGGAGATTAATCATTGCAAATCTCTGTTTGCAAACTTCTTCCTCCCTATTCTCTTTGTGACTATGTTCATCTCCCTCTTGTTTGTATGCATTAATGCTTGCAGTAAATGTTAAAGCAGATGGAATCCTAGTCCGCTCAGTTTGGCATGGACATTATTTAGATAACTATTGAACAAGTTTCACATGAAATAGGATCGTTTTTTCTTATTTATATCTAGTTGTTCCTGAAAACGAGGATAAATGTAGTGTAGGACTCATGAGTACTTCGCTTCAAGTATATGGTCTTTCAGAATGATTTGAAAACGCATTGAAAAGAAAAGGTGAAAATATGTGTTTGTTTATGTTAAATTTTCGTGCTTTTAGGGGTTTGTGCTAGTTTGTGTTGGCCTCCTCTTATGTTAGGCTTTTCCATGAACTAAATGGTGTGGTTTCGGTTTGGATACTCGATTCAGGTTAGACTAAGTACTGCTATTCGGTTTCCACTCACCCAGGCATTTTGAATCTATGCTAATATTGTTGAAAATGAGCATGATTATCTAGCTCAGGAGTACATTATCTTGCTTGATATATGTTCTTTCATTGTAAATCATTGTCGTAAACTATTGCGGAAACAAAAATAAAACTAAATTTCTTTTGAATAAACTTGATTATTTACTACTATTAAAAATATAAATGTAGGCCTTGACATAAAGAGATGGGCAAATGTAAAAGATATGCTTTTGTCTGAAAACCTTCTTTGCCAATGTATAGCGACATCGTTGGTGTGAAGAGATGTACAAATTTCTACATACACCTGCAGGTTTAAGGTTTGAAAAGTTACCAAGGCATTGGGCAATTAATTTTGATTGGTGACTACGTTCTGTTTGTATCAATAGACAGATCATGTTGATACATTAAAAACATTGCTTGTTATTTGAGGGATTCCCCATAGAAGGGTTGGATCTTGTAATATATAGATGCCAGTAAACCTTGTTTTTATAAGTAGAGACTCATTAAGAACTAGATAGCTATCCATCAAAGCATGCTGATACCAACATTCTTTGGAGTTGATGTTTTTCATGTGAGTTTAAACAAAATGAGAAAATGGTATATGGTTTCTTCAATTTGAGCAAGTAGCTGCAGCACAGCTGAACACTTGAAATGACATTCGAGTCATCTATGATCACAAAATACGACATAAAATCACACGGCTATCTGTTTCCTATCGACCTTTCTCTTCATACAAGTCTTTTATTGTATCTTGTAGAACTAGTATTTGTATCCTGATTTGCTTCTTTTTCTAATACCTTTGTCTTTAGATTGGTTAATAAATAATTAATGATATGAACTGTAGCTACATGATAACTGATGAAAACTCTTTTTGTAATTCTTTTAAAGATTGGTTTAGTGAATCACTGCTAGTTTTCTTTTTCTGCTTGACCATGCAGGGCATTGTTACCTTGGAAACTCAGTATGGAAGTATTCATATCAAAGTAAGCGTTGAACTCTTTTTGATTTCTAATTGAGAAACATTTATCACGAATTTTTTTCGATGAGAATGCTGAAGTGTTTCCTAAAAACTCTGCTTTTCAAGTAAACTTCTTTCTTTTTCTTGTTATAATCAAAACTTCCGAGTCTTTTAAGATCATGGCTCGACTTTTTTAATGTAATAGAAGAAAAACTAAAAAGAAGTATAGTCTTCTTGTTTTTACATTGCTTTCTTTGTTTTCCCTATCATTGTTGAATAATGTAGTCAAGTAACAAACATGTCTTCAAGCTTTTCTCTGATTCATGTATGATATGTAACTTGTTTTACTTGTAATAACATTTCAATGCCTTTGGTCCTTCAAGATGTAATGGCATGACATAATTATGTGACTATTTGGTTGATTATTATTTGAAAATTAATTTTATTTAGATGTTAATGCTTTCAATATTTGAGTATTAAATATTATGGCATGTCTTCTTAGTGTAATAATAAAAATGCTTCAGTGTATCAGATACATTATTATTATTTTTGCAAAGCCTTCTTTGTTTGCCTATTATTAATAACTCTTCAAGGTTTATCTCTGATTGCATGTATGATAAACATCTTTTTTTACGTGTGATAAGATTTCTATGCCTTTGATCGTTAGAGATCAACATTGTTTGGTTGATTATTATTTGAATATTAATTTTGTGTCGATTTGAGAATGCCTTCAATAATTCATTCATTTAAATGACATTTACATGTCAATTTCGAGTCGCAAAATCACAAATTTTAGTACCATTATTTGACATATCTCTCTACTAAACAAACTCACTGATAGCTTTTCCTTCAAACAGCTCTTGCCGGACTGTGCTCCACATTCTGTGGGTTATATTGTTGAACTTCTTGGATCTCGCCATTGTGCTGGTTGTCGAATCCACCGAGCCGAGGGACGGGGAGACGTTTGGGATTCGAGTGGCAACCATCGGGCCGAGGTGAGCTCACTCATGTCATCTATCTGCTTTGCGACATCCACATTGAGCATCTTGGCTTTGTTTTTTGTTTTTGTTTCAAACTCAAAGCTATCAAAAATACATCTACAATGTTCATAACTTCTTATCTGTTCACAATTTTCAAACCCTTTTCTAACAGCTCTATTTATCAATAATTTGTTAAATTAAAGTTTTGGTTTAATTTATTTATTAGAACTTTTGATGTTTTTCGAGTTTGAAAAAGATAAACTTTTGAAAATTTGGTTTGAAATGCGATTAACCATCGGTGTCGAAAGCTAATGATTACTAAGAAACAAAGCTTTAAGCATTTTATCATCTCTTTAAAATTGCTAATCCTTTGCAGGCATCTCTTGGCCCACCTTATGCGGTTGTTCAAGGAACACTGGAAGCCGAAGGTCTCTTCTTCAAAGGCATTCCATTAGAAGCCTGTCCCCCCATTGAAAGAGGCTCGGTTGCTTGGGTGGGAGCAGGTCCAGAGTTCTTCATCAGCCTGGCAAATCACCATGAATGGAAAAGAGCATACACCGTCTTCGGTTCCGTCTTCCCCGAAGACATGGAGATTGTGGAGAGGATTGCTGGGCTTCCGACGAGGTCCGAGAAATGGAATGGTGTTGATGTCTTGGTGTTGGAGAAGCCCATTGATTTGAAACTTAAACGAAGTTTGGCAAACGATGGAGACTTAAACCATGGAAGGAATGCAGACTTGGGCTCGAGCTGATCTTTTTTGTTGTTTGTCTTCTCTTCTTTGCTTAACAAAGGGAATATAATGGGGAAAAAGAGAATCATGTAGAACTATAGGTTTAATGAGTGGTTTTGGTGAAATCAATGGTGTTTATAACTTTATAAGTTTGTTCCTATTCTTTTCTTTTTCTTCATGGTTCAGTTGTCTAAAATAGTTTTTTTTTATTTGAAGAAAAAAAAAACCCTTTGAATAAATGGGCAAACATAACGGTCATTAAAGATAATTCAAAAATTGCACTTTGCTTGTTGGTATTTGTTATAACATTATGGCTTTTTTAGAATGCATTTAATATTGAAGTAATTTAATATCTTTTTTGTGCATGATTGCATTATTGGGGGTGAATGTTACTAATGCTTCCTTCTTTCTTCATAATGCATCATTAATTTGGATTTGATTCGATATATCATCGATGGCAAATCATCGAGACACGAAGGGTTACAAACATCATTAGTAAACGAATCAATCCTAGGTTTGTTTGATATAACTTTATTTGCTTCAATTATTTCATTGTGAGTAGAGCGGTGCAACTTTTAACTTTTAAAGTAAAACTTATAGAGTTATTTATTAGATCATTGTTTGAGTTTTCATGACATTTATGTTATATTGTTTAGTAGATTTTGAAAGTTAAAGTCAAATTGAGCATATTTTTTAAATAATTCAATCTTTGTTCAATTCTAATTTGGCTTCTTTTTATCTCTGATTCAATCCTTAATTTAACTTTCTTTAAGCTTAACTTCAATTTGTTATCTTCAAGTTTTGTTCAATGTTTCAACAATATTTTGAGTTGTTTAAAAGGTCCTCATGCTCTTTTATTAATCAAATGAAGTGAGTCTTAGGTAATAGATGTTGAAATAGATTTACTATGACCGTAGTTTTTTTTTTTTTATAGATCTTATTTATTTGGGATCCAAATTAAGTGATATTTTATTTTATTTTATTAAAAAAAATAGAGAAAAGAATACATATCTTCACAACTTTACCCATATAAGAATCATCATGAAGAAAAAGAAAAATATAATGACTACTAATTTATCTTTTATTGTTTGTTTATGTATGTGTTCGTTTAACATTGTTGGTCTCTAAGAGCTATTCTGGAGGAGCAATGTTCCTCTAGTGTTGCCTCCTTCCTGCGTCATGGATTTCCTTTCATGAAATCTAAACGAATTAAAAAAAGGAATAAACAAGGATCGATTTTAGGTTTTGAACCCGACGTGAATCGAACACGCAACCTTCTGATCTGGAGTCAGACGCGCTACCATTGCGCCACGGATCCTTAATAATATCGTGCAATGATAATAGTTATATCTATTATAAATATAAGTCAAAACATTTACCTTTCAACAAAATAATATTAGGATTTTGCACATAAATCTACATAATCCTTTATAATAAAAACACATTTAAATTATAAAACCCATGCCCATAAGAACATTGCATCAACTACATTAATAAGAGCTAAACATTAGGATGTCATAAATAAGTTTGACTAAACCAATTTTTTATGAAAAAGTTATGAATAACATTTGTTTTAAGATAGGCTAGTATAAGTATTTATGTAGATGTAATGTCATATAATACTATTACCATTCGTAGATAATCTATATTTAAATTTTAATAAATAACTTAAATGATGACATAAGATGATCAAAACTCTAGCTCTTATAATTTTAAATTTATAAAAAAAATTAAAAAAATTATTACTAACCACTTGTTAATTAGACACTCAAGCAACTAGTGTAGAGCTCTTACAATAATTTCAACATACAAAAGTTAACCTAACCTTAAATAAATAACCTCAACAACAATAATGAGTTCACTAAAATAACAAGCATGTGCATGCATGTAATTCTCTAAAGAAAATCTTAAATGTTCAACAAACATTTAAGATTTAACACAAAATGAATGACTTTTTAAAAACTCAGCAAGTTGGTTAGCCACATTGCATGATTTTAGACCAAAGTTTTTAAGAAAGCACTTCAATAAATCCTACAATAGAACAAAAAGAGAAATGATCAAAGAATAATTATTCAACTCAAATGAAATAAGATGAGAATGGAGAAGAAGACACTATAGTTGTGATGATCTCCATTTTTAATCATTTTTATTTTATCCACATGAATGCATCACTCGTTTTAATTACTTATTACTTCTACATATTATGAGATTAAAAAAAATATATAACCAAAAATAATTTTAACAACTACATGAAGATTTTATAAAAAGTACATTAATACTCAAATCCCTTCGAAACTTTTACTCGCTTTTTGCTTCTACCTTCATGAGCAATGGCATCCTTAGCATTTGGACCTGAAAATATTTCAACAACTATGTCAAATCAAAAATCATGATATCCACAAATGCTACAATTCATCTATACTTGGTATAATTTTAATGATTCATGTTAATATAATACACAAAAATATCAAACATGTAAGACATCATCAAATCATGTTTCATATGAATTAACAAAAAATAAGCACTTAATTATATATATTATCATACAAAAATTGTCAATGTTATAAAAATGTCATATAAATTATTTTATGTTTTCATGTGATCTTGTTTAATGGATTCAGTTTACTCTTAATCAAGATCAAAACATTTTCTGTGACCAACCAATGTCACCATCCAACTGTTCCATCTATCTACAAACTTGATTTTATCACAATGTTATAATCCTACATGTAAAAATCAATGTATACAATATTTTTGTATTTTATATAATGTGAATACAATAATCCCATTTTTACTTAATCATAAGGAACAATCAAAATACTTCTATCCTATATGGTTATCACAAATACCAATGGTATCCAATTGGAGGTTTTGCCCTCTTTGGTCTCACAAAAATCAATGACGTTCAACTAAGGATGTTGCTCTTGTTAGCTATCACAAATATCTTACTCATCATAATAATATTGATCAATCAACATCATACAACCATTAAGTAATGAATACTGCAAAGATTTTGGGAAAGATTAAATCCAAACACGGATAGTGACTCTTATAATCATACAACGACAAGTGGATTAATAATGAATTCATTTTTTTATAATGAGTGGAATATCATGTATCACAATACATGAGCGTTTAGTGAACAAATTTGCACGTAATAGAGAGAACCAAACTTTACCGGGCTAGACCATCATGTAGGAGCTGGTTTGATTGTAAGGGTCAACCTCAATACTATTGGTAAACTTTGTTATATCCCACTTGTAAATATCAATAGTTGTATAGGTTGACTATAATATTTTCTCATTGATATAAACCATTCTATATTAACTAAAACACCTATCATATGTTTTCCTTGATCACATACAATTATAGAAGTCATTTGGAATTTATTGGGTTAACCATCCCGGAACGTCCATGGCAACACCATGAGCTCCCTGATGACGACACCATATGGTTGTAGAACGGCAAATAGCAATCAACTCAGCACATATTTAGACTTTTTTAGGTTTTTTTGGCATTTTGTATATTCTACTTTGATTCTCACATCCTATGGCATGGCTTCTAGTTAGTAGAGAACCATCAAATGAGGGGACATATTGCATATTTTTTTTTTGTTCTTTAACATTTAGTCCATGCCATGAAGACTACTTCATGTCATGTATAAAAACTGTACATGTAAGATACTTTTGATGATTTACACATTTCTCACTCTACTAAGTTTCTTAATAATATGTATATACCAAGTAACAAACCTTATTCTACATACAATTCCTCTTGCAAGCTAAACCTTTCACAAGTCTGGAAACCACCTATTGACTTGTGCAAAATGACAGCATACAAGTGTTCCCAAAAGCTAGTTGGGTTAAAGATTAAGAACTTAATTATGCTAATAGGTTGTCAAAAGGAGATGTTGAAGTGAACTATATGATCTGTGAAAGACACTCACCCAAATACTGAATGGATCAAGAGAGGGAGATCAGAGGATCTCTGTTAACATCCTTGTAAAGCAGGTACCTCGATCGATTCTTTCCCAGTGCAGCATACCTGAGGTACATTAAGAGGATATTCCAATTGTTATGACACTCTCTATCAAGTACAAACCTATAAAACATAAAATCCTTTGCAGCAAGTAGGGCACCAACCATTGTGGCACAAATGGTGCCATCCAAATGGCATCACCTGCTTGCACAGGGTACCTGTTATGAATAAAATCACGGCATCAGATAAAAGAATGTGAAAAGATGAGCACTGGGTGAAGCGTAATCTACTGATTTAGTGTGCCAGATTATAACGATAGTGGTTAAGGAAAATAATAATAGAAGAAGCATTTTACACATTCATTTGTCCTTCAATTGGCTCAAGAGAATATAACTCAGTTGGTAGAGCTCTTTTCATGCAATCTTTTGAACCAAGATGACAAAACTTTTAATTCCGATGGTACAGGAATCTCAAGCACCACATTAAACATGGAAAAAAGTGTAAAAACTACAGTAAAAACTCACAATCTAGTCGCTGGAATAAGCCATACTGTTTCTTCCCTTCCAAGGTTGTTACACCATGAAATGAAGCAAAGGAGGTCAATTAGTGAGCATGGGCTCCATTTCCAGTGATTCACATGAAACTATAACCCAACCGATCCTTTTTTGGTCACTTTCTATAGCTAAACGAGTGAAAAATAGTTCATCTAAATGTAACTTGCATTAAACAAAACAGGATTACTAGCTATACACATTTGTTTCACAAATCCAGATAAATAGTTCATAAATTCAAATACTAGCATATAAATGAAGGCTTCATATAAATGCATCATTAAATGGAAAAATTCATTGACATTTGCAACTTTCAATTGATAAATTCTATTCAGGAATGCAGCATGAATCACTTCCATAAAAGGTTCATAGCCTTTTAAAATATGCACACAACACACGGAATTGAAAACAAATGTCCATACCACTTGAAAAGCAAAGAATAAACCTTATGCCTTGTTTCCAAAGTAGTGAAAGCCATGCACAAGAAAAACAACCAAACCATTGAAAATCAAAAAGCAGTCTTTGCACATCAATATGTACCAGTTGTCACCCAAACGATATATTCCCTGACCCTCAAGCAGCAACAAGCCATGTTGATTGTAGTGTACCTCCTGCTCAAGTAAATCACCAAACTTTTATTTGGCATAGAAATGATACCCACAAACAAAGATAGCAAAATTAGCAAGTAAATGAACATAAATGATAGAAAGTGATAACTAAAAAAATATATTTAGAAAACATTTTGCACCCTCCAGTTCTAAAAGAACAATAATCAGCAAAAATTATTCTCAACAAACCTTGATATTAAGATACTCTCCTGGTTGGAAATCCATAATCTGCAATGGGTGATAACCAGTGTTAGCATGAAGTGGCTTATCAGCTTCTCTACAAGAAAGAATTTGGAAGGCATAAAAGTTTCCAATGAAAAAAATGTGCGTTATAGAATAACCAGAGAAATTGATGAATAAATGCATAAAATTCTTAGTTGGAACACAGTAATGTATAACTTACAATTTCAAGATATCTTTTGTATGTATATATTTGCGTGTATATATATGTGTGTACAGGTGCACATGTGCACGTGTATGCATGTGTGAATAGCCGATTGAGTGGATTATCATGCCATGTAATTAATATTAATTGAAAACACCCAAAAATGGGTGAAAAACCTGAAGCAATTTTGAAAAGTTCTAAACTAGTCACAGTGAAATAATTTGATTTTCCACATAAAGCAGATATAACAACATACAGCTGAAAACCCAAGAAAAAGGGTGATTAGTAGCATATAAATTGGGCTAAATAAAATTTTAAATGAAAAATGTTAACAATAGCAACAACAATAACAATAAAATGCAATCCCATTATATGGAGTTGGATAAATAAATCTCATCATGTCACATCATTATGTCTATTAATAACTCTTCTTTAATAGCTAAATGTGTTAAAATTCTTATAATAATCTTTTGCCATATTGTTTGTATCCATGTCTTTCCTTACTCCAAAGGAAAAATTCTAAAAACTCATTTTTCATAACGTAGGTTTCAAACTATTTAACCTGACTTTTCATGAGCATGCTCCCAATTATTAGTCCTGCAATCTTCTCCCAAATGCACATAATTCTAGCCATATCCCATATAATAATTTATCCATTTCGACTTTCTCATTTCTATAATACTCGTATCATTTGTAGGTTTAGAATTCATAGGTTAACATTCAATACAATACACTATTGTTAACCTCAACTAAATACAATTTAAAATGAAACATTTTAACAATAGCAAATTCAATAACAATAAAACTCACTCTCGTTACGTGTAGATTGCTATATGAGTCTCATCATGTCACATCACTATGTATATTAATAAGTATTCTTTAATAGCTAAATATGTTAAACTTTTCTAATAATCTCTCACCATATTATTTGCATCTATCTCTTTCCCTACCTTAAGGGAAAATTCTAAAAACCCATTTCTCATAACATAGATATTAAGTGACATATGCTTAACATTTTCAAACTATCTAACCTGACTTTTTATAAGCATGTTCTCAATTAATACAACAATCTTCTCTCAAATGCACATAATTCTAATCATATCTTTATAGTAACTTATCCATCTCAATATTCTCATTTCTATAATACTTATTTTATTTATATATATAGAATTCATACGTAAACATTCAATATAATATACTATTGTTAACCTTATTCTATCATAAAAAACTCATCATTAATCTTGTGAAATGTTATAACATTCAATATGCATATTAGAATAGTTTAAAAAATTGTAAATTTACACTTTTATTTCATGATAACACCTAAGCCTAAAGACCTAGAACTTTATATTTTTTAATCATTAGAAAAAACATTAATTGAAATATGAGAACTTCTACCACATGCCTCCTTATTAAGAAAAAACCAAATGGTTTACCAAATGAATTACACAACTTTTGTATATGAAATTTATTATTTTTATATTTATAACAAGTTATCTTTATCATACTTAATTATCATATCCTAACTAATTTGTATTCTCTTCTAGCATTTTTTGTTTACCATATCCATATCACCATAAGGCTAATCCAAATAAACTCTAAATGAATCAAACCTATCTTGTGGACCAAACAAGTACTAATCCCAAACCAATCCTAAAAATTAACTACAAATCCAATGTATGTAGATTTTTGCTAGTCCAATGGATTTTACATGTATTTTTTTTGGTTATCAATTCATAAATTCATAATAGTTTCAATTAAGGTCGAAAAATGAAAACAAACAATCAATAAATTCATATGAAAATATAACCACCAAATTGGTAAGTAATATCTAAAACTACTTGATATCTTGTTATGCCGCTCATTTTATAGAAACAGTGATGTCTAAGTTTGCAAGTAAATTAGACCTCACTCAACTTTTGTTTAAACTTTTCTACTTATCCTAGATTATAAAAACTAAAAATGCACCTAATATATTCCACCATCAAATAACGAGCCAATATATTGAATGGTACCAATATGCAAAACAAAATATTCATAATTAACAAAAATGAACCTAAACAGACACCATATATCCATTAGCCTTGTTTAAAATATTTGGACTCCATTTTGTAAATCCCCATGTCTAGTTCATAAAAGTTTTGTTGGTACCACCTCTACCCATTAAGTGAAGCTCCTTCATTCTCATTCGTTTGATGTTAATTCTACATATAAGTTGCACATGTTTTCACGATCATTGTCCGTGACTCAAATAATTTATCATTGATAGATAATACTCCTGCAATCTCTTTATAACAACCATTTTCAACTCCTCACTAACAATTTTAACGCCAACCCATCTTAACGTTTGATATTCCCACTTAAACCATCAACCTAACTTCTCAAAATTACTTTGAAAAGAGTAGCAAGAAAGGACACCCCAAGTGGTTTTTCGGTTTTGGTTTGACTTTGGGGAAGATCTATTTGACAAACCACCTTCCACGAGATGGATGTGCAGTTTTCTATTTTCTTTGCATTGTTACAAACAGATCTTCCATAGGGAGGAAGGAACCTTTTTCCTGCTATGGTTAGGATTGGAGCACCCTTAGAAGAAGACAATTAAGTTATTTCTATTCTCTTGCTTAACTACACATTTTCTTTTGTTTCTTTAGGTAGTTTACTCAAAGCCATTGCTCCAACATCAACAATGTTGATTTGACAAATTCAGCTTGATGTTCCCAACTTAGTAAGGCCCAACTTGGGTCATCCAATGTTTAGAGTCCAAAATTGAACCTCACCATCAAGACTTCAAAGGAATCAACTATTAATAATAAAATTATTTTGTAAAGCACAAAGCACCAACAACAAGAAATTGCAAAACAAACATTGTGTTAAACCCACGATAATTTTGATAATAATAAACTTCATAAGAATATTTATTCAATTTTCAATATGCTCGGAATGATGCAAACCTGAATTGCTAGAGTTCAAGACAATCTAAAAATTTTCTTTTAAATATCTACGTCAATCTTTACGTATGCATAAAAGTATTTTAATTTTTTTTTAACTATATTAAGTAGTTTTCCAAACCTTTATGAAAAAAAATTCCTAATGAGAACATACTTAGAACCTTTGAAATAACCTTTACTGGAAAACAAATTTCTCCAACTTTTAATGACAAAGTCGAGGTAATGATACTTTCTAACCATGGGAAGCTGTCAAATTCCGCATGAGATGATCCCAACTAATTGTACTAAACAAACCTAGTAACTCAACTGAATGATCACTGTTTCAGCTATGCAGCCAAGCCATTCTAACCATTTTGGGGCTCCACTCTTTCTCTTCACCATACCAAATTCCTAGTCCTTGTCCCAATCACACGAATCTAACTATTGAAACATTTCACACCATTTGCAAAATGTCATCTTTTACACTATATTTTCAACATTGTAAGTGTGTCAATTGTTAGTTGTTAGCTATTAATGTTGCTTGCATGGAGTTTGATTATCGTTATTAAAGTCTTTACGCAATACTCAGTTTATTCCAACGTTTCTTAACTTGCCGACAACCCTACCTTTAATAGTGCATTATATAATTTTGCTTCCCAATGTGCCTATATAGAGTTATTGGTTTTCTTGATTAAAGCAATCGACAGTATCATCATGAGCTCATTCTTAAAATACATTTTGCTTCATAGCATCTAATTAACTTGGATCTTAATGCATTTGTTTTTTCCAGAGCAATCTCAATTTCTTTATTGAAGAAAGTTCAGCAAACTATCAAAATATAATCCACATTATTGCAACAAACATGCTCCCCATTATTCCGTCTTTCCACTCACAAGGCAATAGAGTGTCGATGGTATTTCTTTCCATCATTGTTCGAAACATGCATTTAGTTCATCACAAATGAGGTTAGTTGTTGGCCATGCTGTTTTCCCTTCTTTGCTTTATGTGGAGAACTCATCTTACTCCTTATTCAACATGGATTGTCAATGAAGAAAGTTACACCTAGTTCCTCATCTAGAGCTGAATGAATAATGATCCTTTGTCTCCAACCTATTGTTGGAAGAGATTATTCGTATTCAACAAAAAGTTGATAATTAAATAAGAGCAAAAAAAGATGAAAAAAATTGGAAGGGTTTGCCATAGAGACAACCAGCCCTTTTTTTTCACTTCTCTCAATCTCTCTCTAAACCTAGCAAATAACATTGCGATGAAAAGGGTTTTCTATATTCCAAATTAGAATCAATGTGAAACCTGCTTTTCCAACCCTAAACTTGGTATTTATAAATGCAATACCAAGTTTAGAAACTTCTAGATAATACAAACCTAGAAGCAATTAGATAATTCTGGCACATTCTATTACATTAGCTCAACCTAAGCAATGCAACACTTTGCCCAACATATTTCCTAATATTCCATTGGGCAGCTCCCAAGGTGCATCTCAACTCCTACAACATGTGATACATTTTCTGAAATCCTCTCAAGTTTCTTGAAACTTGATGTCATGAAAGCCTACGCATTTTCCATCTATCCCTCTTTGAGGTAATTATGGCTAATAACTCTTTGGCATCAGCCCACCTCTATTCATGGTTGTTGGATAGGAATGGGCAATGAACCTATATAGATCCATCATTCGGCTTCTCAAGTTCTTCACTCTATAACTCGACCTTGATTTACAAGACAACTTCTCTTAAAGTCTTTTATCATGATCATAAATTATTTCTATTTAGGATGTTTGTTGACTTTGTTTCTCCTTGAATAGAGTCTTCTCAAGGTTTATTTGAATTTGGATATCTTTTGCACGTGACTAGACTTGACAATCTCAAAGATATCCCACTTCAAGCTCTTGCAATGCTTTTTTACATTGACCATTACTCTTCTTAACCATTGATCTCCCCAAGAAAGTCTTCCTCCCTCTGGAGGATAACCCTCAAGCTTTTTTCTATGACTTATGACATTGGTCATTACTCTTCTTGAGGCATCATTTTCTTTCAAGTCTTCCCTCTTATGTGCTCCTTTGGGCTTGACTTGTAGCCATTAAAATCCTTCTTGAGGCCATAATTATTCTTCTTAAGACCATAAAAACTCCTCTTGAGGTCTTATCTGCTCTTAAAGAAGTCTTATACTTCACTTAAGTGCTCCTTTGGGTTTAAATTGTAAACATTACAATCCTTCTCAGGGCCCCATCTTCTCTCAAGTCTTTAGTCCACTCCATTGTTCCTTTGGGTTAGACTAACAACCATTCAATCCCTCTCAAGGTCATAATTACATTTGAAACTATAATATTTCTCTCTATATCTTATCTACACTTGAGGAAACCTTCATTCCACTCTACTGCTTTTTTGCCTTGACCTATAACGGTTCTCAAGGTCAAAGTAATTTTTATCAAAACCTTCCATGCTCTCCACGATATCAATAGACCCAAGAGTTATTCTCAATATCAAGTCTTGGATGTTGATTGACCATTTTTAACTTATCATTTAGCCTTGAGGGTATGGCATTTCCTTCCATGATCTTCTTCTAAACCTCTATCTGGCATTGATAGTGTTTTTGAGGCCCTGGCTTATTTAAAGGGTATTTTCTAACTTCTCTAATAACAAGCATGCTAATCATCTCAAGACCACTTCACAACTTGGGGGTCTGTCTATTTGCCTATTCATAGTCTCAAATGATCTCTAAATCACAAATCATTTTTTCAAATGATTCAAGTCTCATTGAATCTCATATCTTCTAAGGCTTCCTACATAACTTGATGCTAAAGAATCAGTCAATAGTGTCATGTTCTAATTCCTACTTCATGACAAATAACTTCTATGACAACTTCCTCATCTTTAAAAACTTCTTCTAAGTTGGCTTTTTCATCTTCTTTACCTTCTACTCAACTAGCTTCTACCTCATGCGACTTCTCTATAACAAACATGCTGATTATCTTGAGACCTGCTCACAAGTTAAGGGGATATCTATCTACTAATTCATAGTCACAAATGATCTCTAAATCACATATCTTTTTTTCAGATGATTCAAGTTTCATTGAATCTCATATCTTCTAAGGCTTCCTACATAACTGGATGCTCAAGAATAAATCAATAGTCGTGTTCAAATTCCTAGTTCATGGCAAATGACTTCTATATGATAGCTTCCTCATCTTTACTAACTCTTAAATTAGCTTTTTCTTCTCTACCTTTTGCCCAACTAGCTTCTACCTTATGAAACTTCTCCATAGCAAGCATGCTAATTATCTCAAGATCTCTTCATAACTTGAGAGCATGTCTATCTAGTAATTCATAGTATCAAATGATCTCTTAATCGCTTTTCTTTCAAATGATTCAAGTCTCATTGAATCTCGTATCTTCCGATGCTTCGTATATAATTTGACGCTCAAGAATCAGTCAATAATGTCATGTTCTAATTCCTAGTTCATGGCAAATCACTTCTATATGATAGTTTCCTCATCTTTCCTAACTTCTTCTAAATTGACTTTTCATCTTCTCTACCTTCTACTCAACTGGCTTCTTCGTCATTAGATTTCAGCTCACTAACCTTATGATCTCTTGAAGACTTCAATCTTGGCAACTTCACAAATGAGATATTCTATGGAGATCTTCATGTTTTCCTTCTACTTAGGGAGTTATTAGTATAACTAGATCTCAAACATGGCCAAAGTTTGTTTCTAGACATAAGTTGAAATATGATGACTTCAACTTGTTAACCAAGGCATTCTCATGTGTATCTCTAAACACAACAATGGGGTTGTCCTTTCTTCATTACTTGGGAATGATCTCCAAATTCCTCATCCTTCTCCTTGAAGATCAATGTCCTGAATCCTCAGCATTATTTTTTCTCCACTTTAATTAGTCACTGAGGATTTAGAATTCTACTCTGAGAGATTTAAGTTCTAACTCTTAGTCCACATTTTGATAAACCTGCTTTGATACCACATAGTCTATAAGTATTTTGGATCTCTGTCTTGTTACCTCATTTGAACTCAAGCTTCTCTATTAAAGAAAAATCAACAAAACAATCCAAATCATTGCATAGAAAATGCTCTCTTTATTCCATGTTGCCACTCACAAGGTATGAGAGTGCCAATGATGCTTCTTTATTTCTTTACTCTACACCTACATCTGTTATATGTCGATAAGGTTGATAGCAATACCTTTAAGTCTTTCTTTCGTACAGAGTACACATCTTACTCTTTATTCTAGGCATGGAATTTCGGCAAACAAAGTTATGTCTCATAACATCCACATCGGAAACCAAATAAAAGATGATGCTCCTTTATCTCTAATCTATTGTTAGAAGAGTTCATTCATATTCGAAGGATTAACAAAATAGAGAAAAAAGAGGGAAAAACTGGGTAGAACACCAATCAAGAAGACAATTAGCCCCTTTACATTTCGCTCTCTAACCCTAACAATAAGATTGGTGGTCAAAGTGGTGTTTTATATTTCAAATTAGAATCATTGTAAAACCCTCTTTTCCAACACTAGACTTGATATTTATAAATGTAATACTAGGTCTAAAAACTTCTGGATAATATTGACCTAATAGTTATTAGATGATTCCAGTACATTTTTTTTTGGTTTATCCCAAGCTATGCAACTCTTTGCCTTAAAAATTTCTTAAAATGCCAGTCCCCAAGGTGCTTGAAACCTACAACATACACTACACATCATGCTTCCACCACCTATTCATATCTTCTTTAACCAAGTTTTCTCGAGCTTCTCAGCACATCTGATATCATGGAAGTCTGGATCTTCAATCCATCTCTTTAAGGATGTTATCCACTCAATACTTATTCGACATTAGTTCAACATCAACTAAGACCTTGGATCCTTGATGGCTTTCCTCTTTATAGTTTCTCTTCTTCCTTTTTCTCTCAAACTTTTGCATGCTCTCTTCTTTTCATCCTTCTTAAAGCCTTTAACAAGGGAAATGGTTTTATTTTTTATAATATATTTTTTAGAAAGAGCTGTGTAACCAAAGCATTCAAGTAGTCTTCTTTCTTACTCAAGAATTGAAACATTTTCAAAATTTTCTTTTCTTCACTCTTTTAAACCTTGCATAACTTCAACATAAGTAATTCTACATTTTTGCATGCTTTTATATCAAAGACTATGGTGAGTTAACTTTTGCAAGCTTTAAGCTTTTTATTGTAAAAAATTCTACATTTTTGTAATAGATTGGTTTGTTCATGTGCTAAACTTGTAACTCCCTTGTAGTAGAGTTTGTCTTAAGTTTAAGCTTTCATTATAAAAAAGATGTGTGTATGTTAGACCATGATCCTATGAAAAGGTTGTGTGTGGTGCTCCTTATAAAGTTTGGTTTTGCTATTAAACATGATCATAGAAAGCCTTGAAAGAGCCATGGGATTGAAGTAGGCCATCAGTAAGATAACCAAGACATATCATGATTGTGTTTTCCTTTATCACCTTTAATCTTTATTGCACTATATTTTTGAGCTTTACATAGCAAACTCTACTGGAGTGTACCATACTCATTCGGGCTAAGCGTACAAGTATTGAGGAATTTGCCAGTTTTGTAATCTCAAAATATCAACAACATAAGAAGAATTTGTGATTTTTGTAATCAGAAAATTCTTTAGTTAATCCGTCAAGTTAAAACTAAGTTCTAACCACACCTCTAATCAAAAACTTTTTCAAAATTAATTTTTAATTTACAAGCAATTATAATTTTTTTTAATTCTCCTTTCAAGTGGTCAAACTACACCCAACACCCATTTATTTTTCTTTTTTCATCTCTATCTCAAATGAGTGATCGCATTAGTGCCCCCTCCATCTTTTATTTTATTACATTATTGCTCATGACTCGAGCTAATGCAATCTTTTATCTTATTTGTGTTTGAGATAACGCAATATCTTTTGTGACAAAGTGATATGCAAATAACCAAACAACCTAATCGAGCAAAAACAAGCCGTTCAATTTGAATTAAAAAAACACAAGCTTGTTTTTCAAAGAAAAATACTTTATTGTTTTTTTTCTTTAATTAAAAAATTTTTCAAACAAATTTTTAGTTTATTTGTATTCTCCTAAACATTTTTCAAAATCACACTTTTTATTTCTGCTAAATAAAGTTTAAAATTTTATGTACATTTAATTCACCACTTCTTGGGTGTGCCCATGGACCAACACCACATAGTTTGCAAGATCAACTTTGATGATGTCCCCTTCAAGATACCGTTTAGAAGGAAGAGAACCGGTAGTTTGATAGGGCAAGACAAGTATGTGGAGGCACAAACTTGCTTTATTCTAATCAAGAATATATGTTATTTTTGAAATTCAGAAATTCTCTAAGAAGCACTCAAGTATTTCGTGTATATTCCAGGATAACAAGCATCAAGCAGAACAGTACAGATTAACAAAAATAGTCAGAAACATCACGTATATAATTCCATTTGGTGTTAGAAGCCTCACATGAATATTGAAATCATATGATGGTGAAGTAGGAAGCAGCTTCCTCAATTCAAATACCTGAATTTGTAGTAAAGCAAATATCATTGAAGTATACCCTTGAAAAAGTTGGTTAAAAAATTCATTAATTAGACAGAAACATTTAAAAATCAAAACCAAGGAAGAAGGGTAGCAGACAATTGAGTATGAACTAAAATGTTTGAAACCATGCAAACAAGTTTACTGACATTCAAGGTACCAGAAAAGAACAACAAACAAAACAATGAACACCATACAAAAGTACCTCCCCAGGAGTTTCAAGAAGAGGTTGCTCATCAGTCGAACCAATGATCAGCTCGGGAAGAACATAACCTTCCAATCTAGCATATCTAAGAAAATAAAGTTTACTAATTGGTCAAAAAAATATCAATTTCACAGAATATATCACCTAAAATACACAAATGTTAAGATTCTACAAAAAAACTCAATCTGAATAAACCTAAAAATAGTTTCTACACTGAACAACAAATTTCAATTGCTGTAAGGCATAAATCAAGTATGACATCGCAAGAGAAATTTTATAGATTGTTTTATAAACCAAGTAATAACAAAACACAGCATAATTGAATTTTGAATTTGTCAAAGAAATACAAATAAAAATACAAATAGAACAAAAAATGTCCATGTGTTATGCAAATTACCTTCTCTCAAAAATCACAAGTGTAGCCACATCACACTTCAGCAAATGATCTGAATTAGGAGGTATATATGCATAAAAATCCACCTGTAATCTATCAAATGTATATGCCCTCAAAAGGAGTATAACTAAACCAATAAAGCATTTAATCAAATAATCTATAAAATAATTTGAAAAAAAAGTAAACATAAGAACATCAACTTTCAGAAATCCCAAACTGGCAAAACATTGGCAGCTTAAATTTGCTTATATATAAAGAATAATTCTCCATAATACACAAATATGTTGGCAATCTTACATCAAGCTGATGTGTTATCCCCAAAGCAACTGATAGCAAACAGCTACCTTGAACCACAAAGACAAACCTGGATCAAGAAAACTGCTATTTGTTTAAACATAATATACAATGGTAATCTCAACAAGCTGCTTTCTAAAATAGCTATCATGTATTGGGAACAGAAAAAGAAAAAAGACCCAGTGCTTGCATTTCACATGCAATAAGGTAATGAAGCAAAGTACAAGTAAAATATGATTGTGCTGTAACTGAAAAGCATCAAATTCCAAGCTTGCTAAACAGAAAAAGAATACTACATTTAAATGAATGCAAAAGAAAACCAGACATGGTATGCACACAGTTTTTCTCTCTCATACTGGAACTTAAAAGTAATCAGCATTCACCACTGAATGACTCTTCTCATCCATTGGCCAAATTCTGACTAAGCAACAAATATCATACCATGAAATATTACTACTTCCAAAGACAATTTAGTGAAAGACAATTTAAAGTCCCCATCTAATGAGCATACTTTATTGAACTTATCTACCCTATTAATAACATGTTGGAGAGACGATGTGGACTTTTGGACTTTATAAACAGAAACTGGACTAGATTAAACAATTGTCAAAGAGATCCCTTAGTAAAAGAAAAATTTTATAAAATAATTAAATTATTTAATTATCTTTCTTTTATATCTCATATATCCTTTAATCTTACTAATTACAGATTTGTCAACTATTATTAAAAACATTTAACGTTATTAACTAAACTTGGATACCTGTCATATTAATGAATGAAAAATGTTTAATAAATATTTCATGATTTAAACGCTATTTTTTTGGATTATTTTGACTATAATAAGCAATATTTTGATTCAGTATGGATAATGCCATTTTGTTCATTAGTGCATATAAACTAAGTAAAAAAAAATCAACAATAAAAAAGACATTATTTAGTATCCGTTATGCTTGTGTTTCTTAATATTTTAATATAAGATTCAATAACCTTTAAGTTTTCGTCATAACATTACTTATTATCAATAAAAAAAATACTTGATTCAACTTAAGTTGCTGCATAGAAGACAGAAAAAAAATCCATTGGTCCACCTTGAGATTTTTCTCTTAATTTTAATCAGCTCCTTGAAGAAAAACTCAATGGTTTTAAATAGTCTTAATAAAAAATATATGATGACAATATTCCATTCTTCCAACATAAATGTATTCCAAAATAATGATCCTTGTAATTTAGAGAATAATTCATACAAAGAAATGAAATACTTCATTGAAACCCTTACACCAAACAAACAACAAGATTTAATGTATATAACATGGATTTGAATGACCTGTACACCATTTTTACTATTTTTAAAAGCACATATAAAAATATTTAAATTTAGTTATAGAAGATTTAACTTTATAATCTTTTAAAATATAAATTATTAAGTTAGAATAATATTGTTAGCATGATCGTATGCTCAATCCTGTAATAATATAATCCATATATAAATAAAATTTACAAGCAATCATGTAAATTATATTAATAAGCTGGCATCCTCTCCTAACAGTCTTCAAACTCCATTTTACTCTAGTATATATATGACTGGCTCATAAAAGGAATTTGAGTTCTAGCATCCAATTTATATTTTTGCTATATAATAATCCTTTGAATTTTTCATGATGGTTTTTTTTATTATTTTAACAATTTGGATTAAAATTTTTCACAGTTATCAATGTTATGTTGCTGGCTAAACTTAAGATTATTACAAAATAAGAGGTGTTTCATCGTTTAGATTACTGATTTATTTTGTTCTCTCTACTAAATATTACTGCTATGCCAATTATGCACATCTCAATTACATCTTAACTAGCATTATATTCAGAATGCCGTGCAAAAAAAAGCTAATGCACCTTTCAATGTCTTTTGCAGGCAATGCTGATCTCGAGCCCTCTGCACCATAACAAAATGTATAAGTTTGAAACACAGTTGACAAGCTTTGTCCCGTACATAATACTTTACTATGGCACGACACAAAACATTATATTAAATAAATGAAATTGATATATGTTACAGTCAACCGTATCAGGGTGTTTGCATAATGGAGAAAATAAGATCATGAAAATTTGTTTTCCATTGAAGAGCAGTAATGGGTACAACAATATGCATTTAAACTAATCTCTTTATTTCATTCTTCCAACAATGCACTCAATGAAACCAAAATGCAGTCCATGCAACTAATTGGTTGAATTTTCTGCCTTTTTATTTTTTAAAATGTAAAATACTGTATATTCATAAGCTAAAGAAAACACCATGTACACATGGAATTGAAGGCTATCTGGGAAGCAACACACAAACCATTATTAGGCATGCCCATTTGATATGCAAATATGAAGTGGATGCTAAATTACAAATGTTGAGTTTAAGTGTTTGCAAGGAAGAAATACATAATAAGCACTATACAATAACCGAGTATCTTGATACTTGAAGTTGCATTTGTTTTTACATAATACATATGATGTTCATCATGGACTATGCATTTTAGTGTGATTTAATTGCAATCAAACTGTCAATGCCATATAGATTTAGAGTATTTTGTAAAGAACTGTGGCACACAAAAGGGGTGGTAAAACAAAAACCAGATTCGAACAAGTAAAAATTGCAATGCTGTGAAAAGTTAATGAAATAATAAAACCACATAATAGATTGAGATGATCAAGATAAGATATCAAGAGAGTGAGGTGTGAATGAAATGAATGTAAAACAATGCCTTCTGAACTGCATAGCACATGCAAGGAAAGTTTTGTGAATGATATTGCAATTCAATCCCTTTCACCAAAATCTTAGATAATCAAGTTAGACTTTGGTGGGTGAACCTACTTCAATGGAGGCAAGTGGAAGCCTATTCATATGTCCTATCAAGTTCTATCAATGACAATTGACTTTTACTAGCCATTAATCACAAATGTATCACCAAAATAACCAAAACTAGCCATTTCGTGGTCTAAAACTAATCCTATAGTCTAGTCACTTGATTGTACTATCTGACATGACAATCAAAGGGCAATCAGGATTCTATCAACATGGTCATACTGCGTGACTGAACTGTCCGACATATACAACCTAAAATCTGTCTTGAATTAATTAATTTTAAATTGTTCTGATTTAGCTGGTCTTTTTAAAATACATATAAATATAAATGCATGTCAAATTTTCATGCAAATGTCAATTTATTTTGAACATCTTTTCATGATTTTAAAGCATTACATTGATTAATTCAAAATCTTAACCGAACCAACCTATAGGTCCAAAATAATGAGTTCTTGTCAAAATATTACCCAACATGGACCAAGGCATGATAGTGATATAAAGCATAATCAACATACCAAGCATATCAAGTATAGGTTGGAACCATGTACAAAACATGACTAAAGAGTGAGCCTATATATGGTACCTTTATGAAATTAAGTATACTTACATCCAAAGAGTGATTTACTTATGAATTTAATGCAAATTAAAACTAATAGTTTCATAAATTATATAGTAGCAAAACCAAACTCAAATTCATTTTCCCTACGATATGATCAAATAACCATCACACTTAGGAATAAGAACATGAAATAGACTCACTAGGGCAAGTCAAGGCTTAGATATTAATTTATAATTAGACTTATAGAGATATGCAATAGATGTGTCAAGGTAAGTATTACTTGTAAGTGATATCTATCTTGCAAAAAGTTTCTTCCTTCATGGTGAATTAGAGGGGGGTTGACATTTAAGCATCTCACGCATTGGGTGAAAATTTAAAAAGTGGTCAAGCAAGCAGATTGATAGAGCACTTATTTAGTTAAACTAGTCTCCTAAAACATGGTTTAGAGATTTACAAAGCCAATGAGTAATGACATGCAAGCGAAGTCAGGTTTAACTTCATAAAGCATATGACTGCTGCAAAATATAACACAAAAACTTTTTTATCAAAGAACAAGGATATTTGTTTGGTATTGAAGTAGCATATTCCATTGACCATACATTTATTTTTCAACAAAAATATGTACTAGATCTCCTAAACTAACTAAGAATAGTTGCCAAAAATTGAGAATACCTATAGAACCTAATCATTGGTGAATACAAAGATGTGAGTACACTTGAAAGGGGAAGGTAAGAGTGACTTGGGACCAGTTGGAAGATGGATTTGTTTATCCATATGAACAAACGGCACAGCTTAAGGTTTTTGCATATAAAGTTCGTACTGTTTGGCATGTTTTATATTCCAAAAAAAGAGGCTCACACAGAAAAACTCCATAGAATATTATAAAATTAAATTCGTAACTAACGGTTCAAAGCTCCAATTTTATGGAGTTTGGAAAAGAAATTTCCATACATTATGTAATCATCTTCTATGTTATGATATGAATTATGATCCCCACTTCATATCTTACGACTAAAGCTCAAAACTTTTCACCAAAGAAATCTATAAGGATAAAAAAAATATTAAATTGTACTTTACAAAGGGCCTCCAATTAGAATACTATACACATTTGCATTTATAAAATGCCAACAGCTCTTTGATGCATGCATATCTAATATCAATATTCTGATACTTGCTTGAAAAGTATCCAATACATCATGTGGCATATTAGATTTTATAAAAAAAATTCAAATAAACCAATACTCCCAACTACTTTTCAATTATTAGTAGATTATGTCTTCATATTATGTATGATATGTGCTATATCTACTATCAATATTCTGATACTTGCCTGAAAAGTATTCGATATGCCACGTGGCATATTAGATTTTATAAAAATTTAAATGAACCAATATTCCACAATACTCCCTGCCACTTATCAATCACTAGTAGATTGTCTTTATATTATGCATGATATGTGTTATAACATAGTTAAAAACTAAACACCATTACTTTTAGATACAAAGGAAAACAAGAAAATAAAGAATTAAGTTTCCTCAATATTATGTATAAGATTCTTATTCAATGGAAGACAAAATAATAAATCTCTTTATTCTTTGACACATTTCTTAAACTAAAGATAATTAGCAAAATTATGTTTTATGTCATAATACTTATAATAGAATAGCTTTAAAATTTTTTGAAATTTATCTTTGAATCCTAAAAATGATGATGACTTAATATTATTAATTTTGATTAATATATCAGTAAACAATTAGAATATAATCTTTAACCAAAATGTAATGATCAAAATCTCATTCAATTGCTTACAAAAACATGAGACAATTTTGTTTTACATTTATGTTTAACTATTTTTATAATATTTAATTTTCTTATCATAAAATACTCATATTCTACTTTTTTAACATTTGCTTTGTTGTTGTATTCATATATTATCATATCTATATAGTCATATCATACACATACTTCAAAAAATTGAATCTTATAATGCATGAATCATACCTTACAAAATTCAATTACAAACTGCATTTTACAAAAAGATATGGACATAAAAATTAGATGAAAGGACCAATGGGAAGTTGATTCTTTCTAGAGTATTGAACAACTCTTCAAAATAGTATTTGGCAATAAAAACTTTCTAATGCCATGATCAATGAATAAAATAAATGAATGAAAAAACAAGAAAGATTTTACATTTAAGATCAAACTTGAGCTTCAATTTGTTGATTAGCATGCACCACCAAAATAACACTCATAATTATGAGGCAAAATGCTAGGGATGCCATGCATGGTTGTTGAGGTTCTTTTAAATCCAACCCAATGCACACACACTTCCATAGTCAAATGGTCTCATTATAATTGGATTGAATACATTTGCTCCAATGAACAATAGGACCTTAGAATTATTTCCAAATAGCTAATCTGTTGTTTTCATAACATGTTTTATTATTTGTGGTTATTTTTAGTTATAAAAAAGTTATGGGTTATGGTGGTGGTGAGGTTGTATATTTCATCACAATTACCAAGATTTTTATAAACAACAACATATACCTCTTCAACTTGTATCACATAGTATGTTGTATATTGTCCAATTGTCAAATAACACAATGGAAACAAAACTGAAATTTGTTAAAACCATATCAAGCAATTTTTTAAGACCGTATCATACAAATTTTGAACCTTATAAAGCTTTAATGTAAAAGGAATACACAAAGAACGGGGCAAATCATAAGTGATATGGCAAAGTAAACAATGGTGATTTAAAAACTAAAGTTAGCATATGCAACAATTCGTTAAAATGAATAAAAATTGTAGATAAATAAAGCCAACTCCAAATAGTTAGAATATGGCCAATGATCATCACTATGCTATTATACCTCTTATAGATATGTTAATTACATATAAATGGTCCAAGCTGAACCTAATTGCTTTTCAGCTCAGATCAGCATGGATATTTGCATCCACATTCCCTTTGCTTCTAACATCTTAAATATGTTTTAATCACAAGCACATGTAACATTACCAAGCTTTCATAAAAATTACTGATCAATGGGTTAACATGAAATCTCTCATCATATACAAATAGCTTTAACTGTAGCATAACCATTAAAATAATTAACTTGTGCAGTATTGCATACCCTGCATTTTCGCCAAGTACATCGTAAAGTGTGAACCCATAACAGGACTGACCAAATAAGCTCCCAATGCATTCACCCTTCAAATGACAATCAAAGTTTCAGAATAAGATACTCAAATCCAGAAACAGAAAACTAAATTAGCATTCACAGAGCCGAAATTTAGTGCCATAAGATGAGGTCAACACCTCACAACAAGCTGGAAATGGTGATCATAATATTTAATTATGGCCTAGATATAAAATTAGAAACTCATAAAGATATTGAAAACTATTACCAATTGGACAAAGGGCTAAATACTTGACTTTCTGGAGAAATCAGGGCATGATCTCGTTTATACTTACTACGAGTAAATCCGGGAAGATCTGCAGAACAATAAAAACATTTTGAGATATGCATTCATAAACAATGAAAATAGGGATCTCCTTACATCATCTCCCTATGTTAGTTCCAATTTACTGAACGCATGTAAGCAATAAACGTCATCCTTATTAACTACTAATAACAACGGTTCCATATTAACCAACCTTATAAGACTATTCGCCCCATTCTTGCCAGTTGGGATAACAAAGTCACAAGAAGTAATATCAAGTAGTGAAATAAAGCCATTCATTACTGTAATCCCCACTTCGCTAATGCGGGACTAAGAATTAGCGTGAACTTCTGATAGCAAATTATACCTTTAAGGTTCGAAGGGGAGAGAGTGGGATTCGTGACTTTCCAGTAGAGAGCGTGGGAGCTCGGACTAGAATACGAGGAGGAAACGGAGCAAAAACCTTCTTCCGGCGCCGCTTTATTCGGCATGAACACCGTATGGAGGAGTAACCCAAGAAGGAAAGCTTGTTTGCCGGAGAATCCACCCATTTCTAGGGATTTCAGCGCCACCAAAAGGAATTTCTGCTCCGGCGGACTGATCTAACGACGACGTCTGAAGGAGCAAATAAATAAATAAATATATATATATATATATATATGAGCAATATATTAAATTATTTAAATTATTTATAAAAAAACATATTTGAACATTATTACAGCATCAATAAAAAAGAATGAAATCTGTACACAGACGACGCCTTTTGCCGAACATTATTCAGTCGTTAAAAATTAAGAAATATATATATATATATATATATATATATATATAATGATAAAAATATAAATGTTTATAATCAAATTATAATTTACATTGTACTTGAAAAAATATATATTTTTTAACAAATAGTATAGTTTAGGACTCATCCTCGACAACAACGTCCATTTCTTATTTCTTATGTTTACTAACATTTGGACAACAAGAATATAAAAGATATAATATATAAATATATTAATACTAATAATAATAATATAAACATATACTTTTATTTGTTGTCTCATTATAGATAAATTTGTTAATTTAATATACACATATAGCTTGATTTATATGATAAAAAATTATTTTTATTTATATATAGTACGTGTATATGATATGTATAATATAAAATAAATAACTAAACTATTTAATATAAAATTATAAATATAACATCATTTTTATAATATAATAAATATATTAATAACTAATTTAATTATGCCTTGTATTTTTTTTTGTTTTGGCTAATGTTCTTCATCAATATATGCCTCTACAAATTTGTTGTTCTCTTATGAACAATATTAAATTATTATATATATTGAATATTTATTAAATATATTTAAAAAATATTTATATAATAAATAAAAATATTAATATTTGCATTTTATTCTATTATATATATATATATATATATATATATATATATATATATATATATATATATAATGATAAAATAAATATTTACATAAAAAAAAAATTTATTTTCAAATGTGTTTATTATAACAACATTTTTCAACTTTTTTTTTACATTAGAACTCCACTATGATATTAGTATAGAAACTTATCATATTTTAATATGAAGTTTTATAAAATTTATTCCTTAAACCTCGAAGTAAGTTAATATGAGTAATAACAAATCTTAACGGCTTAAGCATGCTTCACCTCAAGAAGGAGATGGCTTTGCTAAAAGCTATCAAAGTAACAACGATTAAGCCTCGAGATGTTCTAGTACTATAATAGATAAAACTCAACAATCACTCTAGGTTAAAAGGACATCTTATAAGAGTCATTAATAAATGAATAATATTTCTTACAAGATATTCTTCAAAACATGATTTTATAGTTTAAACCCTAATAATATTCTCGTCATATTGTTATGTTTATTTCTATTCTTGTTAGAATAGTGTTATTGTGATTCAAACTATAGGCATTGAAGTGACATAATGCTCAAAATTATATATTAGCTATTATTTAAACTACGACTAAAACCATACGTATATGATTTGCAAACTTCTCGCACAATTGCAATTTTGTGATTGCAACAACCAACGATGATTGTGATTTAAACAATAGCCATATATGAATTAATCACAACTAAAATTACATTTGTCATGCATCACACAATTCCTCATCTCTTGGTTGAGCTCTATAATAGCAATGGTTGTGAACAAATTAATACTTCACTAAAACAAAGACTACATAAAGATCTAAACTAGTATGTTTACACTAATTTTATCCCTACAATTTTGGTGAAATAATGATTTTTGATGTTTCAAGCATAAGATATCATTAAGAAAATCACAAACACAGTTCGAATGACCAATGCTAATTAATAATATGTTTTATTGATCAAAACCAATACATGATTGAATCAAAATCAACATTATAAATTAAATTAGATTGATTAGCTTAATTCAAAACATTTTCAATCTCTAAACATTTTTCTCACATATGTGTTACAAATGACAACTATTAATTTATTGATAATAGGTTTTATCAATTCAAACCAAGACATAAATGAACACAAATCAACATTATGAATAAAATTAGATTGATTAGTTCAATTCAAGGCATTTTCAATCTTTGAATATTTTTATCCTCGTAATGACTATCAATGTATCAATATGTTAACGATAACTCTCCAAAAAAAAATAATTCATCGATATTGTAGTTTCTACATGTCTCATAATTGGATGATAATTGTTTCTCACAAATTATTTTCAAACCAATTAATTTAATTAAATTATTTTTCTACTTAAATAATATAAACGTTAGAAAGCACATGCAAGTTAAAAATCAGAACATTTTCCAAAGCCACACAACACATTCTTCATTTTACAAAGTCAACCCCCGGCCACGCGGTTAGTTCACCGAACAGAGTGATGCGTCACTTCGCGCCACTTGCCTCGTTAACTTCGCCGGGGCGCGCTCTATTTTTTATAAATATAAAAGGATAATATATCTTAAAACAAAATTTTATTTATATATATATATTGTTTAATATATATATTTATATATTTTTAATTGCACGGTCAAGTTTAGGTGAGATGAACACGAAAGTCACCACCTGCCTCGTGCTTTATTTATTCCTTTTCGCTGTTTGTTGGCTGCCTTCGATCCATACCCATGGCCGAGCAACAGAAGATCCACCCCGTGGACGTCGAGTCCGGCGCCGGCTCCTCTGCCACTGCCCCTCTCTTTCTACACGACGCCGCCCGGTCCGACAAGTTCGAGCCCTCCGCCCCGCCTGCGACAGTCCCTCGCCGGACCATCCCCGTGTCCCAGTCCCGCCCACCCAAGCCCCGACGCGGCCGCTGCTGCCGCTGCCTCTGCTGCTCCCTCCTCACCCTCGTCCTCCTCGCCGTCATCATCGCCGCCGTGGCGGGAATCCTGTACCTCGCCTTCGACCCAAAGCTGCCCAAGTACTCCGTAGACCGCCTTCGCGTCACCGCCTTCACGGTGGACGCCAGCCTCACGGCGCGAGCCAGCTTCGACCTCACAGTCACCGCCGACAACCCGAACAAACGGATCGGAATATACTACGAGGACGGCAGCCGTCTCAGCGTCTGGTACGGCGAGACGAGCCTCTGTTCGGGGAGCTTCCCGGTGTTCTACCAGGGGCACCGGAACAAGACGACGGTGACGGTTTTGCTCAACGGGCAGGCTCAACTGGGGAGTAACGTCATCAATGCGCTGCAGGAGGAGCAGCAGACCGGGAGCGTGCCGTTGAGGTTTAAGGGAGACGTGCCGGTGAGGGTGAAGTTTGGGGCGTTAAAGCTATGGAAGGTGAAGGCCAGGGTGAGGTGTGATCTCGTCGTCAATAGCCTCACCGCCGGTAATCTGATCAGCCTCCGAGCAAGTCACTGCAAGTTTAGGTTGAAGCTCTGATTTCCGTCCGTTTGGTTGGTTTATGATGTACGAGTTGTCTATTTTATTTTTCGAATTTTTTTTATTTGAATTTGTTGTGCTTATATTGATTTATGTGGAAAATATATAATTTATTATATGAATAAATAATAGAGATGAGAATAAATCTTAGGATACCTTTTTGATAATTGGAGTTGATTCTTCACGTTGAAGACAACAAGAGGGGATGATTTAGACATGTATGAAGATGATGATGAAGAATTCAACATTTGCAACTACCAAGATGTCTAGGGTTTGCATTTTATAAAAAGAAAAAAAAAACTATTATTGTTGTTCATTTAAGCATTCACATAAGTCTTCTAAGTTAGTCCATATGTGCTCAATGATGAGCTTTGTTCAAAAAGATTGTTTTATTATCATGTGTTTTGTTATTCTTTTTGTCCTGTGATTCCAACGTGTAGGATGATAGAAGAGAACATTGTGGTGTAATCGATGACAAATGACATAAGATTTTACTTAGTTTAGGATTGAATGAGTAGGTTTTGTTAATTTATTTTTTTAATAGAAATCTTAATTTTCAAGAAATTTTGACTATTTATTAATATAATAGATATGAAATGGTTTAAAAGTTTTCTTGTTGACATGTGAAAGATCTGCACATGCAATAAGCATCATCATTGCATTGAGTGATTATAATATCCTAATTAACTTCTTTCATCATTTTGACTCAACATTTTTATTTTTGATCTAGCCCTTTCATTTTCTACTCTGTTGACTTGAACACTTGATCATGATTAAAAAACTAGGCAACTAAGCTTAATCATTGCCTTAATCATATGGTTTGTAGCATCAAAGGTTAAGCTCTTTGGACATGTGAATCTCATTAATACAAATGAAATTAGATCTAACAACAATTGAACTTAGTGATCATGAACTTCTTTAATAGGACTTCCTTTGAACGTAACTACGTATGACATTGATGATTCAAAATTTAGTACAAGATTCTTTGAACTTTTTTTCATGATTATGTCACATGCAATTAAATTGGGTAAAAAAATAGCTTATAATACACATCCAATTTGTTCATGTATTACTCATTATGATTAACTTGAAAAACAATGTTTAAGCCTTGATTTAGCAACCTAAAATTTTTTAGAAGCTCATATAGTCATCTTAAAACACTCATGAGACATTTCTTTCTTCCTTAAAAGTAACAACAAAACACTAAAGAGTTTTTTTAATTTGTTTTAAGAATTCTTGTTTAAGTTCTAAATCAATATCAAGGCATCATTTGATGACCTCACCTCATTTTATGAAGGTCATCATATTGCCACAATACCTCTTGAAATCTTGTTATGTTAATTCAAGTTCTCTTAATGCCATTTTAATACCACTCAAGAATAATTCATTTTATGTCACGCTTTCTTCTTTCTAAAGTATCCTAGAGACTCAAAGCTTAATTTTGGGTTGTCTTCAAAATATTTTGAGATATTCATTAGAAATTTTCATTATCCTAAGCAATTCACTCATTGCTCAAGAAAATACAATGTACCAGACTAAAAGTCTTAGTCAATCTAAGGCTAGTATATTAGAGACCTTAAAGAGCAACAACTAAAACAAATATCTCTAGCTAATAAAATCAACTAAGCCATATATGTGATAATCAAACTAATTTTGAATTACATCCTTAATTATGACTTTAATAATAATTTTAAGATATGCATATCTAAAATCAAGAAATTGACTTTTTGTCGTGTCTTCAAAATAACGCAACATCTTTTGTAGTTGTATTTAAGATTTGAACATACCACTAAAAAGGTCTCAGGTCAAGAAATTTATAAATATGTCATATGAAATTTTTGGAATTCATTAAATTTTTTATGAATTTTTTTAAGTAAAAAAGGAAAAAAATACTTTATTTAATCTTTTTATTAATATAAAATGATGAGTTATTCTTCAACTATAAGAGAAAAACTAAGAGATGAGGGCTCAAATAAGGGAGAAAAATGGGTTTGGAGGAGGAAGACAAAAAAAATCTAAATAGGCCATTCTTGCTCAATTTACAATTGTAGTATATAGGCTTTGAGTTGTGGAAGGGAAGGAACTTATGGAAAAACAAATCTTGCTTTGAGTATAAAATACTATCAAGGGTGTGATTTTATTTGAGCTCTCTTATCCTTAGAATGCTATTGCAATGTATTTTGTGCTTCTTGAGATTTGGTTTTGGATAGGTTTAGGATTGTGTCGATTTGGTTAAGTCACCATACATGTTAATGTCTTGCATATGGTATGACTCGATCAAATATGTCTTATGATTGTCCTAGTTAGACTCTACAATAAGGAGCAAGGAATGGTGTGTTTATGTAATGGTGCTAGATCGACCATTTCCAAAGACAATCGAGCAATGCATTTATTGTGTATGTATAATATGATCAATTTAATAGTGTTATTGATACATGAGTAATTAACATTAGCTCACAAACACACAGCTAGTAACATCACACCAATTTCATAAGTCTACTAGTGCAAAATTTGGTTCAAATATGCATAAAAATGCTTAAAATTTAGGGCCATAGCCATCACCACTATTAGTAGCTGCTGTTGTCACCTGAGCTGACCCATTCGCTCGCATGACCCAAATTGACCATTGGAATTTGCTTTTCAACTCGACTCGCATCAACCCTATCAACAAATGCATCGATCCATCAACCCATTGATTATCTCCAACCTATGTCAACCCAAAAGGATTCTCGAAGCATCAGTGCTGTCCCATTCACATCGCTCATTGAAACTGAAATCCAAAATGACCTATCTATCTACCTACGTTGCACCGATTGACCCTCCATTTCGTCATTTACCATTACCACCGTTTGAAATAGATGACTTGTTTGGGAATAGCTTAACATCTATTAAATTTGCAATTTTTTTCATTTTTTTTAAAAGATTACTAATGAACTTTTGAGGTTCTTATAAACAAGGATATTTACATGTTGAAGAAAAAAATTTAAAATAAAAAATGCTTTTATTTATGTGCTTTCACTTTTATCAATAAAGAGTGTGCACTAAATTCTACTTGGAGAGATTCCAACTTATCTTATGAGATACAAAAATCAAAGATGAGAGATATTTCATTAGGGGAGCCAACAAGTAAATCCTTGTGAGAGACAACGATCAAAGGTGAGAGACCATCCATCGATAGAGTTGGTAACCAAAAAAATTCTCGCTTTTGTCAACACTTGTAAGTCTTTACATACTCTTTTCACTCTCTTGATCTAATCACCAAAATACTACTCTCCTCAATAATACTCCAAATCCTAAACTACCATCTTATTACCATTTTTGCTAAGTTTTTTTATAACCCAAATCACCATCTCATCGCCCTTTTTTATCTTTGGTGCTTCAAATATCAATGCCCATGAAACTACCAGATATTATCGTCAAAAAAGTGTACTCTTTTAGCAACTTTTGTTTTCAAGGTATTAGTCTAAAATTAGAGTTATTCTTTTTTCTATTAAAGTACATCACATAAAGTTTGTCTTAAATTTTTTATTTTATATGTGTGAAATTAGATGTGACAAAAGTTATTTTGCATGACTCTATATTGAATGCTTACTGTTTTATCACTTACTTCACTTAATATTTTATGATATAATTTTGAATACCAATCTTTGAGTAATTCTAAAATATCATGTATTCCACTTAACTCTAATTAGTGCATAATATTTTTTCACATTTTTTAATAATTTATTGAGCATATTGACTATTATAGGCTTCAAATTAAACCTTAATAAAGGTTTATTTTTCTTATATCAACTTTGGTATCATAGTATATGGTTTTTTACTAATTTATTTTGTTTAGTGTATTCAACTTTTGTATCAAATAACATAGTCTTCTGCTCTACATTAACTTTGGTATAAGAGAATATGATTTTTTATTAAATTTTTTCTTTTCTTTTTTTCTTAGTGCATCCACTAAAAACTGTTAGCTAGTTTTGGTTAAACTTTTATCTTAGGAGGTGGGTACAAAAGTAGCGATACAACTCATCACCATATTTCTTATGAGCTATCTGGTTCTATTAAAGAGGTGGTCTGGTACAAGTGAGACCCTCATTATTCGTCATTGTCTTAGAAGCATGTCCCCTCTCAACTTTGGTGGTCTATAACTATGATTGCATTGATTTCATAATTTTTTTATTAAAAAATAAAAAATATATTTCATATTATTTTTATTCTTTGATATCCCCTGATATAACAAACATTTGAATGACCACAATATTTAATATATTTTATCAAATGACAAATCAAAATTAAAAATCAATCCAAAATTAGGGTTAAAATTCAAATCAAGACCTTATGTTATAAATATCTCAATCAGTAACCTAACTCAATAAAAAGTTAGATAAATCTTCTTAAATCAATTGTATGAATTAATAAATCTTATAAGAGAAAAGGATAATAGAAGAAGAAGTTCTCGACCAATGATCTATAAAAAGAAAACTCTAGGAGACATAAAAATCATAGAAGATATGATGATCCTTCTAATGAATGTTATCAAGATATCTATTAAAAAAATCATGATCATAAAAAAAGAAATTAACCTTCTAAGAAGTCAAACCAAAATGATGATCTAAATATGTCTTGTGGAGAAGAAAGACCTGAGAGGTGTCAAGAGAGAGAGAGAGCATATCTTAATGTAAAATTAGATGTCACAACTTTTAAAGATAGCTCTAATCCTAAGAATTACATAGATTGACAAAATAGTATGAATGATTACTTTGACTGCTACCAAATGGGTAAGTGAAGAAACTATTAATTTTTTAAGACTAAACCCATTAGTATTGTCCTTAAATTCCTTAGAAACTTAGAATGATAATATATTAATAATGATGAAAAGATATCTTAAACTTGAGGAAATCTTAAAGTTAGGTTGTTCTACTAATTTGTTCCAATAACCTATAATGCTAAAATATCACAAAAATGATAAAATTTTTTCTAATATGGTAGATTCGTTGAGGATTTTATACTTGGGTACGATTTAGATGAACCTAAGCATATAATAATCTCTCATTTTAGGGCAGATTTAAAGGAATACTGATGTTGGAGCATCTTGTGTTAGCTTATAATCGTATCCAAACCAAATCTTATTTTAATTAATTATCTTTTTTAATTATATGGGTTGATTATAATGCTCTATTTTTTTCTACGATTATCTTTGTTATTTTTACTCTATTCGTTCAAACATATTTTGTAATACAATATATCATTATTGACGTTGATTCTTGTGCATGCTTCACCCATTATCATTAATCATATGTTATAACCTAATAGTTTGTTGCTCCCAATCATTATACTTAGTAGCCTAACATCACTTGGTCACCCACTATCGCTAGGTTGCCTACTGCCCCCTTATCACCCATCATCATCTGGCTACACATCAATAATCACTCTCAAATCGTCGCCAGTCACTGCCATCCATCTCGTCCGCTACTGGCATCTTGGTCATTGACTTCTAATCATGTTGTGTGGTTGCATAATTTTTTATATATCATAATTTATTCCATGTATTTTTATTTTTGCATTTAATATCGTTGCCTCACTTGGAGTTAATGTCATAGAATTCTAAAGATTTTTTTTTATTTTTAAATAATTTAACTATAAAATAGTCTTTTTTTATATAATTGTATTTATTATGGTTGACCCACTAGATGTTAATATCATGAATGTTTAAAGATTTTTTTATTCTCAAGTGACTTAACTCTAAAATTATTATTTTTTCTTTTTTTCATACTTATGATATTTTTTGAATATGTATTTTTTATATTAATGAATGAAATTTCTCTTATTTGTGTGCTTTCAATTTTTATGAGTAAAAAGTATATAACCAACTCTAGTTGAAGAGATTCCAACTTCTCCACCCCTTTGAAAGATAATGATCGAATGTGAGAGACCTTTCATCGAGAGAGTCAACAACCAACCAAACTCTTGTGAGAGATAATGATCAAAGGAGAGAGATCTTTCACTTGAAGAATAAATAACCAAACAAATTTTTGCTTCTAATAATGCCCATTAGTCTTCACTTAACTGTCACCCTCCTCAATAAGATTTTAAAATCTTAGCATACTATCTTGTCATTAGTTTAAATTAAGCTTCTCTACTAACCCAAACCATCACATCGTTGTCTTTTTCATTTTTACTACTCTACATGCCAACTCTTACAGGACTACAGTACATTATCTTTAAAAGAATAAACTCTTTTAACAACCCTTACTTTTTTAGATAATAATATAAACTTAAAGTTACTCTTTTTCTATTAAAACATTCTACATAGAGTTTAAGTTAAATTTTTAATTTTATATGTGATATTGGATATGACAAACTTATTTTATAATATTTTATATTTAATGTTGAAGGTGTTGTCACCTACTAAACTGAATAATCTATATCACAACTTTAAAATATTAATCTTTGAATAGTTCTAAAAGGCCATACATGCCATCAAATCTTAATTAGTATATAATATCTTTTATATTCTCTAATAATCTATTAAACAACTTCAATATTGTAAGCTTTAAATTAGACTATAGAGAAATCCAAATTTATCATTTATTAAATACATCAGGCTAAGCTTAACTTTGAAAATATTACTACTCTTGAGAAAGTTTATTACATAATTATAAATATTAAATTTTTTGAAAAGATAGAATTTTTAATTTTAAGAGAAATGATGAGTCAATTCTTTTAAAAACTTATACTACTATTTCTTAGCCCACTTATACTCATGCTTCATCTACCTCTATCATAGTTTATAAATCTATCAAATCTATATTATCGTCTACTTTTTCACACCCTTTTTCAAGTTAACCCATTAAATCTAAAATCATTTATTTTAAGTGTCATGAAAAGAGACATATCACTGTTAATTATTCAAAAAGATTAATGACTATGAATTTAGAAAGTGTTAATGAAAAAAGTCAGAATAAGAAAAAAAATATAATACCTGATGAGGATGCTAATTAAGAATTAAAGAATATGAAAAATTTCATAGTTAAGTGCAACTTTATAATCTCAAAATTGCAAGACGACTGAAAGCGCACCAATATCTTTAGCACTAATATAAAATTAATGAACAACTATATATGATTATTATAGATATGGTAGTTGCATCAATGTAATATATCTTGAATTCATTAAACAAATAAGAGCTTTTTTATTAGAACACTTAAACCATTACTTTGTGCCATGAATAGATTAAATTGTTATACCTATTAAGTAATGATATTATTTACCATTAAAATTGGATAAGTATAATGACAAAGGTTTATGTGATGTCATATCTATGCAAGTAGGTCATCTCATCCTTATAAGATCATAGCTTTTTGATGGAGATGCAACTTTGAAGCATGAGACTAAAATATATTCTTTTGTTCATGAAGGAAAGACCATCCCATTACATCTTACCTCATCTTATAAGAAACCCGAATCACTTAATCCTATCAAATCTATAAAACATTTTAAGCTTATGAACAAATAAAAAGAGAATTTGAGCTTGATCATTACATCTAATATTAGGAAAACCCTTATTTCCTTGTTAGTGGATTTTCAAAATTTTGTCTTTACTTTTTTTACCTCTCTAATCTCCTTATTACCTAAATAATATCTAAAAAATTAATCAAAGTAATAAAAGATACAAAAAACTAGTAGATGATAAAAAAAGATTAAAAAATTTTTATGAAAGTGATTATTTTTTAATTTGAGATAAACTAGAACAGTTCTCTTTTAGAACTTATTAGAAATCATAGACATAGGAAACTGAACTTTTTAAGATTATTCAAAAAATTAGAAACAAATACTTATGCATTGAATTTGTTAAAAGAGTATAAAATTAGTGTAACCTTTAATACTAAGAATTTAGTCTTTTACAGGACATCACATCTAATATCTAGTTAGTCATTTGAGCTTAATTTTCTCATATTGAGTGAATCCATTCCTACCACTACATTAGCCTTGAGAATAATGATAATGTGGAGAAAATTTTAGATCATTAGATAATTCCAACTTAATATTATAAACTTTGAAAATTTTTAGTTTTTTAGAATGTTCAGCCTCTAATTAAGAAATTTTAGTTTACCTATGATGACTTACACCAAATCACACCATACCTATTAAAGCACTACTACACTAATTACCCCAATACCATCGAGCCAAGCTCTCTCCCACTTAAGAAGAATGACGGAGGAGCATCTAATATTAGCTTACAAACACACAAATACTAGCATCACACAAGTTCTATATGTCTAAGGGTGTAAATTTTGGTTGAAAATTACTTCAAAATATGCTTAAAATTTGAGCTTTTTATTGTTTTTCAACATCCCTCATCCATCGTCATCTGTTTTAATCACCACTATCGTCAGTAGTCACTATCACATCCCAAGCTAACCCGCACACTTGCGTGTCCCAAATTGACATGGGAACCCAACTGATCCGCTTGACCTAACTGATCAATGAACATGTTGACCCATTCACCCACTGATTCTCTTTGACCCATGCCAACCCAAAAGTAGATCTGAAGCTTCAGTTCTTCTTCATCTACATCACTTATCAAAATTGAAACCCAAAACAACAAGTTGATACTCTCGCGTCACATTGATTGTCCTACAATTTTGTTGCTCGTTGTTACCACTGATTGAAATACACAGCCTGTTTAGGAATTGCTTAACATCAATTAAATTTATAATTTTTAAAAAAAAATTATTTATGAACCTTTTAGTTCTCTATAACTAAGGATATTCATTATATTGAAGAAGAAAATTAGAAATAAAATTTTCTTTTATTTGTGTATTTCTATCTTTGTGATCAAATAGTGTATATCTAACTCTAGTTAGAGAGATTTTAAATTCCCTTATGAGATACAAGAATCAAATATGAGATATTTTTTATCAAAAGAGCTAGTAAGCAAACCCTTGTGAGAGATAATGATCAAATATAAGAGACTTTCCACTGAGAAGGTCGATAACCAAATAAATTTCTACTTATACTGACACCTATAAGTCTTTAACCACCCTTTCACTCTCTTGATCTAATCACCAAAATATCACTTTCCTCAACAAGGCTCAAAATCATCACTTACAATCTCATTACTCTTTTTTGCCAAGTTTTCCTATTAACTCAAATATCTTTGGTGTTTCAAATGTCAATGCCTATGGAACTATAAGAAATCATTATAAGAAGGTATACTCTTTCATTAATTTTTATTTTCTAGGTAATAATCTAAAAATAGAGTTATATCTTTTTCTATTAAAGTGTTATAAATATATTTTATCATAAATTTTTTATTTTATATGTTTGAAATTAGATATGATAAAAACTACTTTATGAGACTTTATGTTTAATAATTAATGTGTTGTCACCTACTTTATTTAAAAATATATGCTATAATTTTAAATATTAATTTTTGAAAAATTTTAAAATATCACATACATCACCTAGCTTTAATTAGTGCATAACATTCTTTCATATTTTCTAATAATTCATTGAGCATTTTCAATGTTATAGACTACAAATTAGATCATAATAGAAGTCTAAATATATCTTACATCAAACATTCTGTAGCAAGCGATTAATGGTTCGAGTGGACCACCAAATGATATCATGTGAATATCAAATTTTATGTTGTGCCTTTAGATCATACGATCAAGTTACTAGAATAATAAATCAACCTACTGGAAACCTTAAATTATGTTTCTCTTCTACTTCTCCCTCTTTTTATCTAATTAAGCTCTCAAGCAAGTAGTTGCAGCTATATCCTTATATCTAGTAAGTAAAATGAAATAATAGAAGGAAAATGATTAATTTATCATTACCATTTAAAAATTTAAGAAATTAAGATTAAGTTTTCTAATTTAATTAATCTCATTAAATTATGAATCATAAACCAATACATTTCTCATGATAATATCTTTTAAATAATATACTCGAACTACAATTCTTGGATACTTATATATTGACACATTCTTCAATATACAACAAAATAAATTAATTATTTCAAATATCACTCTAAAAAAATATCAAAATATCATAATGTACATTAAAATACATGTATTATAAACTCAAATATATAAATTTATTGCATTATACATTGTTTATATAAAATTAAAATTTTACAATATTACACTTATTAGAGTTTTGATTTTATTATGGAGGTTTTTATCAACTGTTTATTTAATTTGGTCTCAATTATTTTGATTTCTTTTTGTGTATACCTTATGTCTGTTGACATTTCATGCTCAATTATTTATGATTTTTGTTTTAATAAGTATTTCTTTTTACATTTGTTGAATGATTTTTTGAATTATGTATTACATATATTTAAGTGAAATATTTAAAAATATGTAAATATTAAAAATATAATATATATACTTATAGGAAAAAAATAGTTAGTTATAGGAGACATCTTTATATGATTGGAAATTGAGAAATGAAAAACAAAATTAGAAAATCTTTCCAATCGAGTTGGGTCTCCACTTCAGGTATCTACAACTAACCTCAAATTATGCATGATTACTAATGTATAAGGTGCATAAACACTAATGATATGTAAGCATAAGACAAATATAAGCAATGACAAAATAGAGAGAAGATTTGAACTACTTTTCTCATCATTGGCTAGCTTGTAAATTTTTCCACTTGATTCAAAGTTGTGAAAATTAGATAGCTGAGTAGAATTTGATCGGGAAGACAGAAATGTTTATGGTCATCATTATAAGGTACAATAAAAAAGGTAAAATAAAGAGCATTATGCAATACTAAATAATAACACAACAACATGCTTTGACATCAAATTTGATATAAGACTAGAGGTGATAATTTGATGAGCAAATGTGGGTCCAAGCTATTAAGTGTCTGGGGTGATAATGATAGCAAAGTGAAAATATTTTTTTGAACTTTTTCAAGTTTAAGTTAAGAAAAAAATAAATATATAAAACCATGAAATTAGGTAACAAAACAATATTACAATGAAGTTAGGTCTTACAATGAAAATTCAAAAAAATATTATAAAAATTTAATTAAATCCTATACAACTTAAGCAAATGTTTAGGTATGTTCATTGACAAATTTGATAATGTTTTTTATTGTTAGAAATAAGATTTACTTAAGCTTAAAATAAGGGAAACAATTATAATTTTTCTCACATAAAAAAGTGATCAATATAAAAGTTATTTAAAATTGATTAGAAAAGGTACATTCTAATAATTATCTAAATCTATTAAAGTATGATGAGTACAATATCGGTAAAATTAAACTTGGTGTTTCTGTGTCTGCGTTTTACTATTTGTTTGATAATTTATCATGGACCAATTATTTTATCGTGAAATTTGCAATTACAATAGGTAACTAAATAGGAATGTTTATGCCAATTTAATGAACTTTGAAGCTATATATTTTATTTTATTTTTTTAATTATATTTGATAAGGTTTTCAAGTAAAATATAGAGAATAATAAACTTTATTAATGTTATTAACAAAGTTTGGAAATCATTTTTAAGCTTTTAAATTAAATTAAAAAAAACAAAAATGATACAAAAGAAATTTTTAGCTAACACATGAAAGCCAATTTTGAAAAACTTCATTAATATACGATTTTTTTGTCATTTAAAGTCTTTATCCCAAACTCCAACATAAAGAAAGCAATTACATAAGCTAATATTTATCCTAATTGAAGTGCTTATAATATTTCATGTCAAAATCCCCTAAAGATCCTTAGACATGATAATCTAATTTTTAATCTTTATAATGATAATAACTTCAAAACATATAGAAAAGAGGCTTCTTGAGTTATAAAAAAAAAATAAGTGAGAAAATAATCACTAAATAGATAATTATGTAAAGAGAAAAAAAATGTTTCATTTTCTTTTATTTAATTATATATAAATAAGTTGATAAAGGAATGTTACTTCAAACAAAGAAAAATGAATTTTTAACACCAAAATTGATTGCTTGATATAATCTGACAAATCACTCAATTATCTAATCTAAATAAACATTAATTGCATTATCTTTTACTAATTGCATAATGTCATTTTGAAATAACACAATATGGTTTCAATTGATATTTGAAAATTAAAGATAGGTCTAAAATAACTTAAATGTCCCAAATAAATCGATAATCGATGAATTCTAGAATGATTTGGATATAAAATATGTTATTAACATGAGATGCTAAACAATATAAAATATACTATTTCTATGATGTAATCATAATATTTTTATGATTAAAAAAATACACTAATTGGTGACATTGCAAAAGAGATTCCTATAATTTTTAAATTAAAAAAAAAACTTATTTTAGAATATCTTCATATTTTATATTTATTAAATTTGGGAAGATATTTAATATTATAAATTTCCTGCTTAATGTTAAAAAAATATTAAAATTATTATTGGAGACTAATTGATTTATTTCAATTATGTTATATATATATATATATATATTTGCTTTGTTTTCTTAGAAATCCTCCTGTAAACATCATCCATTCGAACCTGGAGCATATGGACGAGCCAACACGGCAAAGACCCAATCAATGAGAGTCAGCGTTACTCTCCCATAAAAACCACTCTCCAAGGTCAGGAGCTTCAGTCCTCGTCCGCGTTTTCCCAATACCGCCGGTGACCTGCTTCAGCCTCGAAGCACCTGGTCGAACACCTTGCCAGGACATGGATCGCCTAGGATCGAATTCCGCCAACAGTAGCCCGCTAACTCCTCTAGGCTTCCTCGAACGAACGGCCGTCGTATACGGCGACCGGCCCAGCGTCGTCTACAACAGCAAGGTCTACACCTGGGCGGAAACCCGTCGCCGCTGCCTCCGTCTCGCCTCAGCTCTCTATTCCCGGCTCGGCATATCCCCCGGCAGCGTCGTGCGTACCTTTTCTCAATTCCCTGATCCCCACAATTATTCATTTCTGTTTGTTATGCCCTAATTAATCCGAGATGGAATTCGATGAATTAGGTATCGGTGCTTGCTCCGAACACTCCGCCGATGTATGAGATGCATTTTGGCGTGCCGATGAGCGGTGCTGTTCTTAATACGATCAACATCCGTCTCGACGCCCGAACCGTTTCTGTTATCCTACGTCACTCCGGCTCCAGAGTCCTCTTTTGCGATCTTCTGTTCCTTTCACTGGCCCGCGCCGCGCTGGACCTTCTGCCGAGCGATCACTCCCACCCGCTCCTTATTCCGATTGATGACTCCTTCGAGGACGCCTCCATCCTCACCGGTTTTGACCTCACCTATGAGAAGCTTCTCGATTTGGGTGATCCGGAGTTCCTATGGATTCGGCCCAAGAGCGAATGGTCTCCGATGATCCTCAACTACACCTCCGGCACGACGGCGGCCCCTAAAGGTGTCGTCCACTGCCACCGTGGCATTTGCCTCGTCTCCCTCGATTCCCTCATCGACTGGTGCGTTCCCCAACACCCCGTCTACCTATGGACCCTCCCCATGTTTCACTCCAACGGGTGGTGCTTCCCGTGGGCCATTGCCTCCGTGGCCGGCACCAACGTCTGCCTCCGCCGCTTCGACGGCCCGACGGTATTCGCTGCCATCGCCGACAATCGTGTAACCCATGTCTGCGGCGCTCCCGTCGTTCTCAACATGATCGCCAATACCCCGCCCTCCACTCGCCGCCAACTGCCCGGCACCGTCCGCATCCTAACCGCCGGGGCCCCTCCTCCCGCCGCCGTCCTCGCCCGCGTCGAGTCCCTGGGATTCGTGGTCAGTCACGGATATGGCCTGACGGAAACTGGTGGCCTCGTCATTTCCTGTGCTTGGAAAGGGGACCACTGGGATCGCCTTCCGGCCGGCGAGCGGGCGCGGATGAAGGCGAGGCAGGGGGTGAGGACACCCATCATGACCGCGATGGACGTTGTGGATGGTGCCACGGCGCAGAGCGTGCCGTGGGATGGAAAGACGCTGGGGGAGGTCGTGCTGCGCGGCGGGCATCTGATGCTGGGATATCTCAAGGACGAGGAAGCGACCGCCAGGGCCATTAAAGACGGGTGGTTCTACACCGGAGACGTCGGAGTGATGCATCCCGACGGGTATTTGGAAATCAAGGATAGGTCAAAGGACGTTATCATCAGCGGTGGCGAGAACATCAGCAGCGTGGAGGTGGAGTCAGTAATGTACGGGCACCCCTCGGTGAACGAGGCGAGTGTGGTGGCGCGGCCTGACAAATACTGGGGAGAGACGCCCTGCGCCTTCGTGGGTTTGAAATCCGGGCTCACCGATCCGCCACCGACGGAGGCCGAGTTCATCACCTGGTGCCGGGAAAGGATGCCGCACTACATGGCGCCAAGAACTGTTGTTTTCTTGCCAGAGCTGCCCAAGACGTCCACGGGCAAGATACAGAAATACCTGCTCAGGGACATGGCCAAAAACCTCGGTCCATCTGCCACCGCCAACGTGGCCGAACCGCCCCGGCCGAGCAAACTCTGACCCGGTTTTGCTCTCCAGACTGCTCTCTTGTTTCTGCCTTAATTAAAAAACAAACGCTCTTTGTAATTTGCTAGAAATTCAGATTGGTACCAGCTTTGTGGTGTGTTTTTTTTTATATGGATTTTTATTTAGGGGATTATTCGTATGAAAAAATAAATAACAAAAATACAAATAATATAAATAAATACTCATATATCAGAAACAAATTAACATAGCCCTTCGCTGTAATGAAGGATAAATCAAACAAATGCTTGATTAATAAAACAAAAATTGATATGTATGTACAGTCAAACACAGCTAAGGAAGATAGAAAATTCTATCTTCATTATTGATTTCTGTAACATTAAGGTCAATTCGATTGATTTTGGCATGTTTCAGATGAGTATTAGAGCTTCCAAGTCAAGGATGACTCGTCAATTAATTTAACAAAAATAATCTTAAGAACAAAGTTCTAGAATGCAATATTATAATACATTAATTCACTTGGAATAATCTTGAATTATATTTTACATAAGATTGACTTGTTTGAATAATGGTATGATAAGTTCAACTAAGAGTAAGGGAAAGAAAATTTAAAGCATTTAGTGAGATGTTAATGGACTAATGTGAAGCTTAGGAGATCATCGAAAGACTAATCTTTCGTTTAATAGATTGTTCGTCTTAGTTGGACATTTCACATTGGTGCAAAGTCTTATCGTTCTTTCTAGTCGTTTCTATTTTTTTTTCTAACATTTGAAGCTTCGTGTTTCGCAAGTCACTTTAATATGTATTAAAGGATCCTTAGAGACAATATTTTTATTAAATAAATTATTCATATTTTATAGGCATTCAAGTTTTTATTAAAAGAAATTGATATTGAAATTATATATCTATTATGATATTTTAAATAATAAAAAGTACATTTTTGAAGTGTTTTTTATGTGTGTGGATTGAAGCTTTTTCTTTTTCATTGAATTGATTCTCATCTTAAAACAAGATGCTACATATGAAACATGTGATCCTTTATTAATATAGGTAATTGTCAATTTTTTTAGAGAAGAGTTATTATTAATTATTATAAAAAAAATTATATATTAAATATTACAATTTTAGATATTTATTATTTAATACTAATTTTGAAAAAATTGATCATATGTTATAATAATTACATATCATAAGTCTTTAAATTATTAAAATAATATAACAAAGAGATTATTGTATATGAACTACATTCAAATCACACTTGTTTGTAGATTTTCAAATTCTATTTCTAATATATTTTTTTTTTATTTTTTTCTACTCATGCTAATTTTTTTAACTCATAAATTATTGTAACACAATGTAAATACAATTATCATGATATAAAATAATTATTTGAGTGCTAAAATGAACTATAAAATAAGTAATATATATATAAAATTTATAATTGTCATGATTTAAAATAATTATTTTTTCCTAAAAACATGTATTTTAATTTGTATTAAAATAAACCCTGAAATAAATAATATATGAACAATTTTGAAAATAAAACTTATAAGACCTTCCATAAAACAAAACTCATATCTTCTTGATGTGATGGTATGATTTGGTAAGCAATAACTTTCAATTAGTCTTATCATGTTGTTGTGGGGACAAGCTATTAGGAAGTTGGAGATTTTTCTCTTACTTTTTGTCACATGAGAAGTGTTTAAGGAGCTTTCTTGCCTTTCCATTTTAGGAAGTTTCTTCGAAAAGTACCATCAAGAAAATTGAAGTGTGATGTAGGAAAAAAATACACATAAAAAAATTGTTATGCCAATTTCATATTATACACAAATATATATAATATAATACATTAAAATGAATAATCATATCAAGTAAGTTAATTAATAATTTAAAAAATAAAAATTGATCTAACATAAAAATAATTTTAGAAATAGACCTTCATAGAATAATATAAGCTATTTGTTTAGTAATAAGTTTGTTTTGATAAATCATTTATCTTTCTTTTTTGTAGTTTGAGAAGGAAGATGAAAAAAATAATCTTGTCGTTAGAGGAATTATGCAAAAGGCTTCCTGAAGAAATGTTATAAATGTGTTTGTTGAAAATTTTATTTAAAATTTTGTTACCTTATATGGTTGGAAGCAAATTTACTATCATTGATGAAACTATTGATTTTGCATTTGTACATGTTACTTGCATTATAAGATTTTGGAGTGATAATCTTGAATCTATTTTCTATGTTTTTGTTTGAAAGTGGTATTGATTAGGCACCAATGATTGATATTTTTTTAATTGTTGAGGGGCTTTATGTGAATACAACTAATAGAGCTGAAGACTTTGTAACACAGAAGTAATGCACAAGAAAATAATGTTGATAAGAATAGAGATGATGTTTATTCTCAACCTTCTTTTTAAAAAACCAAAAATACCTATGTGATTAACATGGAGATGTGACCTCTATACCAAAAGAAAATATTGAATTAGAAGAATTGATAGATAAAAAATTGAGGAGAGTAAAGTGTAGGGTATAAGTCTGTATTGATAATCATAAAGGGTTGAGAAAGAAGAATAAACAAAATTTGGTCTCAGTTATTTGATTATCCTCTAAAATAATGATTATCAATACAGATTTATGTTGATATGTAGAATGTTAAATATGTGTGAAGATAGAGGTTAATTTTTATTTTAGCATATTATTGATAGTTTATGAATTGTTTTACATATTTATTTATGAATTTTTAGAGCTTGAGCTACATTTGGCAGCTTTATGTGAGATTAAGGATGATAAAATATGATTTGGAGAATACAAAATTTGAGATCAAGGAATTTAAGAGAATCATGATTATCAAAATCAAGCTTTTATGAAACAAGAGAATTATTATAACGATATAGAATCCTATCATTATATTATCACAAAAAAGCTATGCTTGGGAACAAGAAACAATATCCTTCTTTTGTTAATGAGGATGATAAAAGGTTCAAAGGGGAATGCAAAGTTTAAATATTGGCTTAGAAAGAGAATATTGGCAAAGTTTAAAGGGATGTTTCATTTAAACATTACTCTCTTTATAAAACATTGATTCCATTAACCAATGTTTATTCATTTTATAAGAAAAAGAAGATAAAACAAAGATATAAACTATGGAAGAAAAACATAGAGAAAAAATATGGAAAAAAAATAGAGATTAGAAAGGTCTTAAATTTGACACATGACTTTTGCTCTAAAAGATGTTTTCAACACATTCAAGAATTATTATTTGTATAATAAATGATAAATGATGTGTTAACTTAATGAATTCTTAACTACAAAAATAATTATACAAGAGAAAGGAGTTAGAACTAAATATCTATCAATCTTATATATCATAGAAGGTTTGATGCTTAATTAATAAATAGTTACTAAAAAAACCTAATCTAAATATGCTATGGCATTCTCTTAAGGGAATTATTGAATGAATAATGGTGCAAACCTATTTTTGATGACTTCAAAATATAGTTTTGTTATATTGGTATATGTTTAATTGTCTTAACTTGATCAACTTATAAATGAAAATTTATTGTCCCAAACTTAGAGTGTAAATTATTCACTTAAAAGAAAAAAATATCGATTTTAAGTAATTAAAATGATATTTGCTCTGCTATGCATGGGATAGATCATTTTGTGTCACAATATTTTCTTAACATTAATCTCTTTCTTTGAACAGTTCTTTAAACTAAAGTATATGCTCGACTCTAAAAAGCACTTTTTTTTATAGAAAATGAAGTTTTTAAGCCCCTTCGTGGCCAATTTTATTCATCTCATATGCTATCCCAAGTGGCTCATAAATATCATTCCTGTCAAGAGCTACATAAGTAGTGGATATGCATAAATTATACCAATTTTGATTGGCAAGTTGAAAATAATTCATCATTTTCCCCCGCATCAATTGTCATGTAAATTTAGTTGCCATCTTCAATTGTTTTAGTTTCTTGGATGTTTTTTTCATTATCATCAAATTAAAATAACTAAAGGAATGAGAAAATAACTTTCTTTATTATTGAATTTTGAGCATTTTGTTACACTATAATGTCTTTTAGCTTGAAGAACTTATGATCTCCTTTTCTAGAGAATGTTCAATTAAAATTTTCGAAATTATAAGGCTAAAACTTTGTTGACTAATGTATATAGTCTGCTAGTTAAAAGTTAAAACTTTTGAGAAAATGTTTGTGACTTAAAAAAAACTTTGAAAACCATAAAAGCTCAATAATAAATAAAAAGCACATTTAGTACATCTTCTAAAGAAATACTTAGTTTTTATTACATCTATAAATGGAATCCATGCCAATCTAGAACAAATCAAAGAGTTGGTTAACATTCCATCCCCTAAGACTCGTTACACATCCATCGTATAGATAATCAAATTGTAAAGTTATGCAGATTTATCTTTAAGTTTGGAGAGAGAACTCCACATTTCTTTAAGCTACTCCATAACAAACCTATACTTTAATGATGTGAGGATTATGAATAAGTTTGGTAAGAAATTAAAGTTTATTTCTCAATCTCTAGCACTAAGAAACCCAATCCTAGGTGAATCTTTGTTCAACTATTTGGTTGCATCCAACACCACAATGAGCTTTGTTATAATTTGATAAGATGACAACATCCAATGTCTCATGTATTGCATCTCTCATGTTTTAGAAGATGCAAAACTCAGATAATCATTATCTCCAGAAACTAGTTTTGACTAATGTGAGCCCATCAACTATGACAATACTTTTATGTTCACATCAAAATATGGCAACTAGTGTATCGTTAAAGCATATCAATGAAAGTGTCTGGCATATTACAAAAGTAGGTCATCAAGGTTAATGAGTTTGACATCAACTTTATTTCTTATTCATTTCTAAAATCTCAAAGGTAATCTGTCATTCCAATGGAAGAAAACTCTTTTAGAATTGAGTTTACTTCACTTGTAAGCACTAGGAATTGCTCGTAGATAGTGCAACAAATGCAAATTCTAATGGAGTTGACTTTTGTTCTTCTCAACCTAAAGCATGTCAAATTAAAATGAGCTATTCAAAATGTAATAGTCTTAGTTTTTCCTTATTTTATTTTTTTAGAAAGAGCTTTTTGAGACGAGTCCAACTGTAGTTAGTTTGTAATTTTTGGAGCTCTAAGGAATAAATTATAAATCTTTAAATATATGAGATAAATTCGTAACGTTGATGATATATTTGTAATTTTGTAAATGTCGGCATAGCTCAAATTCGTTTTGGTGGAATGTATATTTGTAATTTTAAAAGATGTGGGCTGTGCTGGGTATATGTGCAACTTTAGGAATTTTGGCACAAGCAAATTAGCTAAATTTTTGCCTATTCAAATTCTTTAGAGTCAGTTGATGAAGTATTATATAATTCCTTGTGACTTTGTCATTGTTGAGAACTACAAAAGTTTTTATGTTCTCCCAAAGAAGGAGATTGAGAGCTCTTTTAGCTGTCTAAATGCTGATGAGGAAATTGCCTATTGCAAAGCCTGGTTGTTCTCTTCTTCAAAGAGTGCTTTTACTCATGAGAGAAAATATGCACTAAGTCAAAATCTTCCTTGCTTAAATGGACATAACAGCTTCGAATATGGAATTTAGTATCATCTATTGTATGTATTTATCGAAAAAAGGGTGATGAATCTGTTAAATGCAATCTTGAAGCTGGGTTGAAGATGAGAAGGAGACCTTTATAGAGGTACTTTCTTTTCTAGATGAGCATTCATCAATTATACTATTCACTTATGAGGAGCTCAACCATGAAACTATCAATTGTTAGTTATATGAAGTTTAAACCATAATGCAACAAATATTATTTAGGAGGGAAGAAGCATCTTAGTTTATAGGCGTTTCCAATTCGAATTAGAATGAAATTACATTCAAAATCTTGAATTCTTCTCAAAATGTGTTGAAATATTTCATTTTAGAAATAGAGATTATTACAAAATTACCTTTAAAAAAAGCATCACTGTCTTTTTTTATTTTTGTTTTGAGAAAAATCATTTTATGTTGTTTATGAGTTCTTGTCATGGATTAGCTTGGAAGAGAACCTTCAAGGCGTGCTTTTGCAAATCTAAGAAACCATTTTGCACATGTTAAATCTTTGTCATTTGCTTTCAATTCCCATTTCCTTATTTTTTATTTAGGAATACAAGAATCGAAGGGGTGAAGAATTATAATATCTCTTAATTATTTGCTAATAGTAGCATAATGCAATGTGAGATTTATATGGGTGTGAAATCCTCGAACATCTTCTCATCTGATGATTTTGAGCTATAAGTACTATATTTAAATAATTTTATGACAAGATAATTGTCTTTTTATATTTTATAAGCGTAATAAGTTTTAACACAATTTTGATGTAAGATTACATCATTTTCTACGTGAAAATTATAACAAAAATGGATAGAGAGTTTGTCATTTTCTTTTAATCTTTGCATATGAAAAGCTTATAATTGCAAACCTTCAACATCTCTTATAAGATCAAAACATGTGTTCTAAAAACTTTTCTTTAATATTGTTTCTTTGGGACAATTCTGGAGCAAATTAGTCACACATACTTGTAGGCATTCTTCTTAGTATTCATACTAAAAAGAGTTGAAATGCACATAAACTTATTACTTGGTTGAAATGATTTTAAGTTTATATCAAATTTGAAGTATGTGATGTATTTAACATTTGTAAACTAAGTCTTCCATGTATAAAATATAAGTATGGACTAACACCAACAATAGCGAAAAGGAAGAGAAGAGAGTTGTGTCTTGAAATACTTCGAATGAGTTCTATAAGCTGTTGAAGGGGTTGAATTTTCCTTAAGAGTCTTCATCAAGCTACACAATATGAACTCAAAGCTTTATAGAGGTTCATTTCCTTAAGAGTTTTAAGTGTTGAAGGTCATTTAAGGAGTTTTCTTATCAAGCTTTTTATTCTTTTGCTCTCCTTTTAGGCTTTTGTAGTGAAACTTAGCTAAATCATTAAATGTAAATGTCATGTTTTCAAACATGTTGCATAACTAGTCATTGTGTTTGGATTGAATTAAAACTTGGTAGAGTTATGGTCGTATTTTTTATTTGATATGTAAATTGTTTTTGACAATTTTACGAAAGATCTTATGAAGATTTTTGTTTTCTATAGTTTGAGTTGAGTTTAATTTTATGTTTTTTAATTGTTGATTAACCTTACAAAAACATACCCATTATCCATACTTCTCTATAGGTTATATAAAACTTAAAGCACTTGTCACATTAGGATTCTCATCCCTCTTTTGTTATTGATCATTATCATATCTTTATTTTAATCAGACGATGCATTAAAAAAATAAATTATTTAAATTTTAAGTGTTATTACATAACAATATGGATGATATTATTAACACTTATTATGATGAACATATATAGCGATAATAAATATAAAATATTTATTATATATTAAAAATATATAAAATATATTTTATATTTATTAAATATAATATATAACTCTTAAACTTTTTCAATAAAATTCTATTTAGAACATCATAATTTTTTATTTTTACAGCAACTTTTAAGACTATTAAAATAATAAATAAAAATTTAAAAATATATTAAAATATTATTATAAATTTTAAATAAATAAAAAATGCCTTATCTATAATTTCATGAATATGATTAAGTTCATTACAACAAAAATAAAAATACATGGGTTCTTTTAAACATATTCAGGCAATGATAATCAAAGTTGGCACGAATTGTAAAAACCATTTTTCTTCAAAATTTTATACAAGCATCTTATAATAAAAATAATATAAATTCTAAATAACTGCTCAACTATCTAACAATCAATTAATTTCATTTTTTAGTTGATTGTTTTGAAAAATATTTTTATTTGAATTTTGAATTACCGTATTTCTCTCCAGCAATGAATATTGATTTTTTTTTTTTTTAATTTTTAATTTTTAATTTTTAAAAAATGCGGACTCGTCTGCTCCTTCGCGTTCAAAGTAAGTATATACTATCGAAGATATTTGGGGTTCTTTGCACGCGGAAGCAGGAGAAAAGTGCAGAGAGGGTTTAGCGAAATGGCGGTGCCGGGGTTCTACCGTCGCATTCTACCATCACCACCGGCCATAGAGTTCGCATCTGCAGAAGGAAGGGTAACTCTTTCCAGTCCTTTATTTGGTGCTTGATCATACTCTATGCATATGACCTTCTTTCTTTGAGAATGGAATAAAGTGGTACTGACTTAGGGTTCGTTCAACGAGCATGCCGCCGATGATTTTCAAGCACTTCGATTTTATTGGGATCGCTTTTGTTAATAAATAGAATGGTGGTATGCGATGGACTCTTTATTGTGCACTTGAAGTATAATATTTTATGACATGCTGCCAACACGCCTTGCTGTTACATTTTTGATTTTGATCGTTTACCATTTTTTTTCGTGCTCAGCTAATGGTTAATTTCCTTTTGTCTGTTTTGGTGAATGAAATGGGAAAATTCTCTAGACTGTCCCATTAAGTTTAACTAGAAGGTCATTTAGTTGTAGAGAAAGTTACACAAGTTTTTCTGCAATGATCAAAGGAACTATTATGCTGCAAGCCTTTGACAGTGAGATGATTTTGGTTAAAATTTGTTGTGGTGTTTAATGTGTTCCTAAAATGACCTAATAAGGTTAATACTTGTTGCTTAATTTGTGACAATAAAAACAATGTTGAATAAGACATTTGGTATAATAGAGGGAAATTGGAATAATATGCTTTAATTCTGCAAAGTAGGGCGGTATATTAATCTTTTGATGCCATTGTGTTTTATTTATTAAAGGTTCTTATTTGTTATGCAAGTACATTATTTCATTTCTAATTATCTTTTATCATGTCTATTTTTATTTCCTATTTTCCCTTACTAGAGAATGTTTCAATATGTCATTTAGAAACATTTACTATCTTGTGTTTTGACATGTCCATATCATCTAAATTGACTCTTATTATGTTTGTACTTTATTTTGTCACAATAACTTTTTACACTTTTGCATTTATTTTTTAATTATATCCTTTCAAGCTTAGCCACTCATTCTTGTAACCTTTGGTGCAACTTTTCTTGTCATACCTTGGTTCTAGAAGATGATTTGCCATTGTTAAATGAAGTATGATGAAGCTTCTTAGCTTTACTTTAACTATATGATAATTAAGGTTAAGTATTGCAAGCTTTGTGCTATGATAAAAAATTAAATCCCAAAAGAAATGCCAAATAGCTCTTCTATTCTAAATAAAATTCAAGCCACCAATACTAAAAAGCAACAAAACTCAAATGGTCAAGCTCCACAAAATACTCTTGAAATGAAATATGAAAAATCTAGTACTATCTCATGATGATTCTATTGATGAGTGACAATATTCTTGGATCCTTCTATTAGTTTAGCGGGGTTTGAAATATATAAAACAACAATAGGTGAGTTTGCAAGGCAAAACAATTAATGAAACTATCTATTAAAGCATGAGTGGCAAGGATTAGGACATAGACGTAAAAAATTAAATTGCACAACCATATGTAATAAATAGATTAGTTACAACATAAGGAAATATATATAAAAAATAATACGAAGCAATAATTACAACAATATTTGTACCATTACCAGAAGACGAAACAAGTTTTAATGAATGCATGTTAACATGCAATCCAATGAGTTTGTTATAATGAATAGACATGTCATCCTCATCATCTTCACATTATATATATATGTATATACGTGTGTGTGTGTGTGTATATATATATATATATATCCCACCCTCTTCCATTGTTGATGAAAGAATTCGTCTTGTCTTTTCCTTTCTTGGTCATTTGTAATGCAATTCACTTTTAGATGATAGATCCATCTTAATTGACTTCTTCTGGACATTTTGTTTTTTGATGGAAGTTATGCCAACATTCATAGGTTCCTGTCTTCTAAAGACAAATAAAGCTGCAAACCCTTGGTTGCTTAACCTTTGAATATGCACATTCCTTCTGTAAGTTTTAAAAGTTTTTCATGCTTGATATTAATTAGTCTCTGTTAAGCGAAGCAGTTGTTTTGACTTTCTTTCATTAAACTTAACATATCAAACTTTAGTTTATGTGGCAGATGTAGAATGTAAAAATTCTCACACTTCATTAACGCCCTTGATAATCACCATGGATATTTGGGAAATTTTTTTTCCAAATAACTCATTTGTCTATGTGATGTAAACTGCTAACGTTTTTCATACTTAAATTATTAGGCGATATTAATAAACAAAAAATTAGTGGTAAGTCATTGGAAGTGTATATTTTTCTAAAAATTGAGAAATGCATGTCTATATCATAGAATGAGGTAACTATTACTTGCATCCATGAGGATACACACAAAGTTGAATTAGGCTATTTAAAAAGTCGGTAGGACTGTGTTACAAAAAAGATTGTTTGAAGTCAAACACACATGCTTATGGAATTTTTCGGAGTTGCTGCAGATCATGCCATTTTCTACTCATGTTTCTGCTTATGGCATAACAATAGCTATATTCTCTTTTTCTGCAATGTCCTTCCCTGTTTGTTTTGACTTGGGCAATTTCTATATGTTTGAGTTCATATTGTAGTCAAATTAATGCTCATGGCAATGGTGCGTACATCTATCATCAAATATCCTCTCAGTACTGTTTTACAGTTGTTTGAAAATGTTCTTAATTTAACGTGTATAATTTAACATTCTTATGTTTTCCTGAAACTGTCAGCTTCTATTCTCAGAAGCCCTTCAAAGTGGAACAATGGAAGGTTTTTTTAAGTTGATCTCCTACTTTCAAACACAATCTGAGCCCGCCTATTGTGGTTTGGCTAGTCTTTCTGTGGTTCTGAATGCCCTTGCAATTGACCCTGGGCGAAAGTGGAAAGGTGATTTGCACTACATGCACAGCTTTCATTCTGTGCCTTCCAATGTGAACGTCAGTTTATTAAATGTTTGAAAAAAGGTTTGCTCTCTTGGGTTTATCATGACATTGAATCTAGTCTTTTGTTATTTTCATTTAAATAACAGGTATGACTATTTGATTTCCTTCATTTATATTTAATATGAGATTTTTTTTGCACAGAAAATTCGAAAGCTTTTTACATGCTTTAATTATTATTTTTTCACTCAAGATATCTTTTTTGTTTCTATACTAAGTCAAACCAGTGAGATAGCTCTTTGTTTTAACAGATAATAGAATGTGCTAATAATTTTTGAATGACCAATTAAGCTATATGCTTTATTTTTCTTGTTCTTTTTCTATGTTGCTGCATTTATCATATTCTTTGTACTAAATATTTGGATATGGGCATGTTAATGGAAGAAAAGATGTTTGTTTTTTTTTTGGATATGGGCATGTTAATGGAAGAAAAGATGTTTGTTTTTTTTTAATTGGATGATTCACTTGCCTGATAACAATTGATAAACTGATATTGATACATTTTCACAATCGCCATTTACATAACGAAACAGATACATGCATTCTTTCCTAGGTCAATTTCTCTGTGTAGTGATCCTTATACTTTTGATAATGATGATATCATGTGTTAAAACAGGTCCTTGGAGATGGTTTGATGAGTCCATGTTGGATTGTTGTGAACCTTTAGATAAAGTAAAAGCTGAAGGGATCGCATTTAGAAAAGTTGCATGCTTGGCTCGCTGTTCTGGTGCTAAAGTTAAAGCTTTCCATACAAACAAAAGTTCGCTTAATGATTTTCGTGATCATATTATCCAATGTACTTCCTCTGAGGACTGCCATTTGATTGCATCATATCATAGAAAACCCTTTAAACAGGTATTTGTTTATGATACAGCAGTTTGTTGATGCAGCCGATTTCAATCTTTGTTAAGGTAGTAAGATAGGAACCAAAAATTCCTTGTTTGAGGAACCGTATTATTTGTACATGCAGTATTTATAGGCAGATGTCCTCTTTTTTTGTTTTTTTTTTGGTTTAGCATAGGCATATGTCCTCTTGGGCAAGTGGTATTGGGTGAAATTGTTATTACTATAATAGGCATTACACAATCAAATACCACTTCTGTAGAACTCATAGTGACCAACTTATACATCTATTTTGAGGGTCAATGTTCTAGAAGAAATAAGGGAATTAAAGAAAATGTAAAAATTGAGGAATCATCATTTGTAATCTTTTTATTAATGTAATAAATGCTATAACAACAATGCTCTTATACTGTCATCAAAATTGCAATGTTGATGATCATATTAACAAGAATGTCATATTATGTTAAATATAGTTTAAGAATGGCTTTGGCAAGTCTATTTTCTACTAATTTGAAAAGGTTTATATGGAACTTTTGCCTTTGTAGATTTTGATCCATTGAGCTGGTTGCATTTTTTGGGGTCCAATTTGTTGTTTCATTTTTACATTTTGTAGTTACAGCCATATATGCATTGTATAACTATAGTACACCTTTGCTTCTATAAGAGTAAATTGTACATACCTTTGTTTCTATCTGGATGATGTCCTCAATTTTCTAGAAAAAAAAGGCTTTGTCAATGACTTGAATGGTACGTACCTTCGCTCTTTTTTAATCTAATGGTGGTAAATCATAATTTTAGCAGTACAGCAGGCTAAGCAAAAGGATAGAATGACAACAGCTCACGAAACCAATGGTTAGAGGAAAAAGGCCTATGGCATACCAATAAAATTATTATCCCCTGTTTATTTACCTAGCTTTATGGGATCAAATTATACTATGTTATTTGATGTGTAGTTATAAATTATGCTACTTGACATTGAGTTCAATTTTAATTAAAATTTTCATCAATTGAAAAATTTCCAATGAATTTTAGAAGTGTAACAATTTAAAAACATAACTGAGTTTATAAATAAAAATTTTTATATTATTTTTTGAGAACTTTGAACTAACAAAAATTTGTTTCTGTTGTTGAAATGAACTTTTTGCCTTAGAAAGAAACTAGGTTGTTCTGGGCTGTGGAAAGGACTTGCTCCAGGCTCAAGAAGAGGGCTTATAGAAAAAGGCTTAAAATAGGTAAACTTGCATAATTAAAAATTCACCATGAATTTTGGCCTAACTTCAGATCATGGTTTTTATATACCTCATTCAAATTAGATTAAAATTTGCACATAGGTTTAATCTTTTTTGGTTTTTGATTCGAAATATAAACTTTGTGCTTAAGCAATTGTGTCAGATATAAAAAATCAAATGTTTGGATGGATTTTAGAAATGTCACTTTGTCAACTAAAACGCATACTTGCAATATGGAAGATCGGAAGTAATTTAGTGTTCTATATAAAACATGTTATTTGCAATATGGAAGATAGGAAGCAATGGTATTTTATACAATTGTCACTTTATTATCCCAAATACTCCCATGCTTGTCTACATTATTCCAGAATCTTATTTTGCTCGTCATTATGATTTAGTTCAAATCTTACTGAATTTCAGACAGCACTCAAATTTGTCAGAATCCATTATTTCAAAACGTGAAAATAATTTTTCCTTTGCATATTATGAATATTCTTCTTTCTAAAATTCCATGTATGCTAGTGAGACTTGTTTGTTGGCATAAAACTATAGATCAAAATTTGCTATATTTTTTTGTGTGGATGTGCAGTCAACATAAGCTGAAACCAGCTGATAGTATATCTAAAGTTGGCTGTAATGTCATATTCTCTTATTGTTTTTCCCCTAAAGAATCTCTGTTCCCATCTAACATTTAAAATGTTGGATTGTTATATAATGCTTAAAAAGCTATTGGATAAAACACTTGAACTTAGCTTTGGTTGGCATCAATTTTGTTGGGATAGTAAATATATATGTTAGAAATCTCCTATTGGTAGGCTTTTGGTAGTAGAGGTTACAAAATCTGGAAGGAGAGCCTTTGTCATGGAGTGTGATTTAGAATTTGACATGCTTAGTCAGCACTACTTAAGTGGAGATTATTCAGCTTTATTGATGCCAATTCACTATGCATCGGTTTGACGAGCTTCATATCTAGTGACCATTGTGCACTATGACTAAGGTTGCCATTGTATAATTAAGGTTTCGCTTGGACGTTTGGGGTGACAAGGTTCTTAATTGTAGTTAATAATGTCTCCAACCTTAATTAATAGGCCCCCCTCCAAGGGACTCTAGCATGAGTGCCACAAGCTCAAGGTGGCTCCTTATGTTTTCATTGCCAGACTTACTACATAGCATGCCCTTCACAATTCGATTTGCATGAGTTGCTTTTAAGTGTTGTGGCTACTACAAGGGAAAATTCATTCCTGGATGCTGCTGTTAGACGAAGGTTATGTTACCATGGATAAGAAATTAATTGATAAGGAGGCAAGATTTGACATTTTATGGCATATACCCTCCATGGAAAGAGTTGGAAGCATTAAGATGGGGATATCTTCTTGATTTCTTTTGGGTGCTCTTCTATTCGTACTGTCCTATCTAATTTAAATGTCCACTCCCTAGGTGATTGATGTAAGGCAAGGAAATAGGCTATATTGTTTTTGTTTCTTTTACATATTAAAGCTTGCTGCCATTGTCCCCGTCATCATTTATTTAGATCTTGAGGTCTTCTTTTCACATAAATCTTGTGGCTTTTGTGTGTCTTTTTCCTGCCTACTTTCCTCCTACTTTCATTTTGGCTACACTAGTCACATATTCTCATCCATGTATGATGTTAATTTACACACTTCTTTGTTATTGAGACATTGCCTACAATAGCCAATGTTGGAGCTGTTCCTTGAAAGGCATGAATGTAGGGGCTCTCTCCATGTTTCTTTACCCATGATTTCCCAATTCAACTTCACTGTCAAGTTTTAAGGAAGCAAAATCATGGTTATCAAAGAGATAGCTCCTAATAAATCAAAGCAATTTTCTCATGAGCATTGGTAAGCTTGAGCACGGCTTCTCATTATCAACCATGTACTTGAACTTAACCATTGACTGGACCAACTCTCTATCGTCTTGCCCATTCTCAGTTAAGTTTTGGTTCAAGTTGTTCCACTCATGTTTGCGATTTAGCTGGAGAATAGTTGGAAAACTTTCAGTCAAACAAAGCAAAACAATCTTCAACATGACCTTAGGAAGGACATGGCTAAACCTTTCTCCACTTCCTTGCTTCTGCTTCACTTTCAGAACAGATCTCATCAATTACAAGCATAATGGGGGCAATGGAAGGTTTTTGGTTCAATTCCTTATGAAGAATTTGAAGAAGAAAAGAAGAATATATGTGTCATTTTTTGATCCTGAGGAGAATATAATGGACTTTACCTCTTTGCAGCTTTTGACTTTGAATTGTTCACCTAAAATGTAGTTTTGTTCCAAATTGTTTACTACTTTCTTCTACATTGCCAATGATCTTGTTGTTCATGGCGTTATTGCTGACAATGAGATGAGTCACCAAGGAACATGCCTTAACAATTTTACTGTCGAGGTCATGGTTTTTCCTAACATGCAAACTAGTTTGGATTAACCTACTTACAACCAAATTCTTATTGACTTCAATCTGTTCCTAATGTTCAGTTGCTGCTTAAGAATATGACATCAGTGAAAAAAGTAAACTGCTTCAGCTATGAACTCTATGAATTTACCCCAATGACACTATTCAGTTTGTATTTGTCATTTAAAGGAACCATTTCTTATCTAATCTCAGTCAGAAAATACGAAAACTTCTATAAGAATCTTATCCTCTTATAACAAGCAAACAAGGACATGGATGATTATCTGCAGTTTAATTAATTTCTTTTTATTTTTATTATGAGAACTACTCTATTGTAGTCATAAATAAAGTTAACTTTTGGAAAAAAATTGCTTCAACAAGTACATTCTATGTTTTTCTTAAAAAAAGTACATCCAATTTCTTATATTTCAATGTTATATATGTAGGCAATAAGGAAGATTCACAAATTTTTAACATCTCCAACCTCATTAGCTCTTAAACGTCTCTAGCCTCACCGCTTCTTCAACAAGGCCGAATTGTTTTGGTTAATCCTATCATTGGTTAATCCTATCATAACATATTAATGACATAATTATTTTTAACCCATTACACGTGTTTAAACTTTGAATGCTATCAAATTGGTCTAACTTAACTACATAGACATAAGGATCTTGTTGATAGAAAATTCAGCTTGATTCATTGAAGTTCCATCTCAACAAAACACATTCTTGGGATGACAAACTTGTCTTAGGTCTTAAAACACTGTGCTCCAGAATTAAAATAGAAACTTCGTATTTTAAATAAAAAGATAAGCCTTGATTCACACTACGTTGATCCAGGATATGAAATAGTTGAGGTTGTGGCATAGAGAAGACCTAGGTTTTAAAACCTTGTCATTAGATTAGTCTAGGTCTTAAAATTTGGGAACTAGTATTGCTTGAACTCGTTCAAACTACTTTTCATTGAAGTTCAATTTATTATATTTCAAGCTCAATTTAGAAACGTTCCGACTATAAATAAAAGTTCGGATTTATTCTGGCATTGTCCATATAACTCAATTCGATTTGATTTCAAGTTCAATTGTTACCATTGCCTTAGCAAATAATTTTGCCAGTCATTGCTATAGTCAAGGCATGAGTTTTGCCATTTCTTTATGGTGAAGGTTTTAAAAAATTTCAAGTGTAACTCCATTATATAAAGCATGAGTTTTGTCTTCAATTCATGTAAATATTTGTATGTAATGTGGTGGTCATTATTCATATTTTGACAATCTAGAAGTTTGGCACTTCAAGGTTTTGCTAACGTTATTACAAATAAAATATATTCTACTCTAACTTATAGAGTTTAAAAATATGTATCATATGCCATTTATAATTTCATGATTTGGAACTTTATGATCATCCACAAATTTAAGGTACAAACTTTAACATTTTGTATTTTATCATTCTTGTTATGTTTAGAGTAATGAAAAAAATATTATGCATTTTACAACTCTTAAGTCTTGAAGCTTTTTAATTTGTTATGTTCATGCTCTATATTATAATGATTTGGTTTCAACTTTCAATTATATTTTTATAGATCCTTTATTCATTTTGTTAAGCTTATTTGAGATCATGTTTCAGTTGTAGGATCTTAGGAATTTTGTATTTGAGAAGGCCTCAAATAGTATTAATTTGTCTCGAGGACTCAATAAGTATTGCAATAGTGTGAAGAATCTACAGTGAAGTTGGCCTTGTAGAGTAGAGGTAAGGTTGGTTTAGGTTCGAGAGGATAGTTTGAGGAAGAGTATGGTCTTGAGGAGTTTTGAGGAATAAAAATGAGGTTTATATGCCCAAGGGGTTGGTTCAAGGCATTTGCATAGGTGCTTGAGAAGTTTGGATGCAAGGAGGAGATGATTAGGCTTGAGTGGATGGCTTAAGATGTTATGGATCTCCTTATAGTAGCTATGAGAGGTTATGGCTTCTGAAAATGTCGATATATTCTTGAATGGTATTTGCTGGTCTTTTGAAAGTCTTAAGATGCTTAGGACAATGGCTTGAGGGTGTTCCTTCGGATGATTGAGACGTAACAAACTCAAATTGGGTCATGACATGCATCGTGGATGTTTTTTGAACTTGAATGGGCTAGATTTTGGCTTCATGTTAAACTAAAATGTAATGTTCCAATTTTTACAAATGTTGTAAATTATGCATGAAAATTGCACAATACATATAAGGATATGTAATTATGCATTTCAATATGATAAGTTATTATTTTGAAAAATTGAGACATAGGAATAAAATATTTATTTTTTAGTTATTTCTTAAAATATGTCAATTGCAAGTAGCTGTAAATATGGATTTGAGCCTATGATGAAGTAGAGATCAAACAAGGAATTTTTTGGTCATTGTTTCGTAAGTTCTTAGCTTTGTTGAATTTAACATAAAATTTTGAAGTTTTCAACTATAAAAGAATTTTTTTAAAAAATGAATATAGCTGGAAATCTGTTGAAGCAGAGTGTTTTTTGGAAATTTTGCACCACCTAAACCTGTTTGGATAAGATTGGGGGAAGCTTCAGGAAACTAGGGGGAGGAAAAAAAAATTGAGAGACGAAGTCATGGCTAGGAGCAGGGGGAAGAAAAGCTAAAAGCCATGGCTTCAGTGTGGAAGGCTGTTTATTTTAGCCATATTATGAAGGAGGAAGCAACTGCTCTGAGTCCTGTGAAAGATTTCAGCAAAAGGAGAGTTGCAGTTGAAGTGGAAGCAAAGGAAATTCAAAGAAAAAGGATCCTGAAAGCTACTCGATCAGCATGGTGAAGCTTGGAGCAAGAGGAGCTCCATTTGGTGTGACTTCAACGAGCTAGAAGCCTGAGGAGGAAGGTATAGTGAAGCTTGCAGCACAGTTGCTGTGAATACAGCACAAGAGTGGAGCTGTAAAGCTAATAAAAAGGAGAAGGGTATGGGAGCTGCCGCCAAGAAACTTCAGTTTTTATATATTTTTTTTCCTAAGAGAAGTGGTTGTTGTGATTTATTTTAACTAGTCTTAGAAGGACGGTAAGGTCTTCTTCAAGGCCTGTTGACTGTGAGTTTCTCAATTTTATGTCTCATTATGACTTGCATGATCTTCACTATGAGGGTTCCAGTACTACCAGCGCAACAATAGAGGACAGAGCTCATGTTTGGGTTAGCTAGATAGGATCTTGAACTTTGACTCTTTGGTGCAGTTTCATGGTGCCAAGTTTTTCCATCTCATCAGAATTGCCTTTGACAATTGCTTGCATCTTCAGGTGCATAGGATCTTGATGAACTCTAAAGCCTTGGCTAAATCATCATGTTGAATTTCTGTTATTTTCCGTGCCATTGTAATGTTTGTTCTCCACCTGGACTCAACCTTTGCTGGACTTGATGACTTTAAACGAACAGTTTAATAAGCTGTAATTTTGTCAAGATTTTCTCTTTTAGGAACTGTGTTTCAGCTATCTTCAAAATTTTCCTTTGATAAAATAAACAAAAATCAAGTATTCTTTTCTGTTCTTCAGACAGGGACTGGGCATTTTTCTCCTATTGGTGGTTACCATGCTGGACGTGATATGGCATTAATATTGGATGTTGCTCGTTTTAAATATCCTCCTCATTGGGTTCCACTCGAACTACTTTGGGAAGCCATGGACACAATAGATGAGACAAATGGACATCACAGGGGGTATGCTACCCATCTATTCTCCATTTGAAATAATTTGAGCACTACAAATAACTCAGAAATTTTTTAAAATTTTTTATGCTAGCAAAGATGAATTATAAGGACAGTTTTTATTCATTGGTAATGAGCTAAAGTTTACCACAATACAAGTTCCATTTGTGTATCGGGTTAACAAAATATCATTTATTTGTTGTGTCTAAGTGCTTGATGTATATTGACTTACTTGCATTCTTGTAGGCTTTTACTCTGATTGTGTTGATGTTATGATCTTCTTAGTTTTCCTAAAGGAAGTAGCCTAAAGATAATTATGGGCATAGAAATATTGCTTATATCATACTTTTATGCAACAAAAAAAAAATGTCAACTGCTATCTTCTGAAACTTTAAAAAAATGGGACTAATTGAGGAATTCTAGTTATTGAGGAGTCTAACTTGTAATTTTATTATGTATTCTTCTTTCAAGTTACGCTTCAGAGAAATGCTAATAATATCATGAATTATTTCTATTGCATATGGTAGACCAACTACAGAACATGGCCTGCACAGCACATGAAATTTCTTGCATGTTGTGTAAGGTTTAACCTACATGGTCTATATATAAATAGTTTTGCACCATTTTTTGAAGAGACTATTTGCACTAGTCATACACAACCACTAATTCTTATATGGCAACAATTTGTATAATTTTACAAATTTTCTCCTCGAAAATCTAACTACCTGAAAATAATGGGAGAATGCATTTCTTCAAAGGCATTGCAATATTTATTTGATCAATGTTCTTTATGATAATCATTGATGAAGGCACTTCAAAAATTCTATCCTTGTTAGAATATGTTATATATTGTGTTTTACGAAATTTTAAACTTAATTAATATTATTAGTTACAATAATAGTCATAAATTTTTTTTATGAAATTTGATATTTATATTTATGGTTTTAAAGATAATTTTGGATAGGATAATACCAAAGTTATTCTCTTTTGTTTTGTACTTTTATTTATGAAGATTTTTTTCTCAAATTGGGAATAGGAGAAAAAACCTATTACTTTCAAGTTATAAATTTCTTTGTGTTTTCAATGATGAATAAATGAGAAAAACATGATTCTCCTCTCTAAATTTAGCATGATATTAGAGCTATTACATGCTCAAATCTTAAATTTTCTTGTACTGTTATAGTGCTCTACAATTCCAAGTGATTCCTGAGTGGCTACAGTACTCAAATCCCTAAGTTCTCTCATGATACTACAGTGTGAGTTGTCTCCCATTCTGTCCTATGTCGTTTCCTGTTATCATTGCATTGCAATTGTTGCTTCTGCCTACTTCATCCCTCACAGCAATGTCTTCTTGGACCAAATTTATGTTGTCCTTCCAGCTCTTTGCTTTTCTCATCCTTTTGAAAAGAGTTTTAACAACCTCTACAAACACTTTGGTTACACCAATGACTCAATTCTTCCACTCCAGTTCAACCTATGGCTTAATTCTTCCACTTTGGTTTCATCTTTATCGCAGCTTGTTCTCCAGCAGGTGTCAATGACTGTTTATTGTCCTATCTAGTCTTGCGTTGGGGCTTTACTTTCACATGACTTGCTTACCATTGCAATTCCTTTGAGGTATTAAAGCTCATAGATCTGCTAAAAAAATATTCTTGGATCAACTTATTTAGTTCTCAGGAACTCCATGATTTATAAATTTATTCTCATGGCTAAGAACAACACCTTCTCATTTTGATCATTTAAGAACAATCCTTTTGAGTTCATTTTCACTTTTGAAACTTTTCCTCCAAACAATATTAGAGATGTAGGTGCCTCAATCCTTCCCTTTGGAAGGAACGAATTGCATGGATAGAATTATCTTCAATAGTCTTGAGCCTTGATCGAGTGTGGAACATCCGTTGATTTGAGGTGATTTATACATGGGTTGAGAGGCTTAATTTTAGTCAATTTTGAATGCGAAAAGTTGAGAGAATTAAAAGAACAATCTATTTACAAAATTTCATAATTTTGTGAGTTTGTTTAATTGGCCAAAAAATCCAAACTGTTTGATTCTATTAGAACTTTTGGGAAATGCAGATTTCTACCTCAACTTGTAGCAATTAATACGCAAGTTTAAAAGCTCAATGTGAACCAACTTTGAATTCCAAAATTGTAAATGAAATAACATGAAAAACTGACCACACAATTTTATAATTTTTAGCATTTATTTGTAAGATAATCATTATAAATTTTGAGACTTATATAGAATTTTGGGGAATATGTCCACCTAATTTTGAGAATTTCTATACTAAACTTCTATCTCAGAACAAGAAAAACTCTGAGCATGGAAGTTTTACGTATTGAGGCCTCTATGGGACAGGTCTAGTCGTCATGGCTATTATGTTAGGTGGTAGATTGCTAATGTGAAGTTGAGGTTTAGTTTTTTAGGAGGTAGGGGTCACCATCGTTTTTGCAGGCTCACAAGAGAGAAATATGGACTTACATATGAATAAGGAACATAATTAAATTAAAATTAGATAAACTTGTTTTTTGTCTTATTTTATTTACTAATGCTTTTATAATGATGATTTTGGCATGTAGCTTAATTTTATTGCAGCATTTATTTCTAATGTTAAATTAAAAAAATAAGGTTTTAAATATAAAAAAGGGATCTTCACGTGTGTTCCAATTTGTCGGGAGCATAAGTGGAACTATCAACCATAGTTTTGTTTCGGTTCTATTGCTTTGGTGGATTGGATTGTGATGCATTTTGTGGCTTATTGTCACAAAAGATGGCAAGATGTTTGTATGCTTATTTCACTAGTGTTTTTTAGCTTTGCTATTGGCAAGCAATATATCCTTTCAACTTCATCGAGTACATATAATCTTTTTATATGTTCTGAACTTTTTACAAATATTTCAAACATTCTTTTTAGCTTAACCAATCAAATTTTTTTTTTGTTTTGCAGCTTTATGCTCATTACTAAACCTCAGAGTGGTCCACCTCTACTTTTCACTCTGGTATTTATAATTATGACAAACAAAGTCTGCAAGTTCCTTTTACCTTTTTGTTGTTTTTGTCTAAACTAGTGTCATGTTGGCCTTTACTGTGTACTTTTTTCTTTGTATGGAAAATACGATCAATGCCAATTTGTCCTTATCTTCGAATAATGGGATAATAGTATTTAATTTATTTGAGATGATGCGTGATTGGTATAGTCCTTAACAAAAAAATAAGTAAAGCTATTTAATAGAATACATGCCTGCTAATATGATATTGTGGCTCAAACAAGTGAAATGGCTACAGAACTGTAAATGCTAGATTGATAATCAAAATGGTGAAAATTTCTTGCCCCATGATTGGGGTAGAACTAGCTATAAAAGAAAATAAGATGATTAAGGGTATTTGCTTTAATAAGACTAATAAGTATAATAAATGAGAATGGTTAATGCTACCATTTGGAAAGGTATTGGATTAGGGTTTTGTTATGGGATTTAGGCAAGATAGAAGAGAGAGAGAGATAGAAGGTGAGGTTGATAAGGATTGATTACTCTTATCTTTGTATGCTTGTTTTCGTCTAAATAACTCAACCAGATGAATTCTAAAATCCAGACCTTAAAGTGCAAAATGTTATGAATTTTTGTTATTAGTTCCAGTATGTTTTATAATCAACTAACAATTGAACAATGTAGACCTTGAAAATCTTAGATAATGGATATAAATTTAGAAAATTATCACTAACTTGTTTTTTAATACCTTACACATTCCTTTTATCATACCAAGTGTAATAATAAATGATAAATCAAAGCAATAAACAAGGAAATTATAAGGGAAGGATAAATTGAACCTATTCTTGATCATAGGCAAGACCATCCTTTGGTGAGGTGTTATCTCTTGGTGTAGGACCAAATCTGCTCAAAATTCAGTAGGAATGTGAGCATGCAACAAATAGTGACAATGCAAATTTGAGATGAGAAATAAGAAAAAAAAAAAGAAATGCTTATGTAAGAGATAATTTTTGATTCTTATGGATGGCATAACTGTGAATGGTGTTCCTATGTGATTGGGAAGATATAGGTTCGAGTCATGGAAATGAACTCTTGCAGAATATGGGGCAAGAACATGTTGAAATGACCTTGTTGGGACCGACGGTTTTTTATATTCCACATTTTCAGGGTACTGAGTTTTCATTTATAACTTTTGACCTAAAAGTTTCTTGCCTATAAATGCTATAGAGCATAAAATCAATGGTGTTATCCAAGCTAAGACTCGTCAGTACAGAAGTTGCAGGTTTTGGCTTGTCAAATTTAACTGTAGTCATAATATTGTATTTTGAACTTGAAATACTACGTTCTCTTATGGGTTGTCATTGAGTTCATTAGTTTGTTCTTATTTTGCTCCTTGTTTAGGCCGTGTTGAACTGATTGCCTAGGCCTTATTAAGCTTTTTTGTGTAGTCTTCTTTTGGCTTATTGTTGTTGACAATCTAACTTGCCTTTTTGTTGAACATGGTTCCAAATGGCTACATTGAATGTACATTCAATGTAGGCTGGTTTAGTTGCAATGGCCTTAATATTTCTACTTATACTATTTGAAGCACCTTTTCAACAGAAGTTCTTGTTGTGGCCTTCGATTTAACGTTCTGTTTTTTACAAAGTTGTTTTTCCCAATTTGGGAAATCCACGCAATATTTCTTGAGTTCAAGAGAGGTAATACAAAATCCAAGAATTGATGAAAAAAGGTTAGAATTATTTTCTTTATGTTAACTTCTTTTGTATGGGAAATTGTTGGGTGCCTTGGAAAATGAAGCTGAAGGGTTTAATGGAGCTGTTATCAGATTAGATGGATGAATCGTTTGGTTTGTAGTGTGATCGCAAAACTTCTATTGAGATCTGATCATACAGGAAGGAGCAATTCCAATTGTTGATGAAGGCATTATTAGTTTTGATCTTACAGTGGATGGAAAATTAACAAGCAAAGAAGTTTCTTGGCCTTGTAGATGGGCAAATTGACCATTGAAGGTCTTGAATCATGTTAGAGCAGCAAATCTTGAGTGCAATCACACTTTAGTTGTGATGGTTAGAGGTGCTCATTAGCTATCCAGCTTCTAACATCCATTCATAGGCTAAAAGGACTTCCTCAGTGATTCAAGGGGGGTTATATTCTACCTCCTTGATCAACCTAAGAGATTAATCATTGATCTAGAGGAGTGAACATCTTGTTTTTCTTATGTGAGGTGCTGGTGCCTCTCAAGTTCAACAGTTCATTTACAGGAAAGCCCAATTGTAAGATATGTAAAGTGTGCACCATTATGAAGGTGTTGGAAATTTAGCCTCAATTAACCATCATCCAATTGAGAAAATCAATAATCTTCTCTCATTGGTGCATTATGATATTTTCTTTATGAGTTAACATTCAATAGGTTTACTACTTTTACGAAAACATGTGATCCTAAATTTTATTGCTATCTTATGATTGTTATATGCCATTTTATCTCAGTTTTGACATGATCAAGTTTTTGGTTTTGATAACTTTGTTGATTGATCTCATGTTGTACGTCATTTTGATGTCTTTGACCTCAAATCTCAACATGTTAGTACATAAGAAGTTTGCATGCTTTAGGCCTTTCTGGCTTAAGGAAGCCAAAGGGTTATCCCCAACCTTTGATCATATAATAATATATTATATAACTCATCTATAGGCAATCACATGGTTAATGGAGAGACAACTATACGTTCACATTATAACTAATTACATGGTATGTCGTAAAACTTAATCATATATGTGACTGTACGATCAATGTAACAACAATTTATAGGTTTGTCATATATCACATATATGGTCTATAACTTGCTTGGTAAGTGTGAAAATAACATTCTCTAAGGATATGAAATACCAGTTATACGTAATAGTTAATTAAAGCTAATTATATTTATTTTCATATTTAATGTAATAAAAATCTACAAGGTTATATAATATTAAGTTGCACATTGTAAGCTATTTATAACAATCATATTAACGAGTTCGCATAGTCAATATAATAACAATCTACTTAAAATTATTTGCACTAGGTAACACAAATAAGAATTATAAGCATGTTATGTATCATGAGCGTTTATTAAATATGCTTGTTAACAATAGATTTCATTAACTGATAATCATAACTCAACACATGCATTAAGTTGGTGAAATTTAAAAATATTATTTTTATTTAATTTAAAAGAAAATAAGAAAAAAAATGTAAATTGTTAAAGGGAGCAACATTGTGCCACCTTAACTATCATGGAGGGTCAAAAGGAAACTAGCTAGAGCTACTTGGTTGACGTGGAGGATGGAGGCTATATGGTTCGTGGTACAAGCAAAGAATAATGAAAAAGATCTCTTAGTTTGATTTTAGCACTTGCCTGTTGGCTTGGGCATTGTGGGTGTTATTCTTTGCTTGTATTTTTCATATGATAATACATATAATTATAAATAATTGAGTTAAATCAGAGTATTACAATAATGTAGTGGACACAAATCTAATAAAGTGAGAATGATGATATGTTGAATTTAAAACAATTTCTTAAAACTAATTCTCATAAATTAAATGATAATTAAAATATCATATGCACATATACTAAAGTAGAATCTCATATCAATATACCAAATATAGTAGTAAAATATATATGATACAATATTTTTCAAAATCATCCCTTTATAGTAACTCATTTGGTATATATGTTACTTTCATTATCTTTTTTCAATGTCTATGGCACGACTTGTATTGTAAGGAAATGAACTTTGTAAAGTAATGAGTGAATTTTTATCTAGGTGAATATGTAAATATAAAATAATAATAATAGATTGTAATAAAAACATGATATTGTAGTAATACTTATAATTAAATAGTTTATATTATTCATATAATAATAATAGTTTATTTCATAATCATATTTTAATTATTTTCTTTTTATCATTCTCATATGTTTTTCATATTTTAAATATTAGAGAGCCTAGATTTTCTTGAATGATCGTTATCACATCTTCATATCTTTTTTTGTGTTCATATTTCATATCATTAATTTTTATTTGGCATCTCATCATCTTATATTTAGTATTTTGATCATAGCTATTCTGTCATATCATTCATATCATGTTTTTAATATATCAAGTTATGCACAAAGTACTAACGATATTTAAAAATATTTTAATTATATCATGTCTACATATCAAGCCCTACACAATATGTTAGCGATAGCGGAGAATGTGGTCTCTAATGTCATCTTATAGTATAGTCTATAACTTGTGCTTATGAAGTCATGCGTCTTATGTTAAAGGCCAATCATATATCATGGTAAGCATAGGATAATTTGTTAGAAAGTCACATTCATTTTTCTTTCAAATTATATCAGATGTCTAACTGTCATAAATTATGTATAATATAACATCATCATAGGTGTTCTGTAGAGCTCGTATAACTTTTTTATATCATTTATATATATATATATATGTATAATTTTTTATATTTATAACACATATGATATCAGTTGTATTTTTCAATTAATATCAGAATATATGCATGCAGATGACTTTTTAAGGAGCTCAATTAAACAACATTTATATTACAATTAATTTTATATTCATCTATTTGAGTTCTTAGAGATTATAATGTTTTCATTCTTCTTTTCCTTGTCATTTCCTATATAAAGTAAGTTATAAAAACATTCATCACAATCTAATCATTTTTCTGATAATAACATTCTCCCTAATATTTATATTATTCACAATATAAAAACTCATATTTTCTTTTGACTATGGCTTCTTATTTTTGCAAATTTTTCAAAATCCACAACACTTTGCTGATACTAGTATTTGATAAAGCTTATGTGAGGGTTTGTCTGGATTGGATCGTCCGGTTCTGCCTCTAAGTTCTTCGAACTACCCATCAAACCATTTGATGACACAGTAGGCATCAGAATGCCTTCTTTCTCATTGATTTCTTTACTCAATCTGATTTCAGTTCTTTATATATGATAGAAATTACAATTCTTACATCTTTATAGTGCCAAATACTATAACTCCAAATAAAATCTCATGAATCCAGCTTTTAACACCAACTTAATCAATGAAACAGAGATTTACCATGCAAGCATCTTAACCATGCAGGAAGGAAAGCTAAAGCAAGATTGAACTGAAAACTTTATTAAGAACAAACCTTATTACTACTCATATTTAAAATAGCCAAAGCTCATCGAACTACTGATCAAACCATTTGTTGACACAGTAGGCATCAGAATGCATTCTTTCTCTTTGTTTTCTTTACTCAATTTGATTCCAGTTCTTTGTATATGACAGAAATTACAATTCTTACATCTTTTTTTTGCCAAATACTATAACTCCAAATAAAATCTCATGAATTCAGCTTGTAGCACCAAGTTAATCAATGAAACAGAGATTTCTAACAACACAAACTTCTTAACCATGCAGGAAGGATAGCTAAAGCAAGATTGAGCTGAAAACTTTATAAAGAACAAACCTTATTACTAATATTTAAAATAGGTTAGAGTGATTTCCAGCTGATTCTTCATGCTGTAGCACCATAGGTTTCCTCTCTATTCGTCTGATTTCTTTTCCTACTTTGTTGTTCCTCCTTTGTGCAAGTGGGTTTTTGTTCCAGCTCCCTTAAAACTCGTCTTTTGCTGACTCATTGCTACTTTAGCTTCTTGCTCCTGTTGATCCTTCTCCTCTCCTTGTAGCTGCAGCCCATAACTCCTTTTTTCAATTTTATTTACATCTTCCTCACACTTTCTTGCTGAATAGCTGGTTGGCTTTGATTTCCTTGCTGAAGCTCTCTATTCTCCCTCTTCTCCTCTCCACTAGCTGCCTACCTTGTTATTGAATCTTTTCTCTACTGGAAACTATTCCAACAACTGGCTAAAGCTTTCTCAATTCATTTAGTCTCTAACATCAGCACTAAATTTCTTTCCTTCCTCCGTAAGCCTACAACACTAGATTCTTACTTATCCTCATCTCTTTAAGGTGGTTATGCAAATGCAAATGACAAATCTTATCCCTAGTGCATTAAGAGAATTTCAATTGATTTATATAAAATGTTTTCATTAATGCTTCAATTCTTGAAAATATACAATAATTTAATTAGAGTCCTAAAAATTACAAAACAAGTTCTCAAATTCTTTGCATTGAACTCTATACAAATATATACTCAAATTCACATTCTAAGATATTTTCCAAAATTGACATACTTTACATGATGTAATCAAAATATTATTATTTTATTTTGAGGTATTTCATTATCAAAATATCGATATTATTACATCAAATATATATAATCACATGCTCATACATATATGTTTTTCATTTACACATATTTTATAAAAATAAAAAATTTAAAGACATTACAATCTTCTCTTCTTTAAGAAATTATGCTCCAAAATTTAAAATAATTTCTAACATTGAGCTTTCATATTTGCTTCTATTTTTTATATTATTTTTAATTTAGCTTGATTTTACCAAAACACTTAGCCATGAGAATCATTTTGTTTCTTAATATTTTATCTTTTATTTAAAAAATTAGAATTGATTATTCTTGACATATCATATCTGGTTGAATTTTAATTTTTTTGTGTCATATTTGATTATTGTGAAAGATTTGAAATATATTTTTTCAAAGAAGAGAGAAAATATATGATGAATTCCGACTAATTGTATTGGTAAAGCTATTCTGTAGATTACTTGACTTACTCTTGCTATAGCATGGAACGAACCGATAGACTTGTGTTTTAACTTTCTTGTTTTATGAAATCTAAAAACATATTCTAGAAGGCTAACTTTTAATAATACATGTGCTTGTTCATAGAATTTGACATTTTTATGCTTAACATAAAAATGTATTTTTTGTTTATCAAGAGTTTTATTTTGTTTTTGTTTGGTCATTTGTTTGAGTGTGGAACATTATATTGAATTTCAATTGAATACCAAAAGCTCGATGTGCATTCTCTTAGAAATGTGTAAATTTTGGATTTATGTCTAATATTTTCTCATTTGTTATACTATGAAGCTTCAAAATGCGTTGCATATAGATCTTATCCATTCTTTTTGTTAAATATATTCCTTCTATTGTCAAAAAATATGCATATTTAGTAATCTATCAATTATTATTCATATACAATCATGTCCTAAAGGGGATTTAGGATAACAAACCACAAATTCTATAACAATGTTTTTTGATTTTTGGTCTAGAACAAGTAAAGGTTGTAACAACGTATTTGGCTTTTGTTGCTTCTATTTTGCTTGTTAACAGATTAGACATTTTCTAGCCTGTTATGTTACATCGTGTTTGAGACTAGGGTATTAATATCTCTACTTTAGTTCTTGATATTTTTTTTCCTTTTAGAATTAATAACATATTTGGGATTGTGAGCTTTTTTCAATCATGATTGTTTTAATTACGCAAGTATGCATAGACGACCGTCAAGTCTCAATGTATCATTCTTTTCTATAGTAAAATCATATACCTAATCATCTTTAAATTTTTTTAATTAATTTTTGATATTTCTCATCTTGAAGCTAACAAAACAAGTTTACTTTACTCCTAATTCACCATTGAAATATTGCTTTGTTTGGCTTACGCTTGTTGTGAAAAGTTCCTTACTGTTGTCTCCTATATAAGTTTATCTACTATTCCATTCACATAGTTATTTATTATTCAACTCACATATTTATTTACAATGTTCCATGCAATTTAAGCATATAAATATAAAAATCATATGTTCTTTGTGTTTCACATATTTTTTATGATTTAATTGACCCTTTTTAGCAAGAATCTTATTTGCAAACACGACTAGACATTGATCTTGTTAGACAATATTTACATACCTTTATTACGACAAGTCACTTACCTTGGCAAGCATTATTTACATAAACTACATTTACAACAACATACAATTGATCTTGCTATGCAATATTTGCTTGTTTCCCTTGAGTAGAACACATCCTTCCTATGAATTTTGATTCTTATTATTGTCTCTCTTGCATATTATATGTTTGTCACTTGTATCGCTAGCATATAGTATACATGTCTATCATGTAAGTTTTTGGTCGTTCATATACTATTAAGTATGTCAATAACAAATCAGCATAAACACACCATGCTTATCATATAATAAAAAAATATAGGTATAATGCTTAAAACAACATTGCAAGATAACCTTACATACAATTTAGGTCATGTTGGTGTACAACAATATATCAAAACATCAAACACATTTGTATTTAAATGTTTTAAGATGTCTACACATGATTATACTTATCAATACATCTTGCAATTATACATAAGGCATTATTCACAATTCTATCGTAAATTTGATGTATTAGCTTTACTATATTATTTATAACATTTTATAATTTTCATGATTACAAATTTGGGTTCTATGCTCATATGAAATCATAAACTTACAATGTAAAGTATTCTTATGTAAGAAGCTTACCATTGACAATATGTGCACTTCCCTCTAAAAAACATCTTTTTTTTCTCTTGTTCTATTTCTTTCTCTATTTTCACTTTTTCTCTCTCCTTGCCCACAATTTCCTCGTCTCACTACTCTTCATGCACGTATGCTGCGAATAATTTTAAAGCCATAACCTTAGCCACCTCTCTTTGTTCGGCTTGCTATGAGGAGATGTTTGCTGCTTACTTGACACCATGAGGAATTTCTTGATTGTGTTCTTCCCTTGTGTGCAAAACCCTAGTCTCATCCTTGTTGATGCTTCATTAGTGGGACCACTGAGGATGAGGGTGTTACTGGCAAGGCATCTCAGGAAAAAGGTCAAAGTCTTCCCATGTAGTACTCCAAGATAATGTTAAAAGCTCGTTTGACTTAGGGGGCCTCAAGGTTTGTTAGGAGACTTGCATGCTACCTATTGTCACTTAAATGGTGGTCAACCAATGCCTAGTAGCAACAAAAGTGCCTTAAAAGGATCACAAATAATGGCAATGCAACTAGATAGACCATCAGAATCCATCAACTTATCAAAATTTACATTGATTCAACTTCAAGGTGAGGGATCTTATCGAGAGGATGAAGTGTGACCTATACTTAACAAGCAGGCAGGGTTTGAGGTTCACATGTGGCCATGAATAAGAATTGAGGATGAGATGATGGGTGGTTGTCACAATCACATAGGCGGAAGGGTAAGGATTCTTTTGTATCTTGGCAATGTAGGTGGTCTATATATGATAGATAGTGGCTGTAAGAGATTTAGTCTTATTATTTTATAGCTCTCTAATTGCAATAGATGAGAGCAAATCTAAAAGATCACTAGATGGTAGATGGAAATTGCTACAAGTTCCTGGTACTCACATAAGGACAAAGTATAACAGAGGTGAATACGTTGGAGACAAGGGATGGTAGTTTCACGAGCATTGCATGTCTTGATATAATTTTTGATTGTGGAGCCACATTGGGGTCAATGTCACCCCATGGTAGGCTATTCGTAAAAAAATGGCAAACTACCACAGTCATGGGCGATCCCCTGCACGATTATTAAAGAATAGGGAATCTCTTCTAATGACAGAGTTTCTCTCTGTTATGGAGTCCAATACCAAACTTTCAACTTCTAAATCCAATAGCTTGACTTCTTGCCATTTCAAATAGTCAACAACAATCGAAGCAACCTTTGTAGATCACCTTAATCCCACGCTTTGTCCATATCAAGCAATTCAACATCCCTACTTGAGAGGACAAAAATAACATAATAAATGGTGGACTTGATAGATAGAGGGGTAGAGGGATCTAATGGTTTCAGAGGATATCTATCCTTTGTCTATTTCCAACAAACCATATATTGCTCCCCTCCACCACTACAACAACTAGGGCAATTAGCCTTCATGAATCCCCTTTGCGAACATAAAAGGTGAAGCTCCATCCATGATATGAGTGAACATACCCACAATTATGAATTCTTGACATGATGTTGGACCCTTATGTTTGATGAGTCAAGCATAAATTTTTATAAATATCTCATATAGGCTTGTTTTAAGTGTGTTAATATTTAATTAAATCAAGCCATGAATTTTAAATGTCTAAAGTAGTGGTCTTCAAGGCACTTGGAGTTATGACAAGCTTCAAAGAAATTGAAGACATGCACTAAAATTTTTATACTTGAATTTTCTTTATTTTCTTGAATTTGATATGTCCAAATTTTGAGATGATGTGGCACACTAGTAGTATTAATATTTGAAAATGTTATAAGTTTAATAATTGTTGAATTTTGATTTTTGGGCCTAGCATTATTGATGAAAAGTATAAACATTGGTATTTGATTTTTTAAAATTATTTAGGAATTATTTTTCATGAATTTCTTTTCATAGTCACTTAGGATACTTGTAACACTATCATAATATAAAATTATTGTGTACACTTATATTCAAAATTTTTTTTGGCACAAAAAATTATCACAAAACACTATAAAACCATTTTAGTCTCGGGATTTTTCACTGTAGCATTGGACTGGTCGATCCAACCCGACCGTTGGCCCGTCTAGGATTTAGGGATTTAAAAAAATAAAATAAAAATTGTTCGATAGACCTGAAGGGGCAAGCAAAGCCCGAAGGTGAAGGAAGAAGGCCGTAGGGCAGGCGCGATCGAGTGGCTGAGGTTAATGTAGGCGGAAGGGCAGGCGCGATCCGACGACTTAGGTTAATCAAGGTAAAATGTTGCAAGTAAATAGTAAAATGACAAACAAGAGCATCGAACTGGAGGTAGATTTGAGAGACGATGTGGAACCACTGCAATAGATTCTTAATTCAAATAATTTATGGACACATTATACTAATACATACAGGACAACCTACACGCTATCCAATGGCCCAGATCAAGACCAGAATTGTTAGGATTGATCTCGAACGGTAAAATTGGGATTAAATCAGAAACGTCTATTTCAAGATCCAAATCGAACGGTGACCGTCATATGTCCGTTACCAAAATGGCTAGTTTATTTTAGAGCCGTTGGGAGTGGATTTAGAGCTCAAATTTGAGCTCTATAAGGAAGGATGAAGAACTCTAAGAGGTTACTATTGCTAAGTTTTCAAAGCTTTCAAATCACAATTTCGAGCTATTTCAAGTGCATACGGTGCTTCTAAACTCACAAAATGAAAATTGCAAGAAGGAACCCGAAATTGGAGGTTTTGCTTCAACTATTTTCAATTTCTATTTCTCCATCTTTTTGTTTTTTCTTTGAAATTTTTATTGTATTGAGTGTGCCTCATACTTCTTTTAAATTGTCTTAAGTTTATACTTTGTTGTCAATTTTTGTATTTGTTTCCTTGGGGTAAGGGCATCCCGACAATTTTGCAAAAGCCCGGGGTTTGAGTTGAGCTTAGAAAAAACTCAAGTAGGTTCTGGATTAGCCATAGGTAAAATCCCAAGTAGGTTTTAGGTGAGTCGTACGAAAAACATCATTTGTAATTTTGTGATTTTTAATGGCTTTTTCCCAACACCGGTTGGGGGTGGACGTAAGCTCGATTTTGAGTCGAACCACCTTAAAAATCTTTTGTGTACTATTTGACTACTCTTTCTTTTTTTTCCTTAAAAAATTTAAGTTTTAATTTAAACCGAAAATTGAAAGAAAATTTCAAATTTTATTTACCACAATTCACCCCCTTTCTTGTGGGTTTATTTTATGCACAAAGAACTTCACATGATATATCATCCCCACCTTGGCTATTAAGGCCTCTCTTTGTAGTCGAAGATTATGATTATTCACATTGGATGGAGGTCTTGGTGGTCAAGTTTGGTAAAAGATATCTGTGGTGAGGGGCCTCTAATAGGATCCCATAGTTCTAACTATATCTTACTTTCACTAAAGCCCATATTCTACTAAAAATTGAATTATCCAATTCCATATTATTCCTATTGTGCATTGCATTTAAGTGATGTAAATATTTTGTTAAAAATAATGTAAGGGTTGTGGTTCTTTTTATATAGAATCAAATGAACATTTGTTGTCATGTAAGATATGTTGTTGTTATAAACTAGTTAGAGGATGTTTTGTTTATTTGATCACATGTCTAGTCTATTCCTCTATATATACCTTCATGTGCCATGGATTTGGAGTATGTTATAAATTTTTATATGCAACTTTGTTATATAATCCCATTGAGTGGGCATCTGTTAATTAGGGTTGCATTTGAAGTGGTTTGTCCGGATTGTCAAGCTTAGTAGTTTTTTAGATCATCTATCCCAATTGTAGTTATCCTTATTGAAGATGGCTGTTGTCATGCATTGGCATGTCATAGTGGGATTAGTCAAGTGACTTATTTTGAGTTTGGTGTGATGATATTGAAATGTCTAATTCAAAACATTATTTATAACCAATTTTGTGCTTTAATACAATTTTTTGGGATAAGTACTCCAAAATTCTTCCATTTTGTTTTAATTTATTTATGATTGAATTATGAATAATGTGATCTTTCAAGGTTGAGAACTCATAGTTAATATTGTTGGTTTTAATTTTCCTGAAGACAGCTTATTGAAAAAAATACCAATTTTTTTTCTTTCTTGTCAACTAATATTGGTTTGATCGGAGCATCTTGAAGTATGGCGCAAAGGGTCAAGCTTTTTAGCTTTGTACCCTAGGATCCATCAATTAGATTTGAGGGTTATGTGATGTATGACTGTTAGGTACAGCTTACACAACACTTCTATGAAGTTTTAGTTTATGTTGGTGAATGTAAATTTTAGACTTTGATCTTGCAAGCACCAAAATAGGGAGGGCAAACTCTTATCTTCTTGATCTCCAAGCCCACAAGTTGGGAATTGTTTGTGTTGTTGGTGGACTTAGAACTTAATCTAGCACCCCGTTGGAGCACGAAATCCATTTCAGGAGTAGCATTGGAGGAAGGAAGTCTACTTCATAGAGTCAAGTAGTATTAGGACTTAGTGTTGTGATTGCATGTAAGGATTAGGATTGATAGGTAGATGCCTTTGACTTTACCAGTGAGTAGAGCTTCTCTTTGTTCAAGATTAGAAAGAGGGTACCCAACACAGTACAATGGCGTACATCTTCTGATTTGAGGGACTTCTCCCATCTTTGGTATCTAGGGCTATCGTTTAGGATTTTTAAATCATAAAATCCACACAAATCAAGTTGAGCATTCATGGTTTCAAGGGAGACACATTTTATTTGACTTTTTATTTTAATTTATGCATGTAACTATATATTTATATATATATATATATATCACTTAGGCTCAAATGGGTGACTTATTTTCTTTTCATTTTCTTTCAATTTGAATAAAATCATTTACACCTATACATATTGTTTTCACATTTTGTCTTTTTATTTTAATTTATGCATGTAGTCATATATATATATGTATATATATGTATGCCAATTAGGTTCAAATGGGTTATTCTTATTTTCTTTTTCTTTTTCTTCATTTTGCATAAAATCATTTACACATTTTTCTTTTCACATACATCACTTTTCATATTATTCTCTTTTAAACATGGCAACAATTACCAAATTATACTAAACTTGCTTTGACAAAACAAAAATAGCATTATTTCTAGCATGCTTTCCACATACATGTAGATTTTATGCCTAACATTTGCATAAAATGTAGCATTTGCATAAAATGTAGCAATTAATTTTGCAAGCTATTTACAAGAAAAACTTGCTTGACATTTTCATGTAAAAATATAATATTACTGTTTAACATAACAAGAATTAGTAGTTGAATCACCTCAATTTGTTCAGAAAATTTCTCTTACGTTTGCAAAAATAATCGTAATTATCTTGAAAGACATTCTAAAATTTTTTCAGAGCATATTCTATTAAAATCTTGACCATCCAAAACTTTATTTTAAATTTCTCTATACATTATATTATTTTTATAATTTTTAGCTTTCTTTAGATGATAATTAAGGGTTTGAAGCCTTTTGTTATGAACGTTTGATTTCTTTATACTCAAAAAGTTCCAATTGAATGCATCATTTAGACTGCTTGATTCATATTTTAAAGATGGTTTGGTGGACAACAGTGTCCCATCCAATTTGGACAAGTTTTGAAGAACTAATTAGATTTTCTATGTCCATTATTGAACTATTCAATCTTATAACTCAGAGAAAAAAGACGATGGTCGAAGCTCTCTCCCGTAAAACTTTTGATAAAAAATGATGTAAAGCTCAAGATTGAACACATGCAAGGGAAAGTCAAAGCATACTTGGCCAAGTAGACTTGCCCTTTCTTCTCACCTTTCACCATTCTCTTCTTTTTCCTCCTACTAAAGCAATTGGAAATGATAATAATGACTTTGACGAGCCCTGATCTTCACCTAAAGTAGTTGCAACACCATCGAAAGACACTCTACATCTTCTCTTTTGAGCTCTTTCTCTTCAAAGTTTATCTGATTTCCTTGCCTAAACAAAAAATTAACTTTGGTGATATTTGATTAGGGTATTATGTCAATTACAGCATGGTATCCTTTGGCTTGGCTTGCCAAGTGGCATATTTTTTTTAATAATATACTAATGTTATAATTTTTAAATAATTTATATAGTTAATTATAGTTTTATACTTTTGACCTGTAATTTGAACTAAGTGCTCTTTAACACAACTCAAACAATTATATTTAAAATATTTTAATTTTCTTTCAAATAACATTATACATGCATTATATATACTTTCTCTTTGTCCTTGTAATGCTTTGTCTTGGGTCTGCAAATGTAGGTAATTTTATAAGGAATGTGAATTTTACAAAAAATAGGCAAGCATTATAATGCATAACATTCTACATATTACAACAATAGTGCATAGTGTGCACTATGACATCCAAAAAAAAATTTAATTATGGATTGTATTGGCCATCTATGCCACCCTCTCCTTTGTGGTAATGCTATGCTTCCAACAATGTTCTAGTGAGAGGTTGATAGAATTTTACAAACAGGTGATTGTGTATCCTCAACATCAATATGATTGATGGCATGTTAAGCTTATGTTGTGAATTAGCCTCCAATTATACTAGATTGGCACCACGAGCTCTTGACCAACCTCAAACTAGAGTGTGTTGTATGGACCACCAATGGCATAAAACATTGGTGGTTAGAAATACTCAAATTGCTACTACAATGAATCCATCCATAGCCATGTTCTTTCAAGAACTATTTGATGGTCAGTTATACTATAGCTCATCTTATCCAAAGCTCAAATAACTGATTATTGAAATAACTTTGAATGTTTTTAAAGTATAGTCCAGAAATAGAAAGAGTAGAAAGTTACAAATCATGGATGGGGGGGCTTCTCTGATGAGATTCCCAAACTTCAAAAGGGATTCTTCAAATCCCAAATTTTGTAAAACGTATGACTATGGTTGGTTGTGGATAAGAACGAGTGAGGTGTGTTGTTTTACAGTTGTCTTGAAATTCAAGGAAATAATTTATCATTTAAGGATGGGCTTATTAGAATATTATTTAATAGGTGGTTTAGAGAGGTATTGGTGGTTTTCATGATGGTAGAGAATTGAGGATGACAAAATTGGTCAGTGTTTGCTAACTTGAGTGGGTCATGATAATAAAGTAGAATTCCAATTGAAATTTTATTGTAGAATTTTGGGTTTAAGGTTAACTCTGGTTTTTGGTATAATTGTTGTTGAATGTTAACCAATAACAGTTAGATTTGAAAAATGTTATTTTTAATATATATTAAAAATTGTGTTTAGTAAATATGTTATCAATAAACACTTAATGAAATGATTGATGTTATGAAATAGTTCAAGTAACTTTTAGCTTTTTAGTAAAAATGCAAAATGAGTTTTTTTCAGATTATTTTTGAATGTTAAAACTATCTTTTGTTATTTTTTTTGTATTTTGGATTGTAGAATTTTATTTTGAAACTTGTTAAAAAAAACTTTTTATTATGTTTCATAAAGCATTTTTGTAAGAAGTTGAATTTGAAATTTGTGTACCAAACAGAACCTAATTTTACTCTGATTATAGCTTAATTTTGCAACAATATTTCAAGAAAAACCCATGTTACAATCACTAAAAACCACAGGTGTTCTAGAAATGAATTGAAAAAGCATAATTTTTTCACAACTTTGACCATTGATAAGTTTTTCTTGACATCTTAGGTTTGCAATCACTTTATAGTTTTATGAACTTAAATTTGTAATTAGTGCTTGCATTTTTTTTCCTCATCATATTTAAAAGTTTATTCAAATTATTCAATTTTCTTATAAAGTTTTTATATTAAACATGTAAAGTATAAATTTATAATGCCCTTTATCATTCTCGTAGATGAAATTGAAAGTTAAGCTTATGTTGCTTTGCAAACTATTAAATTACAATACGAATTTATGAAATTTATTCTGAGAGTTATATGGCAAGTGAGCCACATAATTTGCTTAAAATTTATTTAGATCTTTTGGAAATGAAAAAAAAATGATGCTGAATATAGTATGTATTTATTTGGGTATTTTGCTGAATGCTTGAGATTTATAATGTTGACATTCATAATTTTTTCATGATGGTTTTTTTCTTATACAGATTTTAGCCTTGTCATCATAACACACAATGGCTGTTTCATGATAGTTTTTTACTTTAATTTATATAAATTTTAGCCTTGCCATCATAACACATACTAAGCTTTTGATGGGTCATGCTCAAGTTTCTTTGTAAAGATGCCTATTTAACTTTGTCTGGCTATTATAATTTTAGTTTTCTTATAAATCATGAGCCCTGAAAGTTGTAATTTTGTGTCATTGGTAGAGCTGCAAGGATGAGAGCTGGTTTAGCATTGCTAAATACTTGACTAAGGATGCCCCTGTTATTTTAGAGTCCGTAAGTTTAAGTAGCATTTCAGATGTCATCTCACTTATATTGAAATCTTTTCCTGCCAATGCCGAAAATTTTATCAAATGGGTAGCTGAAGTAAGGTGCAAAGCGGAAGACAAAGACGTCCTATTTATAAGTGATGAGGAGAAAGCAAGGCTTGCTGTGAAGGTTTGATTTGCTTACCTTCTTTACATTCATTACATAAATTGTCTGAACTCTCACATATGTCCGTCGGTATTTCAGGAAGGCTTGTTACAACAGGTTCGCGAGACCAAACTATTTAACTATGTGAGTGATTGCTTATCTTCATGTTGTGGTAATGATCAATCCTTTGTTGACAAGGATTCATCGAGAAAAATTGCTGCCAGTGTCTGTTGCCAAATGGCAGCATATTTGAGTGAGGGCCTAGGTGTGAATAAAGGGCGCCTTTGTAAGTCAGCATGTGTCAAGTGCTTAAATCCCGCTGGGCAAAAACCTATAACTCTCTTTTCTGGAACTGTGATTTCTGATAATGCTGAGCAGAAGCTTGATGTGCTAATACCAGTTTCACTATCATCATCTTCATCACAAATACACAGTTCTTGTTGCATTGCTCAAGACAGTTGTGTTGCAGTGCCCCCAGGAATTAAAGATGTTTTGAGTGTGTTGTTATTGGCCTTGCCTCCAAATGCCTGGGCAGGTATCAGGGATGAGAAACTTTTAGCTAATATACTTGATCTTGTTTCTAATGAGAATATTCCAGATGGTCTTCGAGAGGAGGTGGGACAATCTTTCCGTACATACTTTAGTTTGCTTGCTTGCACCTGCCATAAAAAAAATGATAAAATAGTCCTTTATTATTCTATTTTTGTCTCTTTGCTGAATAGTCTTGAACAATAATTTTTGGGTGAATTGCTGTTGTGTTTTGTGACTTTTCATTAGTTTCATTTGCTTCTAAGACATTAACAACATGATCAGATTGGTCCAAGCATGTGAGAGCTAAAACATAAGCATTTCTTCATAATTATTTAATTTATTTTTATTTCATTGATTTGAAATGAAGTATAGGGGATGCAAATGTTTTTATATGACTTAAATTGTTTGAATGAAGAAATTTGAAAATTTTTCTTAGCAATCTTTTAGCTAACACATTACACTTGTGTTATGCAAAAATTTAGTTCACTTTGTTTCATTAAGCTAAAAGAATTATTTAATCAACAAATATTCAAGACCTTATCTAGTTCTTTTGTCAATTGTTGGATCTAGTTGTAAATTGTATTAGAGATATGGACCATATTGCATCTCTTCTGAACTTTTGCAAGCACTTGCAAACTACCTAGTTGCCTGATGACTTAAGCCTGCTTATAGTTTTAGTGATAAGAACCTTGTTGCAATTCTACGAAGGTTTTTCAAGTACTTGTAGACAATTTAGTCGTTTGGCTACATAATCTCTCTTAATGTCTTACACTTGCCATATTTAAAATAATATGTATAGTCATTTATTTTGTTTTTCTATTGAATATAATCGAGTTTGAACCCAAGCTGCATCGCTTAAGCTATGTTAAAACCAATATTTGCCACCATTTTAAATAAGAAATGTGGTAGACCAAACAACATTGCTACACTTATCTAATCTCATTTTACTTGGATTTTTCCCTTCAAGTTGAAAGGTTAATATAGTCAACATATAGTGCAAATTATTCCATTATGTGCTTCTTTATGACATATGACTAAGCAAATTTTCAGCAAAACTTATAACCACAATGCTTCTAATATGATTAATCCACTTAGCAGTTCACAGTATTTTTGCAAACTAATCATTAAGTGATTTTTGTTTTGAAAGAATTTGAGAGTGAAGTTGATATATTGGTTAGATTGGAAAATTACAAGAACAAGGGGATAATAAAGCAAAATGGGTCACCACAGCATTTATTACGTATCACGTGTCATTCAAAGCTAAGAAACATTAGGAATATTATGAAAAAACCCAAACTGAAAAGGTTATAAAGCTGGCTGAGAAGCTGAAAAGAGGAGACTAAGGATTGTCGTCAAAACAATGACACTATTGAAGAAATAACATTGACATGCATTATCATTACAGGGAAGTTGTGCCTCATAAAACCCTGTTCCTATCGTAAGAACTATTCTTTGTCTGAGATCGGAAAGCGTTTTGCTTGTGTGTTTTCTTTTTTAGACGGCATCGAGAGTCCATCTCTTTCAGTGTGGATCATGGTTGGCTTTTCATTTGGTTTAGCAGCATGACGTTCCTCGTCTTTTGATGTAGTGCTTGCAATTATAGCCGTAATCCTAGTTTCTATAGAGAAGGGGGTGTTCAAACAAGATCATGCCAAAGACGAGCCTCCAGTTGTTGGAGATATGGGTGCAACACAATGGTGGTAGTTTTAAGGGTTCGGGCTCTTTCGGTGGGGCCGTCGACAAAGTCGTCTTTGGCAATGTTTTGCTTGTCAGTCAATTTGGATGTGGATTCGTTGATTTTGCTTTTTGATATGGAGGAGGAAGGGAATATTTGTGGCATGTTATGCCTCGATGGGGATGCTTGTTCAACGAAATCATTTTCTATTGCTTTAGATGTTGAATACCCAAATTATGGAGGATTTACATCTCTTGCCATTGTCTATGGAGTCTTGTTGATGTTGTTTGTAGTTTGGTGATACTGAACGATGGTAGGCTACGTGAACAATCTGGGCTAAGTTTTTTGGGCACCCCCGGCATGTTTGCATGTAGAGGTCAATCGTTGACATCTTTAAGAAAATGCATGTGGTCCTCTCTTTTCTTTCTGATGGTGAGGTTTCTCTATCAACTTGGGCTTTTGATCTTTCTATTGGCATGCATTCTAGCAACCTCGTAGGAAATGTTTATGGTGGTTGATTCTCCTTCTGTTGTGTCGAGGATTTCTGACAGTGGGGCTGCTTTGATGTCTTTCGTGTCATGGATATGACTTTGGGTGCTTTCTCACCTGCTCCAATAACTTGGTGGATCGTTATGTAGTGTGGCAAGGGGGCTTATGGTATATTGATAACCATGCCATTGGGTTGGATGCTTGATTGATCAACTTCAAATGGAGTCTTACCATGATGTCTATTGCAATGTCGGTAAGGTTGCTGCATATTTGCCTTTTGCTACTTGGGATGATGAGAGTCTCATTCAATAAGCCAATGCATGTTGACTTTGTCACTATCGAGGAGCTGATTTTGTTTTCCTTTATTTGCATTCAATTTGATCTCTTGAAGTTACTTTGGGCATGTATTTAGGTTAATAGCCTTTTAGGGCGATGCCATCAATGGTTTGAATACGAAGGCTTCTCCCTTGTGTTTTGACTGTGTCGAAGTGGGTCTAAAAACTTGAATTTATAAGTTGCAGTCCCCATTTGTTCCCTCTACTTTAGCCTCTTATCCCTTCCAGTACCCACCCATCCCTGCTCTTGTGACTTATGAGTAGTGCTGTTGTGGTCCCTGGACGATGAGGCTCAAGAAACAGACCCCTTATTGAGCCTTATCAGAAAGCCCCTTCTCCCTATGCTATGGCTAGGTGGTTTCTTCTATTGTGTAGTATTTTGATTCTTTAGTTATTCCTTTATAACATAAATCTTTTACTATTAATATTACATTATCATTAGACTCTACCTTTGTCTAGCTTCAAGCTACATGCCTCCTCTATAGTGTCCCCATAGTTTGGAGCAACTGCTTGCACTTGCTATATTGCAAAATATGCTTATACTCTTATCCCCCTCTTCAACTTGCTTTGCATGATTTGCATCTCTTGGTTTTGGTTCTTGCCAATTGTTGCCTTGGATCTACATTAATAAGTTCCATCCCTTGTTGCTAAAGTGTGGCACATGATATGCCTTACAAATGGGTTTTTGCAACTTATCTTTGGAGTGTCCCTTTCATCCGCGCCTCCAAGTTTACATGATTAAGGCTCTTAGTTGAAGCATGCGAGTGCATAAGATCTCCTCGAGGAATCGCCTACATGAGGTTAAAACCCACAACCCTTTTATCATTGCTTTGCTTAAAACTCGTTGGAATTCATTACCCTTCGTAATGTTGATCACTTAATGGGAAACCCTTTGTATTTCACTTTGAGTCGTCAATAAGAAAGTTTAGTGGTTTCAGGTCATCTTGTTTATCATGTTAACCAAGTCATCCTTCTTTCGGGTTCTCTCCGGAGATCTTCTTCTTAGCTATTCTGCTCTTTTTATGTTAGCAAAGATCACACTATTTGCAGCAATGTTTGAGACCTTTTCTCTAGGGTCATTGTAACTGAAAGGACTTTAGTTGTGGTTGGAAACTTCAATTGCTCTCTCTATTAAGTAGAAAAGCATGAGTATAAAGTTTTTAATTTTTCTTAAGCAGAGGAAGAATTCTACAAGTTTATTGTTGACCTTGACCTGTGCGATGTTAGTTGTGAGGTTAATTGTTTCACTTAGTGTAATAATGCAAATCATTATGCTCACATCTAGGAGAGAGTTGATCGGTGTTTTCTAAACTCTAGCAGCATGCTTAGTATCCTTGGGATTTGGTTTGCCACTTGACTTATATTGTTTCTGACCATTGTCTGCTCACTATTCAATTACAACACCTCAACTTTGCCCCATCTGGTACTAAGAAGAAGTTTGAGTGTTTGGCTTGCCCATATTCTTGGTGTCATTAAGCGTAAAAGTGGCTGATGGTTTGAGAATCCATTTGTATGAATTTTGCAAATGCAATTTTTTTGGGCAATAGTACATTTCAAAATTAGGTTAGATGGTTATTTGAACACATTTCAAATTATAATTTTTCAATCCTGAAAAAACAAAAAAAGCAAGAACAAAACCCTAATAGGTCAATAGTTTATAATTTTTTTATTTAGTGCTTCTCAATAGGTTATTATCAAATGCATAACTTTTTATTAAATATTATTTTTGAACTAATTTCTTTATTGGTTAGTTTAATCTTCATCATAGTTACACTAAACCAATCTTAAGTACTACATTTGTACCTTTGCTCTGTCTTGCAAGTCTTTTTAATTCTATTTGCTAGCTTTTTGTTTCGTTTCTTTTGTAACATGTTTGTAGAAGACTTGAGTATGCATCTTGCTTGGCAGGTTTTGCATTTAAGACAACAACTCGAATGTCTTGTTGGATGCAAAGGCGGAGGGGAAGATGATGAGTTTGTTTTGTTGTCATGATGTCATAAGTTTGGCATTATTCTTTCATGAAAAGTACAAGATTGCTCTTTGATATACCTCACATGGCCATCTCAACTTTGCTTCATCTCCCAGCTAATTTGGCCTCATATGTTTTATTGGTATCACATGGTTTGAGGAAGATTGCAAGCTTTCCAAAAGTTCTTGTCTGATAATTAATTTATCCATGGAGTTTCACCTTTGTTGGCATTGCAAAGTAAGGTTTATTCAAAGCTTTACCTGCTTTAATACTGTGATCCATTGCAATGGTCTCTAGTGGCATGATAATTCTCAACTTTCGTTGAGGTTGCTTCCATATTTCATCAAGCACGGTGAGTCCTGTTAATGATGGAATTGTTTGAATGGTCTTATTTGTATGTTCGACCATTTTATAATGTGTTTTTGATTTTGTATGGATTTTGAAATGTAGATGTTGGAGCTTTATGCTGCACTTTTTTTTTTCTAGAGATGCTGCATTTACACTTGCTCCTTCTTGTTGTCTTGTTTAATGTAGGAATTCTAAGCTTGTTTTGCCCTAAGTTTAGCATATGCAATCTTAGTTGTCTTGAGCTCTGTTTAGTATATACCTTGGTAAACATAAATTTCATAAATGTGCATTTTATCAAGAAAAAAAATGTAAACACTCAAATATAGCAAAAAAAAAAAAAAAAAATCACAAAACTTACCTTTGGTGGTTAAGCACAAAATTATACAAATCACTGAGTATAATTGATTGTTTTGATTGAATTATATGGCATGTACTTGAATTATTCAGTTATTTTTATTTAGGCTTTTGCAGGTGAAGCGAAAAAGCAGAGAAAAAGAAGTCTTTCAAACGAGAAAACCTAAATATTTGAGGTTCGATTATTAATTAGTGTTATCTCTTTGTTTCCTCCCAAATTTTTTACTATCATGTCACCTTCCCAAATTGTGGTGTTTCCTATCTCGCAATTACTAATTTTATTTAATGATTATTTCTTGAAAAATAGATTTGAGAGAAGTTTCTTTACATTATTGTTTGGAAGAATCATGACTAATCTTAGGTGATTATAAATGCTTTGTTTTAAAAATATTTTGGTTTAGCCATGAACATGGTAACACCATTTTAACTTGCAATGGAAATTAAGAAAAGTCAAGTATACTTTCATAACATAGAATATTTATTATTCCTCTTGGTTGGTCGACTCACTTAATCATGGATCTCCTTAATATTATCAACCTTCAATTCCTGACATCTTGGTTATTTAAAGAGAGAGATTGAACGTAGGAATTCTAAGCACATGACCTTGGCAAGCCCTAATTTTGGCATATACAGTTTAGATGACTTGAGCTCTGTTTGGTATATATACCTTGGGGTAAACATATTTTGTTTTACAAATGCACATTTTAACAAGAAAAAAATCCAGAGTAAGGAATCCAAATTTAGCAAGAAAATCACACAAAACTTCCTTCTCTGATTAATCACAAAATCAATCAAACGACCAAAACAAATTTCAATATAATTGAAGTATTCAAGTATTTTTATCTAAGCTTTTTGCAGGTGATGTGAGGAAATGTAGAGAAAAAGAAGTCTTCTTCCAAGCTAAAACTTAGACTTACCTTCAGCAGGTACACCAAACATATTTTAATATAACTGAATGTTTTCATTGAATTATGTAGCATGTACATTTGTTATAGTACATTTTGCATTGATAATGAACAATTAATGGACAAAGAGTTAACACATCTGAAAATTATCATCTTTATATTGGTGGTGAAATAAGAGGTAATAAGCCAACTCTGACAACTCCTGTAAAGAATTAATCTCCATTACTATGCTGCCTTGGGCTGCATAAGAAAGAAACACCATAGTTAACCTCATATCTGGAAAACTTTAATGTAAACGATGCTTCAGATCGTTTTACCTTGTTTGCCAAGTACTTCTTGTGAATCTTGAGTGCCTTGTTGCATGCTTTTCTCGCATCTAAACTACCCGTTATCTCGTTCAAAATCTGTAAACATAGAAACCACAGCTCCAGAGCGATGCACTATAGGTAGGCAGTACAAAACACATGACTACTAGTTAAGATGTGGGATGTACCTTGACCACATCATCCAGCCCCTTGGCCTCCGTTAGTATTTGCCTGTTCTTGACCTCGAGCACACCGGCTACGAGAAAGATCGTAAGAGTGATGTCGTTGTCTCTTTGCCCAGATCTAAAGTTCTTCCTTTCAAATTTTCCACACTGCTTTAGGAAATCTGCATTCCCTGCAGCATTTGTGCTTTTCTTGGCTGCGGCATTTGACTTGTACTTGGAGAAGAGATTGGGATTGTACTCTGCAGCCCAGATCAACTGAGATATGCAAGTCATTTTGTTTAGTGTGATGAAAATTGATGATAGAGTCTTTTTTACTAGAAATAAAAGAAAAAGGTGTCACTTATATGCCACAGGATCAAAAGAATTAGAAAACTTAAAAATTATATTTAAAGATTTGAAGGGTGGGAATTTATGTGAAGGTTGCAAGTATGTAAGTTAAGTTCAGGCCACAGATCTTTGTGTAGTATATGTAAATAAATGAACTTACCTCCCAAAGGTGCAATGTGTCGACAAAGGAGAATTCCCTACGGAAAAGGACCATCAACATACGGAAGGCAAATAGATATTCTCCACCATCAAGCTTTTCTGCAAATATGTAGTCTGTTAGAGTCTCAGACCAGTTAAGATGCATAAGCTGTTAAGAAGCGTCAGTTCATTTTTTGTTTTAAAGCGAGACTTCAATCCATTTGGGGTTAGATTTCCAAAAGGATACTTGAAGCCTTGTGGCTCTGAGGGATTCGTCAAGTAAAAACGTTATGGATATTAATCAACCAAGGAATTGTTCAGACTCGTCAAAAGATATTCCATTGAAGCCTATCCAAAGGCACACCAAATGCATGGTGAAAAAGCCTTTTTCTACTTTACAACAAGCTGATGAATACTTAGCAACTCCATTAATAGAGATTTATCATATACTTGGGATGAGAAAGAAGCTTTAGTAGTTATTAAATCACTGTCTGTCTTTATGAAGGATCTCAATTCCTTGGTTTGTGATCCAAATGACCTCAAAACTACCCCATGTTTAAGGCATGTTGCAAACAATATTCCTCAAGGAACATAGCCCCTTGGGCAATCCTCTCTAAAGAAACGCTTACCTCTCCCTCTAAGATGAATAAGCCACGAAGTACTTCTTGTTGGAAAGCTTGAGATTTGCATGTCATTTCCATAAACTTGCAATGTTGTCTTCTCATAAGAAAATTCAAATTGTGATATTAAATGTTTTTAATAGAAATCAAATTTTATGTTCACGAACTTAAGGTAAGTTTCATAACCTTAACCCTACATATTGTAGACTCCTCAAAAATAACTTCTTGAGAAATTTTTTTACACTACCATTTGGGCCAACCCCGACTAATCCTAGGTGATCATAAATGGATGCCGTGCTAAGGAAAGCGCAAATGGGGCAATCCCTCAATTGGAGAAATATGTGAAATGTCAACAACTTCATTATGGACATCAATATAAAAGATATGACTTTGTCTTGTGATATTAAGCTCATCCTCAAAGCCTAATTCTAAAGAAAAAAAGACCTCTAATAAGGTCTCTTCACCAAGAAGGGATGGCAATAAGATATACATTAATCAACTCCAAGGAGGACAAGTTAATGCATAGTGTATCCAAGTGAAACCATCAAACTAAAAATGTTTTGAGGAGATTCCCCCCATTCTTTATCTACTAGAGGCAAAGGAAGTTATGAAGCAGCTATGGACATCTCTTTGATTATGATTCATAGGATTGAATTCTTTTTATGTTACCAATTATATTATATATAACTGGTAACATAAAACATCCAAAAAAAGGCATATCCAACATAGTGATTCTAATAATTTGAGTATTCATTAGTGTCTAAAATCAATTGAGCCAAACAACAAAAATCAAAATAGACCAAGAATCTGAACTCTTTGATCAAATCAAGTGATTGACCAAATCAATAGAAAGCGTGAACTATTCAATCATATCAAACAATCAACAAAACTATTAACAAAATCTACATATAAAGAATAAAAATATGGTTTTGAAAATCGGATTTCTATATTTAAAAACCATCTATCAATGGATTGATCCCTTGAGCTTGTTTTCATGCATTTTAGTTTTTTGAGGGAATTGTCCGGTTTTAATGGAAATCCTTGTTGCCTTCTAAAAGGATCACCATCAAGAATGTTTTAAAAAGGTACCTTACAAGGACATCTTGGTCAGCATCTTAATCTTCTTTTCGCTAGGCTTATAGTTGTAAACCCTAAAAAGGAAACATTACAATCTTCTTCAAACTATTAATCTTCACTATCTTCTTCAACAAAGTCTTCCATCTCATGTAGTGAAAGATCATTATATCATCCTTTATTCATCGTCATATAAAGGCTTTCAATGTTCTTTGTAAATAAACAATTTGATTCTATGGAGAAGAGTAAAATCTTCCTTTAATGCTTTCTTTTGAACAAGCAAGATAATTTAACTATGAAACAGTTGGTGAAAAATCTATATCAATATAGATAGTGTTTCTATGCTGCAAGACTTCTCTAAAATATTTCCCATGTACATGTTCGGGCATATCTCCTTCCAAACCTAAGATTAAATTGTTGTATGCCTTGTAAAATGTATACTCTAAAAGTTGCCTATGTAGTAAAACAAGAGCTTTATATTTTAGTTTCTAAACTTCATCTACAATTTCAGAGTTGAAATTGTTTTGTAACATCATTATAATGAAACAAGCTTCTTGAGATGCAAAAGTGAAAGCACTAAAACTTGTCTATGGTCAATGAATGAGAACTCGGATTGTAAAAGTTTATTATATTGGAGAGGTTGCAAGTGAATAACGTGCTTGTAACATCAAAGATAATTTGCTAACTACAAGTATACAATAAGAGGTCTTTAGTGAAACCTGTCACTGCAGGGATTGACGAAGTTCAACAAGGAATGTCTCATCAAAAGCAAACCAAATCTCATTGAATCAACAAATATAAGCTATATTTATGAGCTCTTCCTCACAGGTCAATACCTCTTAAAAACTGCAAGCAATCAAATAATGATAGAATGTTTGCTAAATTCAAAATCTGGAGTTATGTATCACAAAAATCACTTGATCAAAGTGGCATTTTGTCATATTGGAATTCTACTGTATACATGAGCATAAATGCTTGTTGCTCAATCAAATTGGAGCCCAATCAATTCTTGAATGCAATCGAGCATTGATCTTTCAATAAATTGGCTAGTTTTTCATCCATCAAATCATGCTTGTTATGCTTTTTGGACTGTTTTGAATCATTAACTATACCTTATTAGTGAGTGAATGATCCATTGTGCAGTAAACAAGCTTTAAAGTTATTCAAAATCAAATTGGGGATGATTGAACATTATACCTTAAGTGGTATAGTATCAACAAGTATGTCACTATAGATTAGTCAATACACTACCATCATATCCACAGCTTCCTTGCTACAGAGCTACACATTTTTCTGCCATGCTTACGAAATAATATGACAACTAACATTTAATACAGCAGGTTTAAATGCTTTAGATTACATATTCTATCTGATAAATGAAATATATAAATAAAATATACAATAGTAAGTCAAATAACAGAACAATCAAATCTGAAATGAGCTGTCAAAATGGCAGGAACAAATACAGATTTTGAATTGGCACAACTAATTGACAGTAAAAGCAAACTTTACTAATAGTCCTCTTAATGTTAAAAAGCATACACATATAAACAAAAAATTAAGTAGTATTATATCATTCATACCTAAGTGCTCATGGAGCTTTGGATCAACAGCTTTCATGACGGATGATAGAATATTAAGTTGTGACCGAACTCCAATTGTGCTAGTTGTACATTTGAAATTTGCTCGCTTGAAATTAATAAATAAATTCATAATAGTCAAAGAAAACTTTAGATGAAGTATATAAATGGCTCGTAATGAAATCGTAAATGCAAATGCTTAATTGAAATGAAGCCCCATAGCATTAGAATGTATTCCACATAATATGTTTAAAATTAGAGAGAAAAACATTTTATTGGAAGTCCAAATTTCAAATGTTCAATAAAATGTTTGTTTCTTAATAGAGATTTTAAAACCATATTAAATAATTAATGAAGTTAAAACTCCCCTAATCCTACTCTTAAAGAAACATTGATATATGTAGTTAATGAATTAGTGTTGTTTTGTAACTAGTTATGCATTCTCTTCCTTTTTCATCAATCTCTTTCCTAAAAAATAATAATTATACTAGAATCATATAATTTTCCAGAAATTATATGTAGAATTGCTTAATATCTACACAATATTAACAGGCAAACAGTGAATCTATTGTACTTATTTTACAAAATACTGAAAATTATCTCCTCAACATTTACAGAATAGAAGTAGTAACATAGAAAGCTCAACTACTCAGCAGCAGAACAGTTGCTACATAGGTGTGGAAAAAACATAACGATTCCCAGAAATTAAACTAGGTTCCAGAGCATCAAATACAATTAATTCAGCTTGGTACTTTTTTGCAATGACATTGGAAAAATAGACTTTAAAATTGAAAATAAAAGTTGTTAATTAAACAGATCCAAAAAGATAGTGCTAAAGAATTTATGAAACATTTGCTGGTAGTTTAGATCCCATCAACATCCCTAATTAAATGAATGGGATGTTATAAGTATAACCAAAACATATTCATGATATTATTTTCAGCGACATTAGAATATTATGCCTATTCTAAATAGTTGATCATATAATCACAAAACATTTTATGTATTCTGAACAATGTTTTCAATAAATAATTTGAATAATTTTAATAAAAAGTGCAATTAACAGGGGTTATTCATCAGTAGAACGTTTTAATTGCCTGATCAACAATCAAAATGCTACCAAATTCTTTAGATTTGGTTACAAGTTCATTTAATTAGCTCAACTCAAAGATCAACTAAGTTGGATTGTATTTGTATTATTACTTATGTAAATTTAAGGAATAATTTAAAAGAAATATCATAGGAAAAATAGCTTTGTTAATCTATTTCGACCAAAGTTGGGATGATGAATAACTTGACAGAGTCTGGCCCCATCTTCCATCTGCCCTCCAAACTCTAGCTAAAGGGTAGCCTTGCAAATGAAAGCTACTGCATGCATGCCAAAGTTTACAATCCATTTTTTTAAATTAACAAAATAGCTTTTATGCAACATTGATATCAAAATTAAAATGGCTTTTATGGTTTGTTGTGATGCATATGCATTCAATATATATGCTTCATGATTAATGTCAACTAAGTAATGTGCATGCAAATTTTTCCCACATGGGAATAAGTGCTGCACCATATATGACAAGTAAATGAGTAGATTTTGTCCATCATATTTGTTTCTAATAAAGTGATGTTAATAAAATGTGCTTACATTTAAAACAAAAATGATTCACAAAAGTTGTCATAAGAATTATATACTATAACCAAGTGTCCTAAAGCTTTGCCAAAGGATAGTAATGACAATATAAAAAAAAAATTGGGATAGAATTTGCTCATGAAATTACCCAAATGAGTTCACCCTCGAGCACATTGACCTCAGGGCTGCTTTTTCTCCACATTTGCCCATCCAAAAATCCCATGTCTTTTGCTTGAGCCCTACATGAGTTGATATCACCTTATCAGTATTGTCCATGAGCTAAACAAACTGCCTTCCCTATGCTCACCAGCTACTAGGCTAGCCTTCATCCATCAAGGTCATCATTGTGCCCCACATCCTTGAATCATCTACTTCTTGAGGTTGTTGTACTCGATTCTATCATTAGCCTCAAGACTATCACTCCTAAACTTATACCTTAGCTCATGTCAAAATTGAACTTGGCTTTCCCATCTGCTTTCTATTACGCTTACTAAAGCAAGTAAGCTGTCCTCCTTTGCTGGGATTGTCATTTGGCAACCCTGGGTTGTCAAGATATGCTACCAAGTCTAGGTGGCATCCCCCCTTTCCCTTGCAAAACCGTTATTACTCAAGAAACCTTTCCCAAGATTTCCTTCCCTCTTTAGAAAAATCCAACATGACCTCCTCTCCTTCCCCCTCCCCCTAAACTCCTCTTCATTCTACCATATCCCTTCCTTTTGAGCTCAATCACACTCTCTTCTCCTAAGTCCTTAGTTACTCCCTCGTCAACAGAGACCCCCTCTCCTAGTTATCCCTTGATGATCACCATTCCTTTCCTTGGATAGTCACCATAGCCTCCCAAACTCCTCTCCATTCTACCATATCCCTTCCTTTTAAGCTCAATCACACGCCCTTCTCCTAAGTCCCTGGTTACTCCCTCGTCAACAGAGACCCCATCTCCTAGTTATCCCTTAGTGATCACCATTCCTTTCCCTCTCCGCTACCCTCCCCCCTTGGATAGTCACCATAGCCTCCCTTGTTCTAATGCTTTCACCTTTGCCTCAAGCCTACCTAATCTCTGCTACAACATAACATCATCTTCATCCCATGTTTTTTGAAAATCCCATCCCTAACTATTTCACATATTCCATCTACCCCAATTATTTCAACTCTTCTTTTGAACTCCATCCCCACCACCAACCCAATTGGCTTGTCTCTTGATTATAATAGTTTTTTTACCACATCTTTTTGCCCTTCCCAACAAGAGAACTTTATCCCTTACAATGATAATCCCATGATCTCTTGTTGTTGGTTATTGCACTGGGAGAACATCTCCCTTCTCCATAATGCTCCATGTCACTAAATGAAAGTGTAACACTAAGAGCTCTTTTGAGATGCATTCTCTACGCTAAGCTCGCACTTGAACACCATGAGAACCTTATCCCAAAGATGGCTTTGATTTCATTCCATTGTGGATGAATTTCCAATGCTTACTTCATCTTGAGTCTCCTTTATGTCTCTCTAAGAATGTAAGTTTTCTAAAAAAACATATCATGATGGATAGGCTCTTTGTTGATTACTCCAAACTCACCTTTGCTCGCATTACATTAGCATTAACATGAATTGTTCCTTCCTTACTTTCATCATCATGATCATATATGGTATCCTTTTTCATGTGAAAGTGGTCCTTGTTTAGACTGTTAACCCTTATTGAGATTACAATACCTTTGAGCACTATTCTTTTTAGGCCAATAAACCCCCTCCTTATGAACCATCATAGGTGCCCAACTTAACTATCTCTTTGACCTCTAAAGATTGGTTTCCTCCTTAGGGGCTTGCTCAAGTTAGCCCACAAGATTTTGCGTGTCTCTGACAAGCGCCCTCCTTACCCACCTCCCTCTATCTAGGTCTCTCAAGAATAAATCCGTTGCTTTGCAAACTGTGTTAAATCTCTAGAATTACATCTCTCATTGTACTAAATTAATATAGACCCCAATTTGCGTTACCATTTTTTGGTCTACTGCCATTTATCCTTACCTTTACTCACCCTACTAATGTTTCTTGTAGAAGAGGAAAGAGTTGCACTTGTTTAGTGGCTTGGTTGCTCATCCTCTAAGCACTTTCTCTCTTTGACTTGGGGTCTAACCACTTCAATTTTATCTATTCTTCAATCGTTTGCCTCCTATTTATTTCATTTTTATATGATCCAACATTTCAACCACAAAATTTCCTCTAAAGATGCCTAAATCTAAATTTGTCCATTTATAACCCACTTTTAGACTGGGATATAAAAATTTAACTATAAAAAGAACATATAATATTCTACTAATCTATTAACATAAACATGTTAACAAATACAAAAAAAATTATGAAGATTAAAAAGAGCAACAACAAAACTCTTGGACTAAGCTTAAGATGGTTAGTTTCAAGAATTTTTTAATCCCACTGTATTTTGACCAACAACAACTCATTAAACTTGAAATATATAATGTCTTTTTCAAACATTCTCTTTTGACTTTTTATCCATTATTTTTCTCTTAAAATATACATATTTCCCCATTCTCTTTAACAAATATAAAAAAATTATGAAGATCAAAAAGAGGAACAACAAAACTCTTGAACTCAGCTTAAGATGGTCAATTTCAAGAAATTTTTTATCCCATTATATTTTGACCAACAACAATTCATTAAACTCGAAATATATAATGTCCTTTTCAAACATTCTCTTTTGACTTTTTCATCTATTATTTTTTTCTCTTAAAATATACATATTCCTCCATTCCCCCTCCATGAATGGTATGTCCAATCTATGCTTAATGTGTTTAAATCATATTAGTTAACTAACAATATGCAAATCTTAAATTGAACTATTACAACCTTGTTAAGGCTGTTCTCACCCTTGTTTGTATCCTTTCATATACTCACTAATCTAACTAAGCAACTGCATGTCAAAAGCAATCATTTTCCTTTCATACATTTTTTTTGTAAGTTGATATCATGCAATTTCACTAGTCACTTTAGTCTTATAATCCTTTAAGCTAAAGTGAAACATTTCAGTTGCCATTATTTCATTCATCTTTTAAAAATTATATAATGAAATGAATCTCTCCTATTTACTATTATTTTGAGGATGGATAACAAAACATTGTTAAAAAGAAAGGGGGAAGCTTGTTACTCACTTCATCATCTCCAAGTTATTCGAATTTTTATACTAACTTTGCGTTAGCTTAGCTATTTGGCCATACTTGTCAATTTTTGTCAACACCGTCAACCAATTATCTACATTTACTATTTTTTTTTAATTCCTTGCACACAATTCTAAGTTATTATTTAATGTGAAATATAACTTTTGCCATTGTGAATAAGTATTCTTTTACTATTCTATTTACCTCAAAGAGAAGAAAAACTTCTTGTTGAAAGAATTTATTTAGCATGGCTAACTTCCCTCACAATTTGAGTGGGAATTCAACACCTAATGCTGGTTATGGAAAATGAGTTCTTTTTTATAACTTGGATGTAGCAAAACTCATGTTAAATTCTTTCCTAAGGAAGAATAGTGATAATATGCCAGAAACAACACAAATGTTAAAGTAATATCCAAACAAGAGTTAGTTTTTCATGTTTTAAGCGGTTTATTGAATGTTTTCCTTTTTTGTTAGCAAGTAATTGTTTCGTTGGTCTAGTGGCAAATTATAAGTTAACTTTGAACAATTTTTCATCAACAAATTATTAGTATTTATCAATTAGTTTTCAATTTGCCAAGTATATATGTAATATTATATAAATTGATTGTGTTCATTTAAATTATCTGATATGCCTTTGTTTTAGTTTTGAAAGAATTGGTTAATAATACTTTAAGAAGAGTTGAAAAATCAAAAAAATTTAATAAACTTCGTTGTCAATTGTAGTTTTCTCTTTGTGGGATGATCAATAATGTAACAGATTGAAAGCTACTAAAGAGATTATGTATCAACTGGCATATTCTATTTTAATATTTTTAATGTGGAAGATGATGTTACATTCAACAAACTTGTAACCAATAGCTTTTTTTGTCACATTCTAGATTAAGATCTAGATAAGTATACCTTTCAACAATAGACAGAAGTGATCATTGCAAAAACAATGATCCTTTCATGATACTCAACATTAGTCATAGTAATAAAAAGTTGATTAAACTCTCTTTTTTTTTTTTGGGAATAATTCAAGAACAAGAAATGGAAGAAAAAAACGTAAGCAAGCATGTAAGAAAAAGCATACCACTCTCTGCATGAGATGCTCAAAACACCAAAAAGCGTCAGCTTCATTCTCGATCAAAATAGATACGGGCGAACAAAGATCATTCATCCCTAATTAGAAATTGGGTGAGTTTAGAACATCTATAGAGTTTAACTAGTATTTGGCAATAGTATAGTTGATCATATTGGCTTACCTTGGCAGTAGCCAATGTCCTTATCAAACCATGAATATATGGCTAATATATCCCAAAGCTTTGCATCATTTTCTTTGGTCTCATAGTATACTAGTGCTCTGTCTGTACGAACCACATCTAGTCCTATAAATAAAACAACACAACATTAGTAACAGTCTCACATTACAACATAATTAATTTCTATGTAATAGATGTCATATATGTGTAGCATCATAAATTTTCAACTGGAACACAAAAGAAAAAGAAATGCTTCTAATGATGCAAGAACTAAAAAAAACTATTACAAATAAGACAGACAGCTCCATTCAATTGAAAATTGACTCCTTAAAGCTCCAATAGCTTCCTTTGAAATAAATATGGTGTATAGTAGCTGTATAAGCCATCAAATTAATTGTTCAATATAAATATATCATGAAAATTTTGTAAATTGTATCTAATTATATACTTTCCAGTTATTGGGTGACATTACATTGAAAAATAAAAGACCATGAAATAAAATACTGATAATAAAAAAGAATAAAGTTCAATATATCAAAATTGTCAAAATCTATAACAAATTAAAAAATTATCCAAAAAAAGACCAGTAACAAATCTAGTGAAAAAGAAAAATCAATTTGAGGAACCCTGATCCTAAACCACCTCTATCAAAGCCAACCAATGAATCTAATATATTTCATCAACATTTTTATTTGAATAAAATTTTGAACTGGCTATAAGATATGGAGTTATCAATGAATTGCATAATGGTTGTTGTTCAGGATTGACATGCTTAGTCAAGTAAGTTTTCTAAGGATGGTGGCTGTTTTCTTGTAATGTGGATTAAAGAATTGCCTTATTCATCTTTCCAACCTAAAATTGAGTAAAAAACAAAAAATGCTATGTTGCTAATAAAACATACAAATTGGATGAATTTGAATAACAATTATCAAGCAAGATAGTAATGATATTGTTAATCTAGTTCAAATCCAACAATACAACCGTTTTTGTTTAGGATCACACCTAGATGTGATGATACTATAAATTATTGCAAGTTTCCCATGTGAGATTGTCCCTAAGATTCACTCAAGGTCACATAAAGCATCTTGATGTCAGATTTTTAGTTAAGCCAGTCTCAAATTTCATTACCATATAAGCAAATATGTATGAGAAATGAAAGTTGTAAAGCATGGCATTTCATGTCGCCACTCCAATTTGAACCAAATTGTAAAGATCAGACTTAATTGTAGCTTAAGCTGAAACTGAAGCATACAAGAGCATGATGCATTGAAGAACTTTCTATGACAGAACAGAAGTGAAGGAAAAACTATTATTTATCAGGAAACAGAGCCATCTTTTTCAATGCCGCTTCATCAATATAAATAAATGTCTTAAAAATGAGCTTCCTAGCTTACTTTACATCAATTATAAACAAAATTGAATTAAGCTGAACTCCATCTAGTAATAAGCAAAACAAAACAAATATTAATGAATACAAAATTCCATAAAACAAAAATGCATTGATGTTTAACCTATTTGATGCAAGGTGAGCTTCCATCGTACAACATCTTGGTTCAAAGGTATGTTGTTCGTTTCCATTTGCGTTGTAGAATTAGTTTCATCTTCCATAGGTTGACCATCATCGGTAATGATAGCTGCTGTAAGTATATTCCCACTGCCAATTGTTGGCTCCATTTCTTGGCATTTTGACTTCAATTCATTATATTCTATCCTGCAATGATCAATGACAAACATTTGAACTTTCAAACATAAGCACCAATTCTGTTCATAGATGCTATTTGAAAGACTAGATGGTACTCTAATGGTGATGCAAATGTTAAAAATTAAGAGATCATAGGAAAAACAACGAAAAGATGAGAAAGAGATCAGTCAGAGATCATAGGAAAACAAGGAAAAGAGGTGAAGATAAAATTGCTCCTTGTATGTAACAAGTGATCCCACCTTCGACTTTGTCTTAGCTGATTACGTGCATCGAAACTGCTGTTAGGATCATAGCAACCAAGCAGGAACTCCCAGACAGCTCCTTTAACTGTAGGATGGACTCCCTACATTTAGTGATGAAGGTTAAAAATGATGGAAAAGAAAACTGGCATTTATACACCAAAGGTTACATAAGTGGATATCATGCATATAAAATAGTTAATTTTAACCACTTGTTAATTTTATAATTCTACAACCTGTATCAGTTGATACTGCTACAAAAGTAATTGTCTTATTTGTAAAAAAGCAAAGCAAACCCTACAACCATAAGAGTTTAGTGGATAATGTAGGCCAAGCAACAAAGGATTAAATAGAAAGAGAAAATGGTTCAAATCTTCTGTGCATTCACTTTGAACAATGGATGATGGATTTAAAATTTGAATACGTGTCCGAGATTGTCACTATGAAAGAAATAAGAACAAATACAGCACTAAATGATGGCACTGCTCCCTTGAACATGGATTGTGTGTGCAAAAGAACTGAGTTATATTCCTCAAACAGACTAAACAGATCAAGGAAATAACTAAAATGAAGAATCGACCATGTTTGATCTTGAATACTCTAGCCTATCTAGTTCCTAGCATAACTACGTTAGCAAAGCTTTATTGAGAACTATCTAGTAAAATGAAGAATTGGCGATGTTTGATATTTTGAATAGTGCAGTTCCATCCAGGTCACATCGCGTACAAAAGTATTAGAACTAATAGCTTTAAATAAAGAAATGTATTGGCAAAACTTAATTGAATGCAATTTGTATCGACAACTAACATCCCTAAAATAGCAGTAAAAATTAGCTTCCTTCAATGTGACTGAGAGATTGGCCTGGATTATTTTGCAAATCAAGGAATCACAGATCTGACAATCCGAGCTGCTTTCACTTTCTGTAGAGAAGACAAGTAATCGGCTCCTTAATTAAACAAGATTTTTACAGAACTGTAATGATAGAGCTGTGGGAGGTGAACAAATCGAATGATAATTAGGAGTTCATTTATGGAGAGAAGAGTTAACTAAAAAAAACAATGAATAAAATTACATCTTGTCTCACGTTTAGTTGGTTAGATGAAGGATCTATTAGGGTTTCAACGACTTCAAATACTTGAGATATACCATACTAGGTTGCCGGGTCCGTTGAGATAACATAAAAATAACATTTTTGCTCTTGATCATCCACAACTAAATAGATTATCATTCTCTAGTCACAACGAAAGAAGCATGGTAACAATAGAACACTTCTAAACAAAAAAAGAAAAAAATAAAATTCAAAACAAGAAAAAAAAACGGCATAAAGCTTTATGTAAATATCGAAACTTAAGAAAACCATAACCTACTTCATACATATTATTTCACTTAGACATTTCACAAGTAATCTTCTACTTAAATATTCCCAAAAAGTAGTTTCCCACATCAAAGTATGATCCATTGATAAGCTATCAACAAATATTACATTATATCACATGTTTATGCCATAAATACTTAACAAATCACTTCTCTAGAAATCACATTTGAATTGTCACAAGCACTCCCGTATCATGCATGTTTGTAAATGTATCCTTCATGCCCTTGGAGAGCACTTTTCATGTTACAGCAAGCTTGTCTCATCTATAATATGCACAAGAGCATGTAAATTACATCCAAAATTAACATGCATATCAAGCAATCCTTCATGAAAGTCGTATGACCTTGACACCAACATTAAGCTTTATACCATAACAATCTCCAAGTTGAAGACTAACTAATTTTAAGAAACCTTATGTTTAATGAGTCGATCTCTTCTGTAAATCTTTTGCATCTTCAATGCAGTAGAGCTACTCTTTATTCTATACATAGGAAAAAAAATGTAGCATAAAGTCTCATTTTAGTGATAGTAGTCACCTTTGATTAATATATTAATTGGATTCATCTAACCAAGAGACAATACTCCATCAATCCAATGATATTGAAGCTCAACATACTTCGACTTGGAAAGAAAAATGGAATTTTTTGCTAGACAAATTTCACTCCATCATTGAAAGATGTGCAAATCTTATTGCATATTCCAAATTTCTTATAAAAGTTTTTTGAACCATATTATTTTCTTGTTAGCATTTGAAATGACTATGTAGTCAACCTCTTTGATTAAGAACACTACAATTTTTAAATCGTGGCATCCAAACAACCAATAGTTTATATGTTTAAATTTTAAATTTCTCTTTTATAATTGATTTTAATTCTAATTTAATACATTCCACAAAATTCAAATGTGAATTAATTAACTATTAATTAGTTTGGATTTTTAGATTAATCTACAACAAATTTTAAAAAAAAATTATTCTAAAAAAATACGAGTTTAAAAATACTAAACAGCTAACAACTAAAGGTTTGATTTCTACCTTAAAATCCATGTTATACTCTTGCAAACAGACAATCATAACACCAATTGAAAATTTTAACTAGCCAATTATGCGCAATATAAATATGAAGCAAATTCTAGCAAAAGTTGCAAAGTATTTTAGATGACTATGAAAGCTTCGTAGAAATCCTCAAGCTTAATCTGAAATAACTTCCACACAAGTTGCATAATAATAATCCACTCTTAAATATATGTGAAAAAGGTCTGCTACCATGCAGGAACATAGCAACAGCAAAAATTGTCTTGTTATTTTTTTAAGGTGATACAAAGGAAATGCTAACAACAACTAAGTAAAATGATATTCACATAAAATAGGAAAGATAATTATAATGTGTCATGACAAACATCTAGAAATGAAAAAGGTGACAAACACATGACTACTCATGAGTATACAAACCCAAAGGTAGCCTCGTGAAGCACACAACACTTCATCTTGATAGCAACAATACTGACACACCAATTGTGTAGAAAGACCTCTCCCAAAGGCTGCTACACACTCTAAATATTGCTAGAAATCTTACAAAAGCAAAAAATTATCAAAGCTGTTGAAATTTCCCTTATTTAACCCTAAGGCAAAATGACCATCATTAACAAACACCACTTTCCCATTTCCCCCTCATTGAGAGCTTCCTAAACATGGTGGAGTTGCTTCGTGGCACCTCCTCATATTAGCCCAATACATCAGCTAGCAGCAGCCTAGCGCTGCCCAACAATCCTGGCTTGTGGACACCTGGCACATGGCCCTTGAACTGCTAGTGCATTAGACACCAAAGCCAAAACCCAAACACGTCATTCCACACCTGCTCAAATTGGTCCAATTTCTTTGAAACATAACATCAGTTCCAACGTTTCCATGATATGTAACTTGTTGTACAACCTGATGGCAAACATTCTGACCCATAATCAATGGACAATAACGCATGATGGGCATCCCCAAGCATAGTAAATACTCTAACAAAGTAAATAATACAAAAATAAAATCCCAATAATTAGATAATTATGTACAAAAAGATACTGAGCTCAATCTAGGCCAGTGGTAGAAAAACTGTAAAGGTGTCTCCTCGACAGTGAGTCGGGATGCTTTACATCAATCCTCCTTATCCTCGAAGAACTCAACTCCATTGAGTATGTTGTAGATGATCATCCAAAAAGCTAGGAGGAAATCTCTGTAAATCCATATAAATGACTCATGAATCCTCAAATGGGAACAGACCTCACCATCAAATAAGACACATGCAAAACAACTTAGTCATCAAGATTCTCTATTGGAATGTGTGGTGACAATGGTGTTAACGTGTGGTCAAGGTTGATGGTGGTACATCTGAGAAAATACTGACTCTAGAGTTATCATGTCCATGGCTAGTGGAGGAAGTTGATGAGGTTGGCTCAAGTGAGGTGTATAGGTGATGGAACTCAAGGATAAACTTATGAAATGGAGCGAGATCCACCACATTAAACCACACATTTCAAAGAAGACAAAGCTAGAAGGGCAAGGTTGATCTCCACGTTCTCAGCTAACTCTAAATCATATGAATTGAAGAACATTCTCCTGCATGCCTTGTATGGTCCTATCTTCTAGCAATCAGTTTCTTAGACTTCCTAATATGAAATCTATTAGAATTAACATGAACCATAATATAATCTCCCACAAAATACTCTACTAGCTTCCTATAAGATTCTATGACTAATTTATACTTAGCATAATTCACAAGAAGTTGAAGCAAAAGATGATGCAAACTCACTCATCTTATAAGATACTAGTAATTCAACTAAATTTATTGAACATTCCAGCTCATACTTAGTAACTATCATGAATGGCTCTTGTGAAATTGTTTACCAAACTATTATAAGAGAATTTAGTCTTAGGTAAGACACCATCTCAATTAATCATATATTCATCAATGAGACATATAAGCAAATTTCCCAACCCTCTGTTGACAACTTCTATCTGTAAAACGTTTTGATAAGTTGTTGAAAATAAAAGTTTGATACCCATTTTTTCCCACAAAGTATCGTGTATTCTTATAATACACAATAATCTTTGGGAGACCATACAATTAAACCACCTTACAAAAGAATAGTCACCACATTCAAAGTCTCAGAGTTGTGTATCATAAGGGATATGAAATAAGCTATCTTGGAGAACTTCTCAACCAAAATAAGGATGGAATCACAGCCTAGAGCCATACCCCATAATCCAAGGACAAAATCCATACTCAAGCCTCCTATGGGCAATATAGTATCAACAAAGGTGTGTATAACCCTACTTTTTTATAAGAACTTGTCATTTCACACACCCTATAGTGAGCCACTATCTTTACATCATCTTTTCATAGTTTTATCCTACTGTCCGTCCTGAGTGGACCTCCACTATAAGAAATTCCAATGAGTGGAGAATATAAAATCGAGCACCATAAAACAAGTAACCATCTTTCAACATATAGTTTGGACCTCATGTTGTAGAGCCTTCTACAAGACTAGAGTATGTTTCTCTAAACTTAAAACACTTGAAATAACCTTCAAAAATTTTCTCAAATCCAACCACCTTCACTCTTATGGTATGAAGTATTGCAACCCTCCAGTTAAGCACCAATGTTGGATTATTCTTAACACTCAACTTGATGTTTGAACACAAATGTATACTTTTGTAAATGCTCCATCCATTTTATCTTGTCTAACACTTAGCTTCTTTTGTGCACTAAAATACCTCAAGGCTTGATAATCCAAGAATAGCACAAAGTCAAGAGGTAAAAGGTAATTAACAACGCAATGCCTTCACTATAGTATAAAACTCTCAATAATAGTTTGAGTGTATTTGGTAGGCCTCAGTTAGCTTATCCCTAAACAATGCAATAAGATGGCCACCTAATTGACTACCTTTTCAATACCCACTCCTAAGGCATTGCAAGCTACCTTGAAAGCCTTAATCAAATAAGCTAACCTATGCATTAGGAACTCAGCTAACTTAATCTTTATGGTCTCAAACGATTGAGTAGCTGCTTGAGTCCATCGAAACTCCCACATTTTAAGACAACCTATAATAAAGGCAGTCATAGTACAAAAGCCTTGGATGTCCCCATGGTACACTGTTGCGAGTGTATTAAGGCTACAAGCTACAAACTTCATGCATTGTGACAAGTGTCGATCAATCCTGGATGTCCTTAATTTTCTTAGGGTTTACTAACATTTCTTGATACCATAAAAGCCCAAAAAATCATCATCATCGTCATGAAGCTCCACTTCTCAAGTTTGACATATAATTTCTCTCTTTGGAGCATCTCAACAACCTGAAGCAAGTAAGATAAGTGATATTCCCAAGTTTGACTATAAATCAAAATGTCATCTCTGATAAAAGAAAATGGCCGTAGCCTACAAAATGACCTCCATCATGGAGGCTCAAAAACAAAATCAGTCATCAAAAGATCATACAATGGATTTGGCAGGGCATACCCCTGTCCCACAAAATCCGCCAAACACGCCGACTTGGCAACCCAATCGGCCGGGGCATTCCCCTCCCGCCTAATATATGAAAAACGCAGAGTAGACATACTCCTCGCAAAGAAAAGGGCGTCAGAGTACACACTCCCATCTCTGGGGCAACTAACTAACTGCAAGATCTCGTGCAAGGCAGTAGTAGTCATTCTGGATCTCGATCGCCTGGAAACAGTGGAGTTTAGTCATGATCAGAACAATAGCCTCCAGCATAGCCTGAATCTCCATGACACAGCAAGCCTGAGAGATAAACCTCTTGCCCAAGATGTAGATAGGACTCCCCAAGTGATCATGGGCCACCACACCAATACTTGCCACCTTACCTTTCACAACCGCATCACAATTCACTAAGATCCATCTCGTTGGGGGGGGGGGAGCCACATATGGGTAACAAAAGGCCCCGAAGGGTAAAGCTCCCCGCTGGACGTAGATGGATGGGAAATGGAGATACCTACTGCAGCTGCAATTTTCACTTTAATTTTCATGATTAGGATGAGTTTACTAAAAACAGCCCCGTTGTGCTTCTTTAAGTTTCTATGTTCCTAAATGTAATAGAAGGTGGTAGCCACCACAGCCATATGAAAAGCCTCTCCCCCACGCACCGCACCCTACTGCTTGGCGCGAGACAAGAAACTCTCGAGAGTACGCGGCACCACGCCCGCTCGCATCCCGCAAGAAAGCCCCAGTGCCACCGCCGAAGCACTCAGCGCGGGGTCAGCCCAAACACTCCGCGCCATTTCACAGTCAATAAGAGCGTGCTACAAGGACTCCGCCGTGCCACATCCCCACACACAATCCCTGCAATCCCCCAAGTGTCTCGCCACCATCCAAACATGAATCATAACTGTCATGAATCAAAATGTCATCTAAGAAGACAATAAAAACCACTATATAAAATTGAATAACATGAATCATAACTGTCATGAAGGTACTCGAGATGTTGGATAACCCAAATAGCATCGCTACATATTCATAAAACCCATCTTTTGTCATGAAGGTAGTTTTCTATTCATCACCTTCTCTCACCCTAATCTAATGGCATTTGCACTTCTAGTCAATCTTGAAAAAAATAACAGCTTCAATCATAATGTCAGATAGGTTATCAAGCCTCGATATCAGGAATAGATACTTGATCAAGATCTTGTTTATGGCTCAATTGTCCATACACATTTGCCAAGTACCACGTATTTGGGAGCAAGGTGATAAACTCCCTCTAACAAATCTTGTTTAAAGCAACTCTTGAACCTTTTCTATAATCCAGTATGATGGGTTGAGATCATTTGATAATCTGGTAAATCAAGTAAGGATTTGCCTGGCACGAGATCTATAGCATGTTGAATACTCCTTGACAGGATGTCCTTGAAATCCACTAATAGTTCTTAAACCACTCTCAAAGTCTAAGACGCCTTACTGATTCCTCCCTCTCAAGTCCCTAACTATCAAAGCATAGACTATTTCACTCATGCTCAAACTAATGTTGACTCAAAAGATGTAACTTCTTTTTCTTTATTAGGAAAGATGACTCGTTCAACTTACTAAAAGAAGGGTATTCCAATCTTTTCAGATTCATCTTCTTTTCTTTCCATTCAAATGCACAAGTGTTTGACCAGTCATAATAGATAACTCCAAGGTCATATATCTAACAGTCATCCAATAAGACATGAGTAACATCTATAAGGACCTTACACCATATTCAATCTAAATACTTCTCTAATTGGATCAATACACAACACCTTTGGGTGATTGCAGTTAAACCTTGTCTACCCAAGCAACATCATAATTCTGCGAATGCATCTAAGATGTTAATTTCACCCAAGTGATTGTGGAGATGAATTAGTTAACACAATGCATCATAGCTAAATGTGAGGATTCAAAAACCTCATCAACATCATTAGCGCCACCATAAGGGTCCACCAACTGGACATCCTCCCGATGCTCCCCTCCTAGCTCTTCCTCCAATGGCTCTATAAGTTCCGTCGTAAACATTGCTTCATATAATATCTAGTTTTCTCACAATAAAAAATTAATATCAATAGATTGAGAGGTAGAACTAGTAGTTGTGCTACCAGTCCTCACAATACTCATTGATGTTAGATTTGACCTTTTACTGACAATCACCCCGGTCTTTGATCTAATCCATCTTTGAGGTGTGGACATCAAGTACTATCAAATCAAGTTGCAATCTTATAAAGTAAATTTAATCTTCATTGAGATGTTATGATCATATAACATATGAAACACACTACTTCAATGCATGTTAAAATTATGAAACAAGTCCTTAGTTGATAAAACTCCAACTTCCATTTTTAGACTACTAAAATGAGGTTTCGTAGCTTGCAGATGATTACATGAGGCTTTGGGAGGGCAAGTAAAATGCCCTTGCCAACACACGTGATCAAATCTATGAAAATTAGACTATTTTATGACCATTGCTTATCACACTTCCAAATCATATTCTTTTTTCTGAATTGTAATTTAAGAATCACTCTCATCTCCGTACTCATTTTCTGAATCACTAAAGTTTCCATTACTCATAAAATCCATAGCCCAAAAGCTATTTAGCCTCCTATTCTTTATATTTTTCTCAGTTATTTTTATAGTTTCTTTCTCTATTGTCATATTTATCTTAATGTCATAACCATATACTTTTGTGTCAGCATAATCACAATTATGTATTTTCTTAAATTGTTTCTAGTCATAGCCACAATATTATTATCATTCCACATCATCTATACACAGATGATGGCTTTATTTTGTGCCCTTTCTAACTTGCCCCATATCACTCTCTACTTCTCTCTATTCACTATTTCTCTTCTTTCTTTTGAAATGAAACCAACAAAGAGTGGAAGTTCAGAGAAACAAGACAGGCAAGGGTTGGATAGGCCAGCATGAACACTAAAATCCTGCTCCTATCCTTGTGTCCCACGTTTCTAGGCTGGCTTTGGAGACCCTTCAATTGTTCCAAGGAATCCCTCTCTAGAAACCTGAAAATCCAAAGCTGGTGTAGACTGTTAGCACTTTCCAAATTACACTAAGACTAAGCCTAGGGGATACCAAGGATTCAAGCCTTCCTCAACGTAGGCAAGCTAAAAATGGAAGCCTTTGGATAACAAGATAAGCCTAGTAGATAGTTGAAGAATATCTCTACAGAAGTAAGAAGACTCCTCCATGGAGATTAAACAACGTTTATGAAAAAATTGCAAGACTAACCTTATTCTTGCTCAAAACATAATAGAAATTCTAGGGTCTTCTGAGATGCTACAAGAAGTCTAATCTTCATTGTATATTAGGCCGGAGCAGGTACTGAAAATTAATCAGATAAAAAACTACATTGTCCGAGTGTTCAAGGAAGCATTATGAAAACTGCACCCAAAGGAAAAGAAACGCAATTGGTCCTTTAAGGCTGTGCTCTTCTAAAGAACCTTGTGAACCCCAAATTAAAAAAGTTTTGAGAGTCAGATCATCAATGAATGACAAAGGAAAAATCCTAGTTTGAAAGAAATTATCAGTTGCTGAAATCTCATCTAAACATTGAAATAAAATTATCTTTCAATAAGTAAAATTCATATTAATTAATAATTTGCTAAGCATATTTTAATGGGTTAAAATTGAAATTATTTTACACTTTAATCGATCACACGTTGGTATCAAAAAATTTGCTAAAATATGCACTAAGAATAACTCAAAATCTATGCTAATTACTTATATTAAAGCTGAATAATCATCAAAATTGCTGAAAGCAAAACTCACAAAAGCTTACTAAAAAAAATTGTGGAAGTGTCCACAATAAGTTAACCACGATGCAAACCATTGGTTGTAGATGGCAAGAAACGGGCTCAGAGGAAAATGTCAAACAGTAAAGATGTAATGTAGCGAGAACATGAGAAATAAAAATGCAGTCCTGAATAAAATATCAATTAATACCATTAAATTTATGATGTTTTCAAAACTATGAGGAACTCTTACCCCTTTTTGTATCCGAAGAAGCACTTTGCCAATGTCCAAATGGCCATCCTCAGTGAATGCAGAGTGCCACCGCCTTGCACTAAGAGTATTCCTAGGCTGCAATGAAAAAACAAATGAAATAGGAAAAAAATAGGTGGTCTCAACGAATTAGAACCCATGGCATGCAAACCTCAAAAATAATATGTTGGATGGTTAATAGAGTTGGTATTGCAGGCCTGGAAGAGTACCACAACGAAAATACAAGAACTTAACGTTTTAACAAAGGAGCATTTTTTTCATTATTCATTAGTTGGAGGATGAATAATTCACGAAATTGATTATGCTTTAATCTTCTTTATTGAATTTGAGTTCTGGTGCCAATAGCTTCAATGAGCCTGGACATGGCAAGCTGAGTCTGTCATATGGTCAAACAGGAAATAAGACATGGAACTAGACCTCTTATGCAAAAAAATATGAACTTTATGGCATTCCTCCAATCCAGAAATTTGTCTATCCTACATAATTTTCATAGCGGGAAGTTGTAGTATAACCAAATATGACAAGCAGAAAACTTTTTGACAGAACACAACATTAAAATTGTAGAAAACTTATGGCATAACTTTGCTAATGAATAGAGTTGATAAAGGTTTTGGGAAACAGAGCAGAGAAATACAGAATACGAGGAAAAGTGGACGATGAAAAAAAATAAAATCCACTATCAGGAAAAAAAGGTATATACGCTACATGGCCATTCAATGTGCTCTACCAGCAAAGGATATACAATGTCTGAAAGACTAAAAACATGACAAGTCCAGGAGGCCAAGAGTTTCCTCACAGGCCCAGGAGTAGGGTATTATGGCTACAGCTCAGAAAATACTGAAACCATTGACAGTTAGCATATCGTTAAATCTTCCATAAGGTTCGATGTTTGGAAGGCCCAACAGTCCCATGTTGGACTTTTTGATCGTCTGAATTAAAGATGGCTTGCGTTCATTATCATGATTTTGGAGAAAGGAAGTTTCCAAAACTATTGGAGGAGAATAGATTGGCTGATATGGAATGTTTGTTATCTCAAAGAAAAGTTGTAGCCTTTTCTTGGAGGAAGTACTCACCAAGTTTCCAAGACCAGGAATTCCAGAAAGTGATGATTCCAACCTAACCAAGGTCCAGTTACGCTGGATAGCATAGATGGCCAGCAAGAAGATTTGATGATCGAAGAGATTGAGGAAGACCTAGCTAGCACAAATAGAGCTGTTTAGGCCTTGGTTCATTAGTTGTGTCTGGGTGTGAAAACTCCTCTTCCTAATCTTGTTTTACATGGATATGAAAATCTAGAATTGGAATGCCCGAGGTGCTGAAAGCAGAACCCCATAAGATTGATAAATTGCATGAACATGTATAAAGTAGATATCATTGTCATCCTTGAACCTTGAATTAATACAATCCAAGTGGACGATGTCATTAGAAGAAGTAGACAATTGGGATGTTTGGAGAGTTGATGATGATCAAGCACACTAACAAAGTTACACTACAATTGATAAGTTTGCACAACCAATTCATTTTGCTTGGCATCTTTAGAGATTGTTGATGTCAAAATGGGATTCAGAAAAATTAAACAAAAAAACTTAAAGCAAAGTCGAGAAAACTTGTTCGAGCGGTCCACATACGTCAAGACGAAGACTTGGAGCACCTCCGGGGTGGATAGACAACCCTTACTGGATTTCGGTTTGGAGGCCTGAATTTAAGCTATTTTGGAGTGCATTACATTATTAGTGATGATCCGTCTCTAGTTAAGATGTCCCAGTGATGTCGAAAATAAAGGAGATGTGGTCAGCATTAAGACAGTGCAGTCAAGTGCGGATGCAACGCAGCTAGGCACGGTGGTAACTCAACCATACCTGATTGGGCCCACGCAAGTCCACATGGGAGTCAACATGGGAAGGAGCGGGCTAGTGTGATCAAAATGGGTTAGTGTGGGTCAAAAATGTGGTCAGCTTCCATACTCTTTTCAGGCAACACAAACAACTTTTGAAAAGCTGAAGACAAGCATAGTTTTTTTAAATACTTGAGAAGGGGGTAAGAGGAGATTTTTTGAAGGGTCGGGAGATGATGAAGACGCAAGCTTCGCTTCGACGCTAGACAAGAAACGATGCTAAGAGAATGAGAGGATTTTGGGAACACGATAAACTTAGTTGTGGCGAAGGTGAAGTTTCAGGATTTCTACCAGGTGTGGCCCAACCTGTTAATGATTCCGATGGCGAAGGAAGAAGTTTCAGCTGGATACAGAGGGACCTTTGGCCTGGTTCTTAATAACAATGCCGTTGGTGAAGAAGTTCCTTCTCCTCCCCCTCTCAACCGAAGAAAAGGGCGTTCTTTTTAGCAATGCTTGGTGAATGACGCCAAAGGCACATTGGATTCCACTTCCACTCCTTTATTACAATGTGGAAATGTTTCCTGGGAAACCCGACGAAGCGCGGTAGGTTTCCACCTTTCTTCTTTTTTTTATTATTATTTAAATTTTGGCTTCTTCAAAGACAAAGGGCACGAACATTTTTCGTGCTAGCGTATGCAACAATATGCAAGGCATAAACAACTCTAGAAGTTAATCACTAAGATCACTTATGTGATGGAGGATCCTTGGTTATACTACATTAGGTCATCAATAAAGTTTTTGCAACAACAAAAAGGAAAGGAAGGTCTTTTTCATCTTTAGGCACAACAAAGGACTTTGAAATTTCATCAACAAGTACATTTTTATGGAACTTAGCACAAAGGAACATGGTTCACTTAGAGAATGAATTATTCTAGAGTTTTCAAAAGATTAGATGAAAGAATATCTAACACTTCTGTTAAGACATCATTTCTAAATATAATGGATGTAACTCTTCCTCAAGTCAAATCAGATCATCATGGCTTGTTGATCTCTAGGTTACACAGAGCTTCTCATGCTATCGAAAGATGCACAATTAAATTTGAGATGGAATGGCATACCCATGAAGAATTTCCAAACATGATCAACAATAGCCAAGAGAAGGAGATGGATTCACTAACTCAATGGAATTCATAAAAAATTTCAACTTCACTAATGCAAGCCATTCTTGGAGAAATTAGAGTTAACGTGTTTGAAAACATCCTTATGCAAAAAGAATTACATTGGTTTCATAGATTAAAAAGCAATGGCTTGTCATTGGTGATGGTAATATTTCATATTTCCACCTTTCTAGAATCATGAGGCATAAGAACAAAATAATGGGCTAAAAGATTGTGGTGTTTGGACAAAAAATGAGGATATCATCTAGAGTCATATAAAGAATTATTTCAAGGACTTGGTCAAAGAAGAATCGAAGGAGAGATGCACAAAGACTCCATCCCATTGTTTTCCTATATTTTCAACTAATTTGAAGAGAATTTAAAGACTAAAAACTCAAGGAAGGAGTAACTAAAAAGGATTTGTGGCATGAAACCAAGGAAAGTCCAAAATTCTAATGACTTCTCAACAGATTTTTATCGATGGAGTCCAAGACTTAAAGATGGACAATATCCAATAATATGATGAGAATGAAATGTGATTGGTCATAATTTCAAAACTTGAGGTGCAAATATTAGTAAATCGTTTCAAACCTACTACTTAAACGCAAGATCTCATTCAAATTTAACAAAAAGATAATTATTAATAGATTAAGAGCAATCATACTAGAGGTGATTGTCCCCAACCAAAAGCGATTGACAAACAACTTGTTCAATAAAGCCCCATACATCAAAATCAAATATAAACTAAATGTAACTTTGGAAGTTAGCAATCATTGAATTTATATAAACCAAAATAAATACAAATCCATAGTATCAAGAAAATTCGTGGTACAAATTTGAGTGATTTTAAGCTCATTTACATTTATAACTAATGATGAAATTCTTTTAGAAGTTATTATCTTATACAAATTTGGATTTCATGGTCTTCCAAATGAATTCAAAAATCTGGAAAACTCTACGATGATCTGCTTACATTGCTGTTGTACTAAATCAATAGGCTCAAAGAAGCTACATCAACAAAAGGCTCTGGAGATATTCATGAGAATTTTAAGGTTTTGAGTTCCCAAGTCTACTAGGTCTATCAATGCTTGGTGATTATGCCCATACTCAATGAAACATATCTTACTACACAATACAACATAAGTTTAGATTGTCATACCTTTTAGGCAAATCACCCCTATGTAACAATATGAAATGTCAAACCTGACACCATGTTGTGTGGAAGGGGAGATGTTCATTTTTTTGCAACAAAACATGAGAATTTGAATTATTTTGTTAGAATCTCTACTCAAGACAAGGTTTAATTTTTTGTTATTTATTTCCATCAATAACTGTAAATATAAATGAAAGGATTTAATACTAAATAATATGGCATTCAAATGGTGACTCATCGATCTTACATAACATATGATAGTTAAACTTCTAGAAGCAATCAAATTTCTTGTTGGGCCTATGATGCGATTGAACAGTTGGTATGTGTTCTTTTTCATCAAGAAACTTCACTCCAAAAACATCGATAAAATAGGAAACAGCTCATTAAATGAATGAGCCACCACCATACCTCAAACTTTTATATGCATTCATATGATAAGATATGTGAAAATTAACCATCTTCAAACAATAACATTCTCTTTCTGACAACCATTCTATTTCAATTTACAACTAAATGACCACTACCAAACATGTCATTGAGTATAAAGAATAAGATGGGCTTTCTCAAATGGTATATGTAATGATCACTATGGTTGATCAATCGCCAAGTTTCATAATATGCATTGTTCGTCTAGTTCAAGAAAAATTAGCAATAGAATAGACAATGGTGGAATATAACAAGAGAAATGTCCTTAGCTTCACAAATTGCTCCCTTCTATTTGTCCTATATCAAAGAGGTATTGTTTGAGTGCTAAGCTTACCATATTAATGATCCATTAACTAAAACTTATCAAAAGACCATAAATTTGAAAAAATTAAATTAAATAGAATGAACATGATGTTTCCTAAAAATCTTTTTAATCCACTTTAAGCATGCATTATACTTCATCTAATTTAGCTGATCAGCATCATTGCAAACAAAATAAATAAAAAGATGGCAACAACAACCTTGGGAATGAACCGTGTCTTGGGCACATCCCCACGACAATCTTGCCTTATTGGATAATAGTCTTCTGGTTCCCAAGTATCTTCTGGATTTGTAGAGGAACAACAGCTCATCATCTTGAGCCAATAAATAAGACCCAAGAAAGCCTGCACTACACAAGAGAAAACATAAATCACTTATGTTCATCATACTCTAAAAATATTTTGATTTACTAGTTAAATAGTGATCGAGGAAAATGAGAAAGAGAACGACAATCCCTTCACACCTTTAATGGGCTTGAGGACTGATGTTGGATGTTTCCTATAAAAGCGGGTTCTTGAGGGGGATCACATGTTCAATCTTTGATGGGGCATAATTTGAAGAGAACGGAAAAAAGAAAGATGTTTTGGGTGATGATTACTATAAAAAATACTACTACTGATGACTTTTCCAATTTATAAAAGAAAAGTAAGTACTAATTGTATTGGGTGGATCATTATTTAAGTTAAAAAAAGTCAAAAGAATATTAAATCTTTATAATAAATATTAATATATCTATCAATTAAATTAGCACTCACCTCAAAAAGTTTCATCTTTTAATTCCATTGTTTAGAATGAAAATTTCATTTTAACATTATATGAACTTAACAATTATCTTAGTCAATAGTACTCAACGATATTATCACAAATAAAAATAAAATTATTTTTAAAGGTGAAAAACAATAGCATTTCATGACCACTTTTTAAAGATTAACTAAAATTTATTAAAAAAACTAATAACTACATCACATATTTAACTATTTAACAAATTTTAAATTTAAATTTGAATAAGAGAAATTTGACTTTTTAAAAAAATCAAAAAAAAAAATCATATACATAATCTCTATAAAAAAACCTCATACTCTACAAAACATACCCTCAGTATCCAAAAAACATACTCATATTCATACTCAAAAAAATTTTAACTATTTTGTACAACTCAATTTGATTTGCACGTTAATTGACACATTCCACATTGATATTGAGTTAAAACTCGTAGTGATTCCTTAGATTTGTCGAACTTTTAGGTAATGAAAAGGAACTAGCACCTATGTACAACATATGGATAAAGGAAAAAAGTGCATAAAATGAACAAGTGCAATAGAAGATTCCATATACCAATGGACATGAACGTAGCCGCACTCACACCATTTATAAAACTCATCCACAGAGTAAAACTTCAGGTTTTCTCAAGATTCTGATCTCAACCACAAAAACCCCTTTCTTCTCCTCCTTTTAGTATACATGTGACTTGGTAATCCACTTTTCATTTCATCCACATGACACTACATTCTCCCCCACAATTTATTGTAGTTTTCTCCCACAACCCTTTTTCTCCAAGCAAATGAACACTTCTAAGATAGTAAATTGGCTTGTTTGTTCCACATTAATAAGATTATTGCTTAGGCTCAAGCTTTTCCTATTTGTAAAAGAGTGTTATAACTTTGCCTATGGGCTCATAAATTATAGTTTCAAGTTCAAGAAATATGTTAATCATGACATCACACCTTGTGTTGTTAATGTGCTTTGATTATTATGGCAAATTTTTAAATTTTGATATCTATGCACAAGTAGGGTAAGAAAATCTTTGTGATTATTATAGTTTACATGGCTGCACACCCCTTATATGCTAAGGTATGGATATTGCAAAATGAATACAGCCAACTTAAATAAGTTTCAAAATTTGTGGTCTTGAAAAGTAGTTGTTAATATAATTAATCATAACAACCAACTTGCACTTTGATTTTTTTAAAAATAAAATATTGCGAAGAAAGCATATCCTTTTGGGTCCAACAAAACTTAAAACTAAATAACCCAAAAACCAACGTTTTTAATTTGCATGGGCTTGTTCCTCAAATTTCAATGGCCCAAAATAGTTAGAAATAACACGAAATTAGTCTTTAGGAAAAGCAATTTACGCTTTTCATGATGACAAAAATATTTTGAAAGAAATAAGAAAAGGTAAATCTTAATCTCGTTAAATGAGTTGGACTATACAAATCCTTAGACACTATTGCGATATATAAATAACTTGAATGTAAATGGCTTATAACTTGGACAAAAGTTTAAATATAAACAAGCTAATAAAATAATCTAAGCCAAAATTTAATCATTTAAAACCAAAATTCAATTAATTTTTTTTATTAAGACAATTTCTTTGACAAGCCTTAGTCCATATTTGGAATGAGGCTAAATTTATCTAAGTTAGTACAACCTTATAATAAATTAACATAGCTAAGTTATAAGGTTTTAACCCATATCTATTTAGTTATTTAACTAAGTTTGGAATAGTTAACTTAGATTGACTATTAAAAAAATAACTTGGGTTTACATAAGATCTTGCTCTTCTTATAGCAACAAAAACAATCATACCATTGTCTAGCAATTGTAATGATCAACTAGAAAGCACCATGCAAAGGAGTACCCAATTGTCAAAGAAGGAAATAATAGGTTATTTCTTAAGCCAGAGGAAAATAAATTAAGATAAGTTGAGCTAGTTGGGCTAAAATGCATTGTTTAATCTAGTGAGATGTTTAAAGCTATTTGACACTTAAGCACGATTATGTCAAGAAAAATGACATTAATCCTATAGATGCTCTATACTCTATCTTGTTTCTAGATTATTTAGTTATTGACTTAAACCTAGAACAATTAACTTAGATTGATTGTTAAAAAATTAATTTGGGTTTAACTAAGATCTTGTTCTTCTTATAGCAACAAAAATGGTCATGTCATTATCTAGCAATTACAATGATCGACTAAAAAGCACCATGTAAAGAACTACCTAACTATCAAGGGAATGAAGGAATACATTACCCTTGACCTAGAGGAAAATAAAGTAAGATAAGTGGAGCTAATTTAGTCAAAGTGCATTATTTAATCTAGTGAGATCTTTAAGTCTATTGGCTCTTAAGCACAGCTGTCATGAAAAATGACACTTGTCCTATCGATGCTTTATGCTCCACCTTGTTTTCGTCCAAGCAAGAATTTCTCCATGTCTTGTACCAACTCAAACAAGGGGAGATGGTGGATTTGATGTGGCTCTAGTTTCGAAAAAGAAGAGAGATGATCCCAATAAAAGAGTTAGAACCTTTTGTCTCAATAAATAAATAAAAATAGATTTTTATGTTTACAAAATCTAGAAGGAATTGGACCTCCATCCTCCTAAAAACAAATCTAACATAAGTTGGGTTCATTTTTTTAATTATTCTCATGTGCTTAGCTTCTTGTCAGACAACATTGCCATTAGGGGGTTATTTTAGAAAAAAGCTAAATGTAGCATTTTTTTTAATATTTTATTTAAATTCTATTTTTTTCAAGGATAACCCAACACAAACTTTAATGAGAAACATCCAACTAAACATATTTAGTTACTATTAGCAACAAAACAATGGTCAAAAACATATCCCTTTATCTAACAATATGTACCTTTATGTTTTGTCATGTATTATGTAAGTGGGCATATTTTAATTGTCATTTACCATTTTAAATTTGTAGATTTGGGATTAAATAAGACATTTTTTATAAAAAAATACCTTTTATATATGGATCAAGCCATAAGTCTATATCAATACAAAGTTAGCCTTTATTGCAATCTACAACCTTCCAAAGTCTCCCTTACATTTTCCACATAACATATCATATGCTGTGTAAAATGCAATATACTCTTTTTTATGAGCAAAATAAAATATGGTCCTTTGAACATACGATGCATTTTAGTTGGTTGTGTACTAATTGTGAATTTTTGCTTCCCAAGCAACCTTTAGCTTATATATCCCTTTCACCTAAAACAATGAAACCTTTCTATTATCTCTATTTGTGTGTGAGATGAGTCCTTTGCACTTGAAGGTCCATTCCTATAGATTTCTTTTTGGTGTTTCCATCCAATGGCTTATATTGGTTTTACCTTTGTGAATGCTTCCTACACATTGCACCCAGAAATATTATTTATTGTTCTATGTTACAGTGTGAGACTTCCACCACTTGTTTTCCAATTGATCATGTTTAGTTTTAGTTAAACAAGATATAAACTCTATGTGTCGTGCCTGTCACTTTGAACAAAGCTTATTGGAATTCTATTGTGCTGTAATTAAATTTGAGTATAACAGTCTTTTATTCTAAATATCATATTGCTTCTAGTATTCAGCTTGCAAGTTCCTTTGTGTTTTCCTTAGTAGAGAAAAGCAGCTTCCAACTTGTACCCTTTGAAGATTGATATATTAAGCATTTATTCACTTGTTTTAACATCATTTAGGACACACTCAATAAAGCATGAAAAAGTAAAGCAAAGCAGTTTCCAGCTTATATCCTTTGAAGATTGATGTATTAAGCATTTATTCACTAGTTTTCACATCCTTTAGGACACACTCCACAAAGCATGAAAAAGTATTAAGTCTTTGTTTGCTGATAGCCTTTCCAATATAGTTTTTCATTCAACCTCAAAAACTTATTAGATAACTGTCATACTTTTTCTCTAATATAAAATACATTTTTCAATAGCAATTTTGAAAATATCTTTTCAAAAACTCTTTTGTGATCACAAAAACTATCACCAAATATAGTCTAAATTTAGCTTGAAACCCCACCTATTTTATTGGAAATAGCTAAATTCTAAGCACTTTTTTCTTTCACAAAATACATTTTTCAATAGTAGTTTTTAAAAATATCTTTTCAAAAATTCTTTTGCAATTGCAAAAACTACCACAAAACAAAGTCTAAGTTTACCCAATTTACTAGAAATTGCCAGAAACCTTTTCTAAACACTTTCACTAACTAGATTTGACCTATTTGAGATTGCAAAACCTTGCTTGAAATTGATCAAACCCTAATGTGGACTACGAGAAGTGTTGGCTAACACTACACTTATTATATTCTTTTCATTTTCTAGTTTGCATCCAATTGAATTGGCAAACCAGTGACAATGCCTTGGTAGCCAAGCTTTGATGAATTCATTAGCTATGTCTTGGAACCATTTGATGCACACAGATAACTTCAATCACAGGAATTGTATAAAGATTAAACACTAATTTGGCACGACCCATTCCACCTTATACACTGTTTCTCCCTCGTATTCTTTCTCCAAAGCCCATGTCTCTCTATCTACCCCAATTTCCCGCCTCTCCCTCCTCTCCCCCGTCTAATACCTCTCCGTAGGAATAAAATAACTAAATAAAAGATTTCAATTCAATAAATTATAATTACATGAATCACATTAATTTCTAAAACATCTAACAAAAAGAGAGAGGAAGAAGAAAAAATCGCGTTCCATTTAAACTTGCAATCAAATTAAATAAGCCTCCATTTGCATCACCTTCTTGGAGCAAGAGCTCCTAAATAATCTCAACGACCGACGATCAGCATTGTTGATGCGGCGGATTTTTTTCAAGGCAAGCAACACCAAAATGGCTTTAAGTCGTCCAGGACGAACTACACTGCCTTCTACGAGAGGAAGACGGGTTGGATTGCCGGCACCCGTTGAAAGCTGTATCCAGCTTCGAACGGGGCTCGCCAGAACAACCTCAAACAAAATGAAGGGATAAGGGATAAGCTCAGAGGTAGTTTTCCCTTTTTAGAGAAAACCTAATGGGAGGAGAATGGGAAGAGATGAAGGAAACGAGGAGCGTAAACGAGCCGATCACCGATTTCCCCAACTCTCCTCCGTTTCGGTCGTCCATGGGCTTTCCTATGTTTGGCTTTTTGTTAATGGCGACGGTTCTCCTCGGCAGGTGAAGAGGAGCGCCGGACGAGCAAAACGACAGACCCGCTCATTGATGCGACCAGCTTTAGAGAAACAAGTCTCATGAATTATTGTTTTTAATATAATTAATATGAATAAAAAAATAAGTTTTTCATAAAAATATTTTCTAAAAATATGAAATTATAAAAATTATTTCATTAATTTTTAATATTTTTTAGTGTGAAAAACTTTCAAAACATTTTTCAAAATTAATCACAAAACATAATTTAGAAAAATCATTAATAGATAAAAAATAATATAAATATAAGATGAATTGCTAAGAAACTATCCATTTGTTGAAAGTGATTATTGTTCCTACTTGTTTATCAAATATTTTAAAAATATAGGTATCTTTAGCCATAAAAGATTTGATGCATCTTGTAATATTGTTTATAGATTTTAAGTCTTGTTTGATTTGACATTTTAATATAAAAAATTATAATTTATCATAAAAATTTTTATTTTATGTTGTAAATTTAGATAACACAAATATTAGATAGATACATATAAGAATAATGATATTTTTGTATTATTGATATTTAGATAATATTAACATATAAATTGTAATGATAACTAAATAGTATTTAAATAATTAAACATAATTAATTTTATAAATATAATTTAAGAGTAAGATTTTCATGTATTATGCTTTTTTAATGTAATAGATAACTAAAAAATTGATCATTATATATATGATCAATACATTTGTAGAAAAATTCAAAAAATTCAAAAATTAAAAAAATACATATTTTAAAAAATAATATAAATACATCATAGATAGCTAAGAAACCATCCATACGTTGAACATGAGGATTATTCATATTTGTTTATCAAGTCTTTCAAAGATGAAGGACATGAAAACAACTCTTTTTTGACCATAAAAGAAAGTGAGAGATGTTTAGTTTAATAATATTGTTATATTATATGATAAATTTTTTATATATTTTAAGTTATGTTTGGTTGATAATTTTTAATAAAAAATTATTATTTATGATGAAAATTAATTTTTTATATTACTTAGATAACATCTAAATGTAACTTAACTTAAGATAAAAGAGTAAAATTAAAAGCTATGTAACATTAAATTTAATAAAAAAATATTTATAATATTATACATTATTAACATCTAAATTTTAATGATAATTAAATAACAATCGACCAATCAACTCATTAAAAATATCTTTTATATATAAAACCTTTTTACATAAAATCAAGATATTTGTTAAATAATTTTAAAAAGTAGATAAAATAATTTGTAAAAATTTAATATAAATATATCATGAATAGTTAAGAAGCCATCTATTTGTTAAACATAATGATTATTTATATTAGTTTGTCAAAGCTTTCAAAGATGTGGACTTGAAAACAACAACTCTTCTTTAACCATAAATGATAGCATAGGTGTTTAGTTGATATATTGTTATATCATTTAATATTTTTTTTTATAGATTTTAAGTTTTGATTGATTAACAATTTTTTATGTAAAAAATTATGATTATGTAAAAATTATGATTTATGATAAAAAAATGTTTTTTTTTAAATTATTAATATGGACAACATTTATATGTGATAAAATCCTGTATAAAAGAATACAATTAAAAGTTATTATTGTATCATTGAGCTTAATAAGGAATACTAATGACATTTACATATTATTGACATCTAAGTCGTGTTAACATCTAGATTTTAATAATAACCAAAGAACATGCAACAATAAGCTCATAAGAAATATTTTATTAGTAAGAAAATGGTATTTAAACATTATTTAAGGATAAGATCTAAAGTATTATATCTTACTTAACTAAAAATCACAAAAAAATGATCATTGCATAAACAAAATATTTGTAAAAACATTTAATAAAGTAATGTTAACCATATGTATGCAAAGAGATACACTAGCTTATTAGCTTTGGTTTGTCATTACAAGTGTAAAGATTAGAAATCATTCTAACAATAAATAAAATAAGATCCCTTTAAAATGATTGGTCTTAAGATGGGCCAATCATCATACACTTCTTATATTGAGTCACATTGTCTAGCATTCTTATATGCATGAAAGTTGCATTATCATCGTGTCATGTAATCGAAAAAAAAAAACTAATTACATTTTTTGTATTACAATAAATTTTTTCTTAAAAAGTAAGGTAAAATAGCAATTTTCTATCTATGCACTTGTTATTCAATCACTTTCATTAGTGAATTATAATTGTTAGGCAATCATTACATGTTGGCATAAAATACGATGTCACTATCTTTTATCATTAACATAATCTACAATTTGGATGTCCTATTTTTTTATATTTTTATTTTATACTAACTTTATGCTTAAGTATTTTACAAAATGTTGCTTTATTATACATAGCTTTATGTCTTGTAATTTTGCTTATGTAATTTTCTTTTGTTTTAATATTTGTTTGTGGATTTATGCTACATGTATTTAGTTCTTAGAACTCTTAGAACAACATGATAATCCCCTTGCTAATTTTGATTAGTATAAATCTCATTAAATAATTATTTTTAATTATCTTATATATATCATGTGTATATATATATATATATATATATATATGTGTATGTGTGTGTGTGTGTGTGTGTGTGTGTGTTTATTTGTGAGTATGTGTTTTGAGTTTACTCTAAATATATTCAAAAGATAAATGCTCAATTCCAACAAAAAAAACATATCATTCTAATAATTTAAAGCATATTTTTATTTAAATTTTTTATAACACATCATCATTATTTTATGCATAATTATTTATTTAAGAATTTAAAAAAAGTAATTCCTTAATTTTCAAAAAAGTAAACATCATTAGCCATTCATATTTAGTTAATAAAACAAAAGATATCATAGCTTTTTTTAAGACAAGTTGCTTTAGTCAACTAGCTAATACAACCTATATTATTTAATCATTTCCTTTAAATATAATTTCAAATTAAATGAAATCAATTTCTAATGAAAATTGACTTGATCAACTTTAATTCCTGCATTTAAAATTATTTTTTATACGTATATAATTGATTCAAATTCATGATTTTTTTTCATAGTTAATTTTACCATTATTGAAATCTAACTAAATCCTACTGTTTCAATCACATCTTTTTTTATAGATATAAAAATCTTTTTAAACTAATTTCATTGAAAGATAGCCATTTCCATTTTAAAAAATTATTTTGATAAAGAATCAAGTTATTATAGTCAAAATATTATGTATTTTAAAAACTTATCTTCTTTGTCAAGTATCATGATTACATAACTTTTAGATTGAATATTTATACTAAATAATGGCTTGAAAAAAGCATATATTTGTTAACACGTCTTTATCAATTATAAAGTATTTAAGACACTATCATGAACCTAAAAAGCTATCCTTGCTTACAAATGTCACCAATGCCTTCCCTTCACTAATTAGATGCTTTAAAACATTTTTCACACATCATTGAGGACTCAGTTGTTCTACTTAACCTCTAACCCTTAGACCCAATGTCCAAATTTCCAAGATCACTTAAGAGAATTTTTAACTATATTAACATGTCATCTTACTCCTACTCTTTAGATGTTCACAACATCTTAATAATTGCCACTCAATATAATCTGTAGACAATCACCAAGATTATGACCACACATTGAATTAATAGTAAAACTAGCTTAGATAACTTGAAGTAATACCCTGATCCTCTTGATAGGGTGTTGTCCTAATCATAAGCAAGGTTCCCATTTAGATTTTGTCCTTCAAAAGGGTTCTCATATGTCAGAGTGAGGAACTTGTCTCCAATTAAGTCAACAACTCATCAAAAAGTTCAAGATATTATATAATAATATCAAAGTTAGTACATAAAATTGTGTGATAATCCCAATAGCATACTATTAACATCTTAGTGAGTATGGACATGATTTGTAAATGTGATAACATTATCTTGAATTAGTAAGAGCACTTTTGAGAAGTATAAAATTTGAGTAGAGATATTCTTCTTGATTAAGACAATATCTTATCAAGCAGGTCATGACGTCACATTGGACTTTTGCTCAAAAATCTCCTCATTTTCTATTTATTCTTTATTTTTGTCTCAATGGTGGGGTCTAAGTATCATAATCTTTTCATTTGTAATAATCTATTATTACAATAATTTAAAAAAGTGATAAGGTTTCTTTTTAAACTATTACATTTTTTTTATTATTGCAATCTAAGATATCATTATATTAATATCCCCTTATTTTGTCACTATAATACTATTTATTTCTTATTGTTGCTAAATTGTAAAAAGTTTTTATTTTGTGTTTTATACTCTAAATAAAAACTATTAAGTTAAGCATACAAACAACTAATAGCATTAAGACAAGACTAGATTTACTCAAATGCTTTCAAAACATCTCTTTTTGCTTTGTCTCTTCATTCTTATGGAAAAGTATTTAAAGTCATTTTTTATCTATTCAATTAAAATTTTAAAATAATATATAAAACACATTTTCCCAATTCTTATTTGTACCTAAGAACAACCAATTGATATTAAAACTAGTTTTCATCAACTTAAGCTCAATATCAAAGGAGACCCAATTACACAATCAAGGATTCTCAAAAAGGACACCTTCAAAGAGAAAAAAAGTTAGTTAATTGACCATCCTTGATTAAAAGTTTTTATTATAATTATTTAAAAAAAAAGAATGATAAATGATCCAACTATATTCATAAAATGACTTTCATTTCATAGGTTTAAATAAACAATCTACATAAGAATTGTTGTGAAGTAAAACTGTATTCAAACTTATACAACTATATAATGAACAAAAATGATCGTGTTATGTTTAGGGTTCCTACTTAGTATTTGAAATTTTAGTGATTTAGGGTAGCAAACTAAGTTAAGGGAGATAAATTTTTATTCGACTTTTGTAATTATTTTATGTGAAATGCATGAACCATGAACCTCGAGGACCTTAAAATTATGAAAGTTGGCAATGCATGTAAATGCACAAATTGGAGTTTAATCTAATTCTATTTAGGAGATAGAACTTTGGATCTAAGAAAATTTGCAACAAGTTCTAAATAGTCTTTAGATTAACATGCACAATGCATCAAGAAGAACACACAATTACATGATTTTACAATAAGAGAAGAATAAAAAATAAATACCATAAATGAAATTATTTTTAAAAAACATAGAGAGGATGACTTAAAGTTGTATGTTTTGCATCGAACTATTGGAATCTCTAATCAAAATCTTGGGAAAATATGAGAAGAGATTTGTTTTTTCAATATAATCACAAGCAAACACAATACAAGGAATAAATTGTTCCTAATCCATCTAGATGGTATCGACCACTCAATGTGGTCGTAGATTCATCTAGGATTTTTTTCTATAGGTTTATTCAATGTAATAATGATACAAATGAGATTGGCGTAAACCACATTTTGCAAAAACTCTTTATTACAAAATGAATTAAATGCAAACATGAAAATAAAGTCACTAAAGTTAAAAAGTAAGGAGATATACAAAAATTTTACACATCCAAAATAAGACAAAGCTTTTTGACACTAACTTCTTCACAAAACTAAATAGACAAAAGACTTTACAATCTCATCCTTGAAAAAGCTTAAACACAATCATCAAATTCAGACCTAGAAGAGCCTTATACCCACCAATCAAGAGATTTACAAACACTAAATCTAAAACAATCATATCTAAAACCAAATTATAATTTATAAAAAATTATAACAATATTTTTTTCATTATATTTATTTAACAATTAGTTTAACAACTAATTTTCATCTTGAAAACTCAACTCCCAAATGAAGCTCAAGCACCTGACTTGGAAGTTGATTTCACAATGAAGTGAACAAGCTGAGTTAACCTCAGCAAATACAATAAGTCAAGCTGAAGCTCGAGTTCGAGCAAGCATGCATGAATTGAGCTCGATTTGACTCGATTACACCCCCCATATGCTACCCACCAAGTAGTTTTTCATATTGTACACAACAGTTCATAAAAGTATTGAATATGCAAGAGGTCAAAACCAAGTGGCCAGGTCATAAGACATCCTACCATCAACCATGAAGCAGGAAGACTTAAACAAACATTTTCGTGGACAAGTATAAACTTAATTCCATATACAACGTGCATGACAATTCGACTAGCCTATATAACGTGCAAGACACAATCCAACTAAAATCAACTACCCATAACATATTATATAAAGGGAGCCTCAATACTTCCCCTATAAAACACAAAAACAACAAAACTCCTGCAGGCAAAAGCCATGGCCAAGCTTTTCCTGCCTCTCACCTTAGCTTCTTTGTTATTATTGGCATCGTCTTCCCCGTTGGCTTCAACGTTCGACTATGGCGAAGCCCTGAGCAAAAGCCTGCTCTTCTTCGAGGCCCAGAGGTCGGGCAAGCTTCCTGCGAATCAGCATGTGAAATGGCGGGGTGATTCTGGCCTAAGTGATGGCTTCATGCAAGGAGTAATGCAACCATCTTTAAAATTGAGGACTTCATGATATCAATTGTGTATTGATTGAATGTATGAACCCAGGTGGACTTGGTAGGTGGCTACTATGATGCAGGTGATCATGTGAAGTTTGGCTTTCCAATGGCTTATGCAGTAACCATGCTTTCATGGAGCTTGATTAAGTTTGAGGAAGAGATAGCTGCAGCTAACCAGTTGGGCAATACTCTAGATGCAATCAGGTGGGGAACAGACTATTTTCTCAAGGCTCACAGGCAGCCCAATGTACTATGGGCACAAGTAAGTTACATTAGCCAAGAACTATATAAATTACACCATATTATGAGAACATAGAAATTTAAGATAATATCAACATATAAAGGGTATTCTGGAGATGAGTCAAACCAAAAATATTGAAGTAAAATTGATTTTTCATTACAATTTTGCTTTTGATTTTTATTTTTATAATTTCAATCACTAGGAAATCTTATCATATTCTATAGGAATCTTGAATGAATTAGAGTAGTTTGTTCTATTGCACTCAAACCAAACATAACAAAAAGAGTTTATTGTACAAAGACTTCTACCCTACATCCTATAAGTGAATATTTCCATGAAAAACACAAAATCTTCAAGTTGCATGACAGCAACACTTACAATTGCAACAAGGCTCTTCTTCAAAGGTTTGAACCCAAAGTTTGGTAATAACAAAAACTTTTTGCATATGTATCAATCATATTTCTCATGGATTTGGTTAAAACATGAAAGGTTGGTGATGGAGATACTGACCATTATTGCTGGGAGAGGGCGGAAGACATGACAACCCCGAGGACTGCTTTTAAGGTTGACACAGAGCATCCGGGTTCAGATGTAGCAGGCGAGACAGCTGCAGCACTGGCTGCAGCTTCCATAGGTTTCAGACCTTTTAACTCGTCTTACTCCAATCTCCTACTCCTGCACGCAAAGCAAGTAAGAACAGTATAAACATTTTGCTGAGATTACAGTCTCTCATCAAGCAAATTGATTATTTTTCTGGTCTACTACAGTTGTTTGCATTTGCTGACATGTTTCGTGGAAAATACGACGATTCCATCACGGTCGTAAGAGAGTATTATCCTTCTGTTACAGGCTACCATGTAAAGTTAACTGAACTCGTATTTGTTTAAGTTATACAATTAAAACAAATTGGTAAAATGCTGACGAGCTACTCCATTAATTGATGAAGGATGAGCTGCTTTGGGCCGCAGCATGGCTTTTTGAGGCCACAGATGACCAGGAATACCTCAAGTATGTGGTTGAAAACTCTGCTTCTCTAGGAGGAACGGGTTGGGCTGTAAGTGAGTTCTCTTGGGACAACAAATATGCAGGACTACAAATACTTATGACAAAGGTTGGGAAGACTAGATTCCTTTAAACTACAATGATTCTATAATGAAGAAGTGAAGAAAATCCATGCTTAGTTTGGCTGCGTTTCAGGTACTTATGCAAAATCGGGATGGACCATACAATGCAACTTTGAAGCAGTACCAGGCCAAGGCTGAGTTTTTCCTCTGTGCCAACCTTCAAAAAAACAATGGTTATAACGTTGCCATGACACCAGGTTACATTATCTTCACATGATTCACTCTCTAATGCAATAATTTGTTGGTAACTTTATTCTATTCACATAAAAAAATTTCTTGCTGTTCAGGAGGCCTACTGTACATTGATGACTGGAACAACATGCAGTATGTTTCAGCTTCTGCCTTTCTAATGGTAGCCTATGCTGATTATTTGGCCTTGACCAATTCTAAGCTCAACTGCCCAGATGGCCAGGTGCCTCCTCAAGATATACTCAAGTTTGCAGAGTCACAAGTAAGCTTGAAAACATTAAGACATCTATTAACTAAAGAAATAAAACAGAAGCCAAGCATCTGATAGAAATTACCATTGCTGTTAAAATTAACACAGGCTGAGTACATTCTTGGTAAGAATCCCAAATCAATGAGCTATTTGGTTGGGTACCAAGGGAACTATCCAACAAATGTGCACCATAGAGGTGCTTCAATTGAATCGAAGTCCATTCTTCCAGCTTCTGTGGGATGCACTGAGGGATTTGAACACTGGTATGATAGTAAACAGGGGAATCCCAATGTCATTTTTGGAGCCTTAGTTGGAGGACCAGATCAACTAGATCGTTTCGTTGACATACGATCCAATTATGAGCAAACAGAACCCACAATTGCAGGAAATGCTCCTCTTGTTGGCTTGTTTGCAAAGCTGAACATTCTTTCAAAAGGACAAGGTAAAGTTTCACTGCTTTTTAACTTGTTACATGCACATGCAATTACAGACATATGACCAATGGTAACAACATTTGAAGAAAGACGATTTGAAATCAATGCCCATAACATTTTTTTAGTGCTTCAGTTGAACAATGAGGAAGCTGAACTTTGGTGGATTTGTAGGTAATGTTCAGACTGAGGGAAAACCAAAACCATATAGTGAACCAGGAGTACTGTCCAAAGCTACTGGTAAGAGATATTTTCCATGCAACTTTGATATAAATTATGCATGCATATCTGTGGATAACCATTAATTTAAATTATGTGCAACAATATCAGTGGATAATTCGTGTGATTTAAAGAATATGGTATAGGATGAAAAAAGTGTACTTTGTTCTAGGGCTGCCACTAATTTGATCTTTAGCCAATTCAAACCAAGTTCAAGATCATATTGAAATTGTATGATATGATAAAGATTCAATCCAAACTCGAATCTAACTGGACCTAGCTCACTAGTTATCAATGCAAGCTTGAATCAAGCCAAAAACGATCAATCCTTCCATTAGTTTTTTATTTCTCCACCAATGTCTTAGTCATAAATAAATTTATGCATATATTAATATTACATTTATCCCAGGAGCTATCATAATTCATAAATTCATTCACTTATAAGCCTAATCAAGCATACTTATGACATATATGTACCATGTTAGTCCAATCCAACCATGACTTAAAATTCGGTCGCAATATTGACCAAGTCAATTGTATGGCAAATAACTCAATTAAATCACTTAAATTTAAGCCAAATTCCAATTCAACCTTCAAGTGACCTTCATTCTGTAAGCCAGAATCTTGCCCTTGGTTTTGACATTTTCCTGAAGTCTCTCTTATGTCTGCATCAGTTGCAAGTGATCTTAATTACTGGAATTAGATTTTAGCCATGCAATAGCATTAAGATTAATTGGACTAATATCCCAAAACTTAATGCGATTACAGAGAATCCCATAGAGTTCTTCCACTCGATTACAAATACATGGATGCATGATGGAAAGGAGTACTATAGACACAAGGTTACTATCATAAACAAATGTGAGAAGCCAATAACGCATCTACAGCTCTCTATAGAGAACCTTTCAGGCCCAATTTGGGGGCTTTCAGCCACAGCACAGAAGAATACTTATGATCTCCCTAAATGGCTCGAGGTTTTCAACCCTGGTGCAAACATCAGTTTTGTTTATATTCAAGGAGGACCACAAGCAAAAGTTACAGTGATAAGCTTTAACTAAGAAGAGATGAATTTATTTATCAATGACAGAAAAAAAGACTTCTCTCAAGTATTGTTCTTTACATTGCAAATAACTTGCAATCTTGATTCAATGTCTAAGTTGTATTACATTTACTGGCTTTTCCTATATTTGTATCTCAGAGAAGAAGTATTTTGTACCAATTTGTACCATTTTTTTTTTTTTATTTAAGGCAGAGGACTTGGCCTAAATTTGAATATTAGATCTCTTCTTTGACCAAAACAATGGTGACCGTCGTATATTTATATGCATTCAAGAATTACCAAGTTATTTGGAACCAGATGAATTCATTAAAACGAACGGTTCCCGCGTCACAGTGGTTCCTAACAACTGTCCATTTCACCGGGTTGAAGAGAAATGTTCAACGACAACCCAAAAATAGGAGGAAATGAACGAGTGGTTTCCCCTCATCATTCCTTACTCTCTCCTCAATCTCCTTACATTTGTCTTTCGCTAAAAAAGGGGGGAAAACTTTTACCTTCTTTCTCTTCTTTTTCGTCGGGATTGTTCAGGCAATCCCCGTTAGAAGCTGGACACAGCTTTCAACGGGTGCCTGCAATCCAATCCATTTTCCTTCCCTTCTGCTTTACCTCGAATAACACATTGCAACTCGTCGTCGACGGCTTCGCGTCACCTTGCTTGTGTTGAAAACGAAGAACTCCGCTGCATCGGCATGCTGGTCGTCGACTATTGAGACATCCGTCGAGCTTTCCTGCAAGCTTTTGTGTATGGATTATAGACACCTTTGTTTTTTCGTTTTATCCATGAAAAAGCTTTATTGAATTTTTCATTAATTTAAGTTTTCTTTTCAAATATTAATATTATTTCAATCACCACAATGTCCACATTTTTGCTCATATTAATATTATTTAATATTTTTTTTTTTGAATAATACAATAATTTTTATCTTTTTGTCAACAATTTCATCTTATATGTTCAAATGTCAACTATATTTGACTCAATCATAAACTCCCATTTGCATCAAAAATGATTCTTTAGATATTACAACTTTCGATATTTTTTATTTTATTTTGAAAAGGTTCAAAAGAGATCAATAAGATAAAACATAAAATCAATACATAATAAAAAATAAAATTTATAAAAACATCTTTCAAGTTTTTAGATTAAAATAAAATTAAAACATAATAACTATACAAATTAAATAATAAATAATATTTTTTGTTAAATTTTTTGATGGACCTATGCATGTTAAAATGAGTCAATAATATGTTAATATGTATTTTGAGATTGTATTTGTGAATAATTTCTAAATTTAAAAATAAAATATGAATAAAAATCAAATTTTGATAAAAACCGATTGCTTAAATTACAAAAATTGACACAAAAGTTTGCAAAAACCTTAAAAAAAACTAAAATATAAAAGCTAACGATGAGAGATTCATCCAGGTAATTAGCGTGTCCGGTGAACGTAAGCTCGCGTGACCAATCACCGTTCAACCTATGGGCACAAAGATGAAGAAGGGCCTCTACAAAGGTCTTCGATACTTTTCGAACATCTTCGGTACGCCGATCACCTCAGCTTCTCACTTATCAATTTCGATATAATTAAAGCTAATAAAAATAATTAAGATACAGATCCGAAGGAGCCGGAGATGCAGATCGGTTATCCCACGGATGTCAAACACGTGGCGCACATCGGATGGGACGGTCCTTCCGTCCACAATCCCAGCTGGGTAGGCCCAATCTCACCTCGTTCCATGATCACCATAAGTTCGCAATCTAACGGCCCGGAATTCCTAACAGATGAACGAGTTCCGATCGGCGCCGCTGACCGCCACCGTCACCGAAGACGACGCGGAAGTCCCTAAATTTCCTTCCTCGGGTAAGCCTCCTGCAGAAATCTCAGCCGTTCGGTCGTCATCGGACGGCTAAAGCTAAAAACTCACATTCGTTTCGCCGCAGAGTTCGTCCTCCCCAGCGAACCACAGGGGCCTCCGAAGTCGGAGAAGCCGGTGAGGCGCAAGAAATCGACCGAGAGGTCGTCGGAGGGTGCGGGCGCGGTGGACTCTCCGAAGCGCGAATCGGCAAGCTCGAAGCACTCCCGGCGCCGCCAGTCCTCGGCCGGAGGCTCCGGGGGGGAGTCTGCGGAGGGGTCCCGGCGGAGCCGGAGGGAATCGAGGGACCGGAACTGCAACGGCGAAGGCACCGGGGGAGAGGTCGTCTCCGTGGAGCGCGAGCCTCCGGGCATTCCGAAACAGACGCGCCGCCGTAGGACGAAGGGAGCGCCGTCAAACAGCGGAGGAGGGGAATCTTCCCGGCCGAAATCCAGAGCTCACGGGAATGCGGATCTGGGGAGTATTCAGGAAGAAAGCGGAGAGACTCGTCCTCCCCCGAAGCCCGCGAAAGAACGGGGCGAAGAAGTTCGTTCGTAAGACTACTTCAATGGTCGAGATTGATTCGTTTCCTTACGATTCGTGTAAATGTTTTTGGTTGTTGAAGAGTATTTTTGGACAGAAGCTTATCTCATTTACTTGATTTTTCTTTTAATTCTATGTTTTATCCTAATTTAAAGCATTTCATAAACTACTGTAAATAATATTAAATATTTATGTATTTATTATTGCAAGCTTATTTATATTATAAAAGCTTTACTCATTAAAAAAGCACATTTACTGTTTAATGGATTGATATGTCAGCAGTACACTATTTTTGAATATTCAAATAAATGAAAAACAAAACACATTTGAAGATGATATTCCGCAATTCGTCAAATTGAAAATGTGAAACTAAATTTTTTTTATTATTTAGCATATTATTAAAAATATTTTAATCATTTTAAAATTATCTATTTTTATTAAATATTTATCAATAATATTAAATTAAAAATAATACATTTTAATATTTAATTACAAAAATTGCAAAGCCCAAATATACACAAAATCTTTGGAAGTATAAAGTGAAGAGAAGTATCCACGACACGAAATGACGAAAGATGAAAACCGCGTTGTAAACACACATTACAAACAGACTAGCAAAACGAACTATGACTTGGACCTGATCTCGATTCCTTGAACGATGAGGCCGTGCTTCCATTGCCCGCTGTTGATCTCCTTCAAACACATGTCGATCTCGCCGTCCTCGCCGTCCTCGTTATAGAAATCCCCCAGCAACACTTCCATCCACCCATCCCGCCTTCTGAACGGCTCACCCACCGCTTCGCCCTCCGCCTGCGGTGGCGGCACCGGAGGATCCGCTTCCTGATCATGCCGAAGCTCCTGCGCTTCTGCTACTGGCAACTGCTCCACTTGCGGCCGACGAAACCATCGGGGAAAAAACGGCCCGCGAAAAATCGGCCGGCGCGGCCCGGCGGTCACCTCTACCTCCCGATGCAGGCGCACGGAAGACTTGGAGATGCTGGATCCCAAAGTGACGGAAACCTCCTGGGAAGGAAAGGAAAGGCCTCTTGCGCTGTCGGTTGCTTTGAAGACGAGGTATGCAGCGTAGTGTGTCCTGGGTGAGAGAATTGAAGCGTCGACCTTGCCATGGATCTCCAACCAGCAGACACTCAGCAGCTCAGCAACTTGGAGAAACCTGGAAGAACAGAACACCAGAAGACATACGCCTTTATGATCCATGGAAGCACAACAAAAACATGCAGATAAAGTTGAATATTTTGTGTCATTTTGATGACCTTTTGATTTCTCTTTCATTGTTATTGTGAAGCATAATGCCGTATCATTTTCAAGTTTCATTGTAGATTTATTATTTGTTGTAGTATTGATCCAATCTTGATTGAGATCTTGTAAGACAATTAACGCATTCGATCAAATAAAATGATAGGGAACTTTAATTCCATTATACCCAAATGAATTTTAAGAGAAAATTATTCTCAAAATATAACAAAAAGATTGAAAAGAAAAGTAAATTAAAAGCAAAAAAAAAAAGGGTTAAATACTTGTAAACCAAAAAGAGTTGGACATTTAGCTAGGCAACACAAGGAGATTAACTAGCTTACCACCCTACCATTTCATTTAACATTAATGATCATTCATTAGGGTAATGAAGATTAGCATTTAATTTCTTGGTATTCAATTGTCTTTTACAAAATAGTTTCTTTTGATCATTAGACATTGAAGGAACAAGGTTGTAAGCATCACATAATCATTTTTTATCTCTTGCTAATGGCAAGGATCATGACGTTTTGATAGTCTCATCATGGATTTTCTTCTTCCCATGTGGTGGGCATTCTATTTTGGGTTGATGCATTTGATTTGTAAACATCTTCTATTGCTTTTAGATTTAATCAATATTTTCATCTCTAAATAAAACAAGAAGAGTTAGGAAATATTATTTTCTTAAAAAGGCATCGACATTCTTTCTCTAAAGACAAGAATAAGTCTCGATACTCTTGTTTTGAACTCCTTCAATCTACCTAAAATGATCTAAACAAACATAGATGTCACTAATTGGTTACAACTTTGTGATAGCTTTAATGCTATTACATCCTAATGATAATAGTGAAATTTATAACTAAGATCATATCTTTCATTTTCAAATGCAAAAGATAGATAACGAAAATTTTGGAATTTAGTTTAGAACATACACACACAAGAAGTTATTTTACCATAAGTATTAAAGAATATATATTTTATCTTAATCTTTTCTTAATAATAAATTCTAAAACCTATAATATATAGTTCTTGTTTTCCTTAAATCTCCTAACATACTTTTTGAGAAAGGGTCTAGAGAAATATGGTCTTCAATGACTTCTTTGATCTAAATTATAACATATATTCATACTGGTCATGATCACTAAAATCCTTCAACAAAACAAATAAATAAGCATTTTAAAATTTCTAAGTATATTAAGTTGTTGATTATCTAAAAAAAATCATAGATTCAATACTCTGAACACTTGAAACCACAAAGCTTTTTGAACCTCTAATTTCATTATACATTCTCTATAAATCTTCAAGCATTTGGGTTGAAATTAGAACAATATCATTAGTAAGAACACTCTATCAAACTATTATGTTCTTTTTTTTGCTAATTTTATGACTTTGTATTTGTTGGAAGGTAAAAAAATAATATCTTTCACTTGGGCCCTTTTTTCTTTTCAACCCATAAGTACAACTCTTCTTGGTCAAAAATTTGGGACAAGACAATTTATTATGGAATTATCGTGAAATTACATGAGTAAGATCCACTTGCAATAACTCATTTAGCTATTGAAGTTTTGAAGATCAAAATTCATTGGTTTATCTTGGAAAATTAGGAAACTTCTGTACAATGAGAGAAAAAGTATCAATATATTATTATTATATGTTAGTATTGAACAAAATGTATGAAAAATATTAGAAGAAAGATAAGTAAATAATGAGCACTCCAATACAATGAAAACTCTCATATGCACAAAGCCCCAAGAAGGTCAAACTCGAATGATATATATGGAATCATCTCTAAATTTCATAGTCCACGACTCAAATATGTGACTCACAAATCACAGGGTAACAATTTTTAGCATTTGCCAAAACAAGAATATGAATTAGAAAAATATACAAAATAAAGAGCAATATAATGTAAATTCTAGGGTTATCATCATCATCCATTAAATGGATTTAGACAATTCGTTTATCTAAAGAGAATTTTCATTTTAAAGAAAACAACATGCATAAATACATGCTTACATTATGACTAAAGCAATGAGAAATCATTCATACTAAAAGAGAGTCATAACAAAGAGAATTGAATAATGATGAGCTTTCATTAATCAATATCCATGGTTATGTCATAATTTGATCTAATCTTACAAACAAAATATACAAACAAAATGAAATAATAAAAATATCCACTTCTAAAAATATTCACATAAAAAACAATCAACACTAAAAATCAAACATAATGATATCTCAACTAATAATAAAAATTCAAGAACAAACCTCATGTTTAAAATTTAAATTTAGGTTAAATTTTTGTTTCATTTGGATCAAGATTTGAGTTCTGTATCATTCCTATTGTGAAGCACAATGCATACTACGTTTAAGTTTGTCTTTTATCTGTTATTTCTTTTGCCATCTTCATGCCTGGTGTAAGTATGCTCAAACCATTTTCAGAGGACAATTTTGTTACCTTTATACGCACAACAACTATCAACTGAACTCGAGTTCAAAATTTAGGCAACTAAAATTTTGGAAGACAAATAAAGGATAATTGTTTGAAGATTAGTTCAAAACAACAGCCAAATTCAAAAATGAAGTCTGAAATCAAACGAGAACAAAGAAATTCTCTACAGTTAGATAAGTGAAATTCAATCGATTATATAGAAATCTTATAGCAAAATTCAACTGAGTAGAACATCGAATAGAGTCTCCATGAGGCCTAGAGTGTTGAAAAATCATCGAATCACAATTCCAGAACTTTTTAACAACAAAAATCTGATTTAAATCATGGAACTGAATCAAAGGGGCATAAAAAGAAAATCAGCAAAGAGCAGCTGATCAGAAAGCAAACCTTGATTCTGGACGAGAATTCCAAGCCCAATAATAGGGTGTATCCCCCCAACAAATAAAAAGCTCTCTAGCGGACAACATGAAGCACTTGGATCCCTTCTCTTTATCAAGCCAAAAGCTCTGCAGTCCTCAAATGACGAGGGAAAAAAGAAATAGTCAACAAAACCGTCAGATCCACAATAGGAAGAAGGTAAAATAGGTTAAAAAGAAGCAAAATCGCTAAGAAAACATCAGATCACCATCCTGCCACCATCGATAAGGATGGGCTCGCAAAGCTGGAAATAAAGATGCTTCATCGAGGCGAATTCTATGCGATCGACGGCGCGCGAGAGGACTTCCAAGATATCGTGCGGCAGGAAGCGCCTCCACGCAATGTCGGAGACCGCTGCCGCCCGGAACGCAGAGCAAACGGCTTCTGATCGGCACACATCCCGTGGCGACATCAGTGCTATCGTATGCGACAAGCACTCCTCCGGCAACCTCAATATGTGACCTCCGCTGCTACCACCTTCCTCGATGACATCGCTTCGGATTCCGCCCTCCATCTGTTTCCCTCTCTCGTTTCTCTGTCTCTCTACCTGCTCTGTCTCTCGGCTTCTACCCGGCGTCCATCTAGATATGTATATAATGTTTATGAGTAGGCGATAGAAGCCTTCTCCATGAAGCACCTTAGAGACGACCGCTACCGCGAAGACGACAATCGGCTCCGCTTTGGAAACAGCTTGTACTCCGACCGACGCATTGTCAACCGTCGGATGAAACGCATTACAAAATAGAGATGGATGAAGTTTGAGTTATATAATGATCATTTATTTAGAATAATTAATATACATTATAGAATTTCAAAAATGTCACTACAATTTTCAACAAGTGAAATAAACTTCTTACAAATTTCTCAAAATCAAAATAAAGAATACATTGATTACTAAACTAAGTGTAATCGACTTCAAAACTTACTATAATAAAACTAGTAAAAACGTTAACATTTACATTTTATGAGCTTCTTCATTGTTGTAACAACGAGTCTTTAAAAGGAGATCATCCTAATGTTGTTTAATAAGTTTATAAACTATATAAACTTCTTAATTATATAAAATAAATGATATATTTATGGATATTTAAAATTGTTTAAACTTGTATATCAATTCATCAATATCCCATATAAGATCTTTCTCGATATTAAATAGGATGTTAGCAAGATTTAAATCTAATTTTTTTTAGAAATTGTTTAATTAAGCTAGTTGTTAAGATTAATCTGATGGTTTCATTGATGTTTAATATATTAATATGCATAGTTTTTATTTGTTAAGTTTATGAAAGTGTCTATCAACGATTTAATAAACATTTAATAAAACGTCTATTTTCCCATAATACCAACATAGATGACCTACTAACATTTTGACAAAAACTCGTCTCGACTCAATTTTAATAAATTTCAATCAAATGATTTGACTTCTTAATAAATATGTCATCAAATTAATTATTGAATGTTTTTTTAAAGAGTTTAGAAATCTCTAAAATCATAAAATATTTATTCTTAACGGCTTCATTTTAGCTCAAATTTCTAATGGATATGACAAATTAAATCATAAAAATATCCAAAACAAATTATGTTCTCAAAGAAATATTAAATTCAAATTTTAATATTTGATCTTATTCTTTTATTCCTAAATTTGAAATTTTACTCCCATTGGTTCTTATCTCTCCTTAATAATTCACCATTTTTAAGCAATTTTCATTTTCTTTTGAGAACTTATTTCATGTACATATACTCACAATATCATTAGAATTAACTAAAATAAATTATTATCGTCAAAACATAATTACTTTGTTAGTTGGATTTTATATGCATCAAATCATAAAAAACACATCATATATAATTTTTAGACAACTTTTTAATAAAAAAAATTCAAGACAACAAATTAACAATTATGCTAATTCTTTCGTCAAGATTATGACGATTGGTCATTAAGCCATTCTTAAAGTATATAAATTCAACGTATTGTCCAAAAATAAATAAAAATGTGATTATTAAAAAAAATGAAAACATATACTAAAACCCGCGTTAACAAACGTACATTCCAAAGAGACTAATAAAACGCGAAGCTTCTTATTTCGCGGGCCGGATCTCGATTCCCTGAACGGTTACTCTAATCCTCCATCCCTCCTCCCGCGCGCTGAAACATAGATCGATCTCCCCGGCGCCGCCGTCCTCGGTGCAGAACTCGCCCAACGCCTCTTCCTCCCACCCGTCCTCCCTCTCAGATGGCCAAGCCACCGCTCGCCGTCGCGGAACCCGAGCATCCACCTCTCCAGCGCCTAATCCTAAGAATTCCCGCCACATACGACTGGGAATAGGCGGCAAAATGCAACACCTCCCTGCGGGCGCCTGACGAAAACCAACAGAAGACTTGGAGAATTAAGCTCCCGGTGTCAAAAGAAACCTCCAGGTAAAGGATTAGAAACAAAGCTCACGGTTTTGTAGACGAGGTACGAAGCATATTGTGTCCTTGGAGAGAGAACTGAAGTGTTGATCTTGCCATGGATGTCTAACCAGCGGACGTTTAGCAGCTCAGCAACCTCAGGAAAGCTTGCAGAATACAAGTGTCCTCTCAGTTACACATCGAACTCAAGTTCATGGTATGTATAAATCAAGGATTATAGTTTACAATGGGAGATTGTTTTAAACGTGAAGGGTTCAGGTGCATGTTCATACAAAGGGTTGGTTTCAATTTAGAACCATCTACCAAAACAGATCGAAAGATAGACTTGAGAAAAATTTTCTTGAGTTAAACTTCAATTTTGAACTTCCGTGACGCTTATTAAATTTGAAATTTGATAAATAATTCTGACTTCGGTCGTCTACCCTACAACTTCATCACCTCACAAGCCCTAATAACCCTCTTAAAACTTTGTGCGATCTCGGATTGCCCATAACCTAACCTTAAATCGCCACAAAACCCTAAAAAGGCTGAGAGCTTTCATCTTCCTAGGGCATCGTACTTGATATTACTACCCCCATCCTTCTACTCAAGAGGCCTCCAAGCGAAGTGCAAGAAAAATGATGTTTCAAAACAAATTTTCTAATTCAACAAACCAAATAATAATGGAGGGTTTATTATCAAGAAAATAGCTTGGATACCATCTTTGTTGTTCTTTTAGCCTTCATGGCCATTCAATATGGTTTACTAACAAATTTTTAACTATAATTGAGATTTTGTACACAGACTTATATTCACCCTAAAACATGATCATTAGATGTTCTCTGTCATTCCTCCAAGAATAAATATTCTTGCCACTAAATGCTCGATTTTCTTTCATAGAAGAGATCTTAGAAGGCATGGTTGGATGTTCTTCTAAGTACCTATTTGGTTTTCCTAATCTTGGTTAAATTATTCTCTTTTGGTGGCTCGATATTTTTCATAAGAACAATACAAAGGCTTAATGCCCAACATAATATCAAATATAGAAATCATTTATCTCAATTAAACATTATCAAATAATAACAAAATCTTAAATTAACATCCAATGTTATTGTTAATGGTGACATTCCATAACTTTTAGTCTTTGTTTCATTTTAAAACTCATAAATTCTAATAATTCATCTCTATGTGCTCCGACATAACTCATGCTTAACTCTCCTCAAGTTTTTCTTAAGTAAACCAACTATAACATTATCATGAATCCACACATTTATTTTATAATTCTTTAATTTATAGTTACATATCCACCTAAGGTTTTATCAAAACTCCTAAACCTAGTTGAATTCATTCCTTGCTAATGAAAATATAGGTAAAACTAGTGAGAATCTTTTTTGTAAGTTTTAAAGACTCCAAGTTTTGATAACTTCAAAAAGAATAGACATAACCTTAGCACTTGTAAGAAAATTACAATCAAATAATACTTTACACAATAGACACTTACAAAATCATCAATCAATATTGTATTAATATTGTTTTAATGAAGGGTTAAATTGGGTGTTCTTCATAGTCTTGAGAAAAAATACTCATCTTGACTAACAATTATGTGATATGACTAATAGGGACGTGTGTGTCTGTGTGATGAACATGGTGACATAAAGAGTAAAAACACAATGATATAAATAGAGAACTCAAAAGACAAATCAAACGCTATACACTCCTATAAGATTTATGAGTGATTTAACATAAAAATAAAGAACGCAAAAGTGAATCTACCACCATACAATCCAATAAGAATTATAAATGATTTGACATAAATAAATAATTCAAAAACAATAATAAAACTATACACCCCCATTAGATCTATAAGTTATTCTACTCAAAATTAAGCCTATCTCCATCCTTGACCTTTACCATTGATAATTAGCTTAAAAAACATTGTACTCTTCAAAACCACTAAATCTTTGTACATTTGTACAACTTTTAGTCCTTTTAAATTAGCAAAAATAAGCAACTAAGAGAACTGCAAGATGTAAAGACATTCAAATGAAATCACAATCTAGTTGAAATCAAAATGCCAAACACTAGAAATGTAACAAAAAAAACTGATATTTATAACAAATGAAAGCTTCTCACTATTGGCTTGAAGATATTGGAGAATACTTGGGTTTCAACAAAAGCACTAAAGGAAGAAGCTTGAAGTTGCATCTTATAGGTCTGAGCACAGAATATTATAAAGCTGCACCATAAAACACATTTTTATATTAAAGTTTTTGGCATCGAATAGACTTCAGAATCTTCAATTCCCTAACCCGTTAAGGAATTTTGATGAAACCAAATGAGAACAAAAAGATTTTGTATAGTTCAGAATAAAGACCATCTCAAATGCTTACAGATAACTGAAGTTCAACTTAAGTGTGCAGAATCGTTACAAAATCCTGGTCAACAAAATAGCAAGCGAGTAAATATCAACTGATAAGAAAGCAAACCTTGATTCCGGATGAGCATCCCAAGAATGGGGTAAATCCCCCCCAGAAATAACAAGCTCCCTAGCAGACAACATGTAGCACTTGGAGCCCGTCTCTCTATCCAGCCAAAAGCTCTTTAGTCCCCAGGAAACGACGCAGAAAAATATAATAAACATATCCGTGAGATCCACAACAGAAAGAAGGTCAAACAGGATAAAAGGCAGCAAAATCGCTAAACAAAAATCAAATCACCTTCTTGCCGCCATCGATAAGGATGGGCTTGCAAAGCTGGAAATAAAGATGCTTCATGGAGGAGAATTCTATTCGACTGATGGCGCGCGCAAGGATTTCCAAGATATCATGCGGCAGGAAGCACCTCCACACAAGGTTAGAGACCGCCGCCGACCGGAACGCAATGGATACCGCCTCTGATCGGCACGCATCCCGTGGCGACGTCAGCGCTATAATATACGAGAAGCACTCCTCCAGCAACCTCAAGATCTGATCTCCACCGCCGCTGCCGCCTTCCTCGATGACATCAGTGTTGACTCCGCCCTCCATCTGTTTCCTTTCCTCGTTGCCCTTTCTCTAGTCTTCCGCTAGCACATGAATATTTGAATATGAGGAAAACAGGTGAAGCGTTCGTCGGGGCAGAATTCGAATCCGCTGCGCGATGGAAGCTTTTTTTACTCCAACGACGGATTGTGAACCGTCAGATGAAACTGAAATATATCATTAGCTGAAAGTTTGAAACGCTCTTGTCATGAATGATTGGCACGGGATTAAACCTGTTATATAGCGTTAAAAAAAATATAAAATATTATCAATGCACGGCTCAGATGATCGATGTATGACATTTTATACAGTAAACTGTATGTGTTATAAACATCACAGATGCACGACGATGCAAAAGCAAAAATACGCATTCGAAATCGCGTTCCAAAACGTGGATTCCAAAGGACTAGCAAAACACAATGCTTCTTATTTGCTCGGCCTAACTTCGATTCCCAGAACAATAAGGCCCCTCTTCCATCGCCCGCCCCTCACCTCTTTCAAAGACATGTCGACCTCCCCGTCTTCGCCATTCTCGTTGTAGAACTCTCCCAACAGCACTTCCATCCACCCATCCCTCCTTCTGAACGGCATACCCACCGGTTCGCCCTCCCCCGCCGGCCGCTGAACCCGAGGAACCGCCTCTCCATCATGGGCGTCCGCCAATGGCTGCTCCAAGGGTTCATCTGAATGCTCACGGACAAGCGGCCGCCGACGAAGAATCGGCCGGCGCATCGGGGCGATCGCTTCCTCCGCCTGATGCAAACGCACGGTAGACTTGGAGATGTAGGCTCCCAAGGTGACGGAAACCTCCTGGGATGGATGGGAAAGGCCTATGGATCTTTCGGTTGATTTGAAGACGAGGTATGCAGCATACTGTGTCCTCCGAGATAGAATTGAAGTGTCGATCCTGCCATGGATCTCCAACCAGCAGACGTTTAGCAGCTCAGCAACCTCGAGAAACCTTGCAGAACAGCAGCATCTCTTCAATTGCAGATCAAACTAGATATTCACTACAGTGGCATATAGTAAGCATCGATTAAACAAAATGAACCTACAGAGAGCCATGATCACCATCTTCAATATAAACCAAAAAACAGATTCATTTTTATTCTTAGATCTTAGATTTTACTCACCTTGATGAAAATCATTACTTCAGGCGAAATAGCACAAGATTATCCATGGATAATGATCGCTTAGCAGAGCAAAATGGAATAGATAGAGCTTTAATGGATTGTATACTAAAAAATTTGGAGATGTTCACAATAACCACCCAAGATAAACTATTGCAAAGGTATACACTTCATTCAGTCATTCCTACTTATGCTATCATATTCAACATCCTATCATAGTTTCATAGTATTTACCCCTAGGTTTTTTGAGGTATTGGATTCTTACCATTGTTTGCACATAGGCTAAACCTCCTTCATTAACCTTGATAGCTGGAAGCTTTCTCCTATCCTCGAGTCACCTATGCAAGAATCAAGAATAGACTTGATCGCTTCCTTCTTTCTTTGCCCTGGTCCCGATAAGGGAATAGGAGAGAAGTGGAATGAAAAATATACGTCAATCATTTATTATATATACTATATTATGTATCATCCCATATTATCGTATATGGTATATTATCATATATACATGAAGTGAATATGAGATTGGCCGATAACATTTTGATCTGGAGTTGATTCTACCTTAACTCGTAAGCAAAAGTTTTTTTTTAATTCAACTCCCCTCTATGTTAATTTTATCATAACTCATTAGGAGAAGTTTTTTTTATTCAATACCATTCTAATATAAGCTTTAATAAGAAAAGGATTCAATTTAATATCAATCTAAGCTAAGCATAGCTTGCTTGTTATCAATTCGAACTTGACCCAAGCAAGATTCAATCCAATTGTCAATTAATTTGAGGGGTTTTTTTAAGTTGAATTCTTGAACATAAATAAGTATGTGTTAAATGTATTGTTAAATGCTATTACAATTCAATTAATTTATTTTTTATCTACCTACATATACTTAAAATGATGATACATAAATATATTCATCGATAAACAATTATTTTGATTTGATTCAAGTTAGTTCAAATTTATTCAACTTAGCTCATAATTGATATGCATCATTTCGACTATTAAAGTGCTAAGCTCATAATTGGTAATTAAATTCAAGAAGATTCAAGCTAAAATCAAATATAACTTTTAAGTGATCTTTGATTCTTAGATGTTCAATCATGTTCCAATCTTGTAATGAATGTTATAAAAACTATTTGAGATTTTTAAAAGTTCAACTCATCACTTGAAATTTCTCGTGTGAGATGACCACATGAAGAGAGGATAAAATAAGTGGCCAGCCCTACGATGTTTAGGGGTTGGATAATGCCAACCACCCTCAGTAATTTTTGAACCACTCCAAGCAATCTAACAAAATTGTCATAGATAGTTCAAGTTAGCCCTAATGGATACTTTGGGCTCTTGGGGCACAAGTTAAGGAGACCAGTTAAGTAACTTATGGACAACATTTTACATTCTTTGCTCGATTTTAAAATATGGAGAAAATAAAGAAAGCTTAGTTCTCAATCCTAGCATGCTTATCCAAGAAGTGAAGACAAGTCAATATACATGAAGTGATAATTACATAACTAAAGCTTTGATATCAAATGACAAAGAATAAAAGTAGAAGAAAAACTCCTACAACGAGATGAAGACAAACATGATGGATAGTAGAGATAAGCCTTACTCTTTTTAGATAGAGTTGTGCTCTTCAAGACGCATAATGAGCTCTTCTAGACTCCAAAACTTTTTACAATTTTAATTTCAGTTCGTTCCAAAAATCCATAATTACGTAAGATAAATTCACATAATTTTTATCTTTATAAAAATAAGACATTAAAAATTTGAATTTTTTATCTATCAACTACTAACTATTATAACTAATTTAACTATAGTAACTAACTCAAAAGGCATTAAAAACTTTCGATGGTTATAATTTTTATTGAATTATTGCATGATTAAAAAACATTAAAAATAGGACATATAAATGAAGAAAAAATTATATTCCAAAATAGACATTCTAATTATTATCTTGCTTTACTGTAACTCCCTGGTCTGAGCTCTAACAATTGGCTTATGCACCACTTAGCGCTTATACGCTCTTTGACCATCGAACTCATGTTCTAGCTCAATCCACGTCTTATATAGGTTCTAACTCATGTAAATCAACTACTAATGCTTGTCCTACAATATAAAGCCACCTTCATACCTTGTGTCCACCAATGTCATACTCATATAAATCACTTACTGAAGCTTGTCTTGCATCATAAAGCCATCTTCCTACCTTGCACCCACCAGCATCATACCGTTAAGAAGGTAGGATGTTATAGTGCTTCCTCGTGTTATCCCTCACAATAGCTTTCTTTTGCTTTCATTTCATTCTATAATCAACCTTAAGCTTTCTCTTAACCCATTAGATTCCTACTTCATTCAACTTATTATGCCATTTTCAAAAATTCTAAAAATATAAGTATTTATTATGTTGTTATACTTGTAAACATTTGCACCTCTCCCTCTCAAACTTGTTCAAATCCAATTTCCCTTTGTGTTCTCTTTAATTTGAACTTTAGCCCTACTAAATTCATGACTAAATTACACTTGATAGATTTAATTCATCTCTTTCCCCATAACCTTTATGGTTTACATTTTTCATGAATAAGTGAGCAAATCAATGTTTTAACAACATAAAATAAACTAGCAAATTATTAAAGGTTTCATTATAAACCTTGTTGTTAGATCACATTATCCGACTTAGAGACCCTACATTGCTATAAAATATAGATCTCAAATTTTCATATCGAAAGATTTTAAGAAATCCTTCTTTCTCTTTGATTTCTTGCCCACCATTTTGTCCAAAATCAAACTAATTTTCTATTATTTTTATGTTGCTTCCACTATCCTTTCTTCTTTTCTTCTGCCTTGTATCTATGAGCACTTCAAAACTAGTTTATTTGTACTCCCTCTTGACTATCCTGCATCAATTGTTACCTTCAATAAGTGGATGGAATGAAAGTGAGACTAAATGGAAATAAAAGAGAGAGAGAGATCTTACACCAATTAAGTGTTAACACTAGGAATGAGTTTATAAGGATGGGCATGGAGTTAGGTTTGAGTGGTTAAATTTAATTTTCAAGCTAAAAATGATTTGTGACAATGATAGGGAATACTCTCTAAAAAATGATCTTTACCTATTCAAAGTGGTAATTTAGCAAGAAAAGAAAACATTGGTATACCAATAAATCTAAAGCTTGTCAGTGTTGTAATGTGAGGCAATTCAATTTTGTATACCAATAAATAACAAAAAATAAAAATCCTATGAAATAATTCTTTTAGAAATAACAATAAGAACAAATAGTTTGGATAATCATTGCTTGACCTTAGCTTGTTCTTCAATGACTTAAGGATTAGATGTAACACAAAACTCATTTAGGCTAGATGCTCTAATCATCTTCTTCTCATCTCTAAAAAAGTTTTTTGTGAAAATTATAAGGATTGACACTAAGAAAGTTGGTCAAGGATAGTAATCAATTTCTAGGTTTTGTCATAAACCTAATTGGTGACTTCCAAATACGTAAATCAATAGTTCAAACCGTAGTTAAGAGCAGAGCATTTTTCATTGAGATAAGAACTGTACCAGATACAATGGTATCTCTAATTATAACTCTCAGGGATGTAAAATATATCACTTCTCACCATTCACATAATGTATGAGCGAAATGTATGCATTTCGACTAGGGTTATATTCATGGTTATGATTCTATCAAATATCTCTATTTGATCCCATCGAAAATTGATCTTACAATATAAACGCTTATGACCTCTCCCATGACAAACCATTTAAATGAAAGAATTTTTAAAACATCTCCCAAAATTCTAAATATATCCCATATCCTCTTAGGCCCTGTATAATGATAACCAAGGCACTCACAATTTTCTCTTAACATAGGAGGAATGTTTGTGTGATAAGGTGTACACAACCAAATTTTTCTATCTATACAGTAAAAAGCCTATCAATAAGACTCATGATATGTACATTTAGAATTGATCAACACTAATCTCATTTTGAGGCTCTTGTAACCAAAGGATGAGATCTTTCATAAAACTATTAATCATTTATAGGTTTTGTCATAAACCTAATTGGTGACTTCCAAATACGTAAATCAATAGTTCAAACCGTAGTTAAGAGCAGGGCATTTTTCATTGAGATAAGAACTGTACCAGATACAATGGTATCTCTAATTATAACTCTCAGGGATGTAAAATATATCACTTCTCACCATCCACATAATGTATGAGCGAAATGTATGCATTTCGACTAGGGTTATATTCATGGTTATGATTCTATCAAATATCTCTATTTGATCCCATCGAAAATTGATCTTACAATATAAACGCTTATGACCTCTCCCATGACAAACCATTTAAATGAAAGAATTTTTAAAACATCTCCCAAAATTCTAAATATATCCCATATCCTCTTAGGCCCTGTATAATGATAACCAAGGCACTCACAATTTTCTCTTAACATAGGAGGAATGTTTGTGTGATAAGGTGTACACAACCAAATTTTTCTATCTATACAGTATAAAGCCTATCAGCAAGACTCTTGATATGTATATTTAGAATTGATCAACACTAATCTCATTTTGAGGCTCTTGTAACCAAAGGATGAGATCTTCCATAAAACTATTAATCATTCAACCTTGATAGCCCAACCCAATCTTTGTATACCATAAATCTTGTGAAGTATCAAATAATAATTGAATGTAGCACAAATCTATTAAGGACTTAAATATATTGCAATTTCTATCACGAAATTACTAAAATATTCAAACCTGATATATGAACCAAAATGCAAACTTCAATCGATTTCAATAAAGGCATAATAAGATAGGTATTAAAAATGAATGATGAGTACTTGTTCTCATTTGGGCTACTAGCCTTCTTATTCTTCTTAATGATGTCATACAAATATATATATATATATATATAATAACAAAATTACATTTACTATCATCTTCTCTATCTATCATTGTTGTGTCCCATCAAATAGAACTCATGGCATATCAATCTTTTAAATTAACTCCAATAGTCAACACTAATTTCTACTACGACTAAGTATTCGACAATGCTAACTCACAATAGTAAGCCAAAGTAGAACCAGCGACCATGTCAATGAAAGGACTCTTATTATTGAGCTCCCCAAATGATCAAATCAAACACCTATTTTATTGGCATCATCATCCCCATTGAATTGTATTAAACCATGTTGATGTAGAGCTCAGAATATCTAAGCATACTTGTAGGAATTAAGGTCGATATGTCTAGTAATTTCTATGTTAACTCAACAATTCATGCAAGTTATCGTGAAACAACGTTTAGTGGTAAAATTCTCACTACAATCACCTTTTATGTGATGTATATATTAGTTATGTTGTATCTAGATAGTTGTGTTAGGACAATGTTTGTATGTGTGGTATGTTATGCATAAGCGTCTAGGTATATTCCTTAGGGATATAAGCATAATACACATGAAATTATAGTATTAGTAGGATGTTTTGAGACATGTCAAAGGTCATTTGACCGCCTATCAAAGGTGCCCAATCCAAATTAAAATGCTCTTGGTGATTTGTATAAAACCTGTCAGGAAATCTCTAGACTACCTGTAGTAGCCTAATTTAGGCAATTATGGGTACTTCTAAGTTGTTTTTGCTCCCACATTACTATATGATCTTTAGGTGTATGAATTTAGTCATGCTTTATGTCTTGAAAATGTGCAAATGTTGTTTCAAAAAAAAAATTACAAGTTTCCATTGTTTTGGATGTGAAATCAAGATTTTGGACAACAATGTGGCCCCATATGAAAGCATGTCATTGTAACCCCTTCACTTATCTGGTTTGCTATATTTAATCCTTCCTAAGTTTTTTATTTGTAGTGTTTTACTGTTTTTGATCATTTTTTTTCTCAAAAAAATTTTATTGGATTATATTATGATAATTTGAAACTCAATTTGAATCTATATTTCTTATAATAAAATTTCTTAAAAGTTGTCTTATCATTATTTTAGATCATAGAATTGAATATTATAGTGATATAAAGTTTGAAGAAGCACAAAATGCATAGTTTGCATATTGTTTACATCAATCATTCACTAACCAAGTGCTTTTTCACTACCCTAATGGTTAGCCATGTGTAATTCTAAAACTTGTGAAAAAAATCCTTTATTTAACCATTTCATAAACTAGTGGACCATCCTTCAGCAATATTCATTCATGTCAAAAATATTGGCATATGTTTGTGTAAGAAAAATCTTTCCACAAATGGAGAATAAATTATAATTTGTAAAAATTTGAGCAAATAAGTTAAAACAAAATTGAGAAATCTTTTTATTAAAGTTAACTAAGTATTCCTTTTTGAAAAATTCTATTAAACTTTAAAGACGTGTGTAATTGTGACAAATAAAAAACATAATTTTCAAGTGATTCGACAAACACACGTGCTTATGCCACCCCCAACCATAAAAGATCACACTTACTATGATTAGCCACCTTTTGTTCAAACAATAATAGTTAAAATACCCTTACACACAAGATTTACAAGGATAAAAAAAAAGAACCAAAAAAGTGATACAAAAGATGGCTTACAAAAATCATAATATAACAACAAATACAAAAAACAAAAGATAAACACAAATTTTGACAATAAACCTTGCACAACAAAAGCTTATAACTAGAGCAAATATTTAGTGGCACGACATATAACAATATGCAATGATGATTGAACATTGAAAAAAGATAAATGATTTGAAAGCACAATAAGTTCAATAGATATAAAATGCAACTTTTTCAGCATAATAAAACTTATGATAATGATCTCTCAGATTGTGTATGTTTGTATTAAGTTACTCTCTCAAGATTTAATCATTTATTTAAAAGAAAAGGATACTAAAAGAATCATATTACAATATTGATGGCTAAGCAACATCCATAATATATTTTCCAAAAAGGCTAAACAAGCTATTATAGGTTTTTGACACGATCGCGCTTATGATGAATGAGATTGTATTGTATGATGACATGAAAGTGCATTATTTGGATTGAATGATGAATTTTTTCATACTTTACAAAACCCATGATTTTAATTACAACATATGTAAATTCATATATTTAACTTAAACATGCAATTAGATGAAATAATATTGTATTATAGGAAATTCTTAAATTTTAGCTACTTTACTTTAAGAACTTGAACATATTCTAAGATAATAATTATCATACGATATGAATTTTCCTAGATTTTTATTTTATTCATCTTTCCATACTCTAATCATTGGTAAAACTGTACAATGACATGCTATCGTACTATACGAAATTCTTAGCTCTTTTTTTTTTACATTAATCAAAGTCTTACGATAATCGTACTATTTGACAATACATATTATACCATACAAGTACTTTTGTACAATGACTTAAAACAATTTTCTCATTTTCATTTAGGAGTAAATTAATCGTATCTTTCAACATGAAGGATCATACTATATGATAAAATAGAACTCCTACGACTATATTCATACAAAAGTGCTTTTCTTTGTTGTACCATGGTTCACTTATTTGAGTATGCTGAAGTTCTTTTATCAAAAACAAAAGTAAGTGTAACACTCAAAACCAAAAAAGACAGAAAGTGATTATTAATTGATACCTAAAGATCAAATTATCAAATAAGGAACTACTCCTAACAAGCTTTTAGGTAAAAGAATATAAAGATAAATAATCTTACATCTGTTATAGAAAAAATAATTCTGAATTTAAATCATAATCTTAAAATGTTGGTTCTTTTTTTAGTACAAAACCCACTTTGGGTGATAAGTGAAAGTAAGTGGAACAATTCCTTGACAAAGTAAAACCGACTCCAAACATTATGGTATTATAGCGGTACTTCTAAGGATTAAGTAGAAGGAAGTTGATAAGCCTATAATGTTCAAGATCGAAGAGAACGGGTAGGGATTATCGAGTAATATTTTATAGGTAGAATCATTGTACAATGAACAACTCTTAATAAAAGAACAAGGATAAATAATCTCATACTGACTATGAACAAAATGATTTTAGACTTTAAATCACGACCTAAAGATATCGATGTGTCCTTTGAGGCTAAATCTGCTTTGAACGATATATGACTACCAAAAATTCTTCAACTCAGTAAGATTGAGTCTTGACAACAAGTCTCAACGTTAGTACTATAACCTCCAAATATCAATCATAAAAGATCCAAACAAGCTTAAATCACATGATCACTTGCAAATTCTTGATTAATTTAACAATATAGCATTCCCAATAGAAGCAATGAAGTGAAAAAGCTTGAAGAAAGAAAGTACAAAGCATTATCTCTTACTATGGTTAATGTTTCTTTGAACAACACATGAATACATCCTTGCTTCTAAATCATTTGGTATAAGAAGAATTTATTGTGGATTTGTTGAGAAATCAAAAGAGTAAGATCTGCTTATAAGAATTCATTTGGGCATAAAAATTCTAAGGATGAAAATTCATGGTCACATAACTAAAACAATGGCTCTTTAATAATAAAAGAATAAAATAACAAAAATATTATTATTGGATGAACCAGTTACAAAACGAAATCTAGGAAAAACAATTTCAAGGAAAATAAGAAAATAATGGGTGGTCAAATGCAATGAAAGCTCTTGGGTACATAAGGCCCAATGAAATTTTGAATCTAAATAGATTCATATTTCCGAGAAGTTATTTCAAAACTCAAATGCCTGACCTCCAAATCCCATGGCAACAGCCTTCAATTTTGCAAAAAAGCTCTCCCTCAAAGATGATCAAATATAAAGTAAAAAATATGAGCACAAATAAAGAAAATAATCAAAACAAAGACCACAATGAAAACATAAATTTGCTAGGATGAACCCCATTCGCCGACTTTATCACCAAGAGGTTCAATGTAATTCACTATCCAGAAGAACATTTTTTTATAAACTAAATGTCATTTGTAAATACGTGCATATCCTTGTGGATAAGTGATGGGGAGTACTTCCATATTATAAGAGACTCAAAACAAAGACAACTGGAGAATACCGATCCTTCATCAATTAATAAGATCCAAAAAAATGTCTCATAACGTCCTCTAATCTTTGGAGAAACCAACTAAACAATAAAGATCAACATATTATCAAGTAAACTAAGAATTGACTTCCCAAATTCAACCATAACTAAAATAAAAGCATTGGCACTAAAAGACAAGCGCATAGATATTCCAAATAAATAACACAAGTTCAATAGAAACTTCATGTTTAAAACTTAATTTCAGATTTCTAAGCCACAATTGCATCAGATTAAGTTATACATTTTTCATTTTTAGGATGAAGATGTGACTTCAATGACATTCTCATTATGAAGCATAATACATATCATGTTTGTGTTTATCTACTATCTTTATACCTAATGTAAGCATTCTTAAATTATTATCGATGTTTGAAACTAATTCAACACTTGTAAAGTTTATGTCCATGAGAAGGACCCTCATCACTTCTTTTCATATAGCCAGACATATTATTTTCCAATGGAAGATGAAAATTACAAAAATCTTTATGATCAATTTAGTAATAACACACAGTTTTACTTATTGTGATAATCTTGTGATATGTAATTTGTTCTTTTTATTTTGTTATATCATTTAACAATATAAAAAAATAAAAATATTGTTAATTTGATATTTTGATTGTTATTAGGATGTATATAGTTTTTAATATTTAAATGTCTTTTTGACTTCTTAAAAATTATTTTAATGATTTTAGTAATTTTTTAAAAAAATTACTAAAAATAGGTTGAAATTAGTGTAAATATATTAGAAAAATGACTAAAACCAAAACCTAAATATGACTAAAACCAACCTAAATTGTCAAAACCACCAAAAGGGTAACCCAACTAGGGTACTACGAAATCGAGAACCTTCCTATAGAAGTGGCAAGGCTCTCGTTAACACAAACCCACTAGGAAGAAGATTCTCTTGATTGAAAGGGTCTTTGCATAGAAATCTCGCTAAGGTAGTAGTTAAGAAGGGTAAAATGTATAGATGCAAAAGACAAAAGGTCAAAGGAAGGAGAAGGCTTTTTATTGTTAAAAGATGTAGAACTCTTCATATTAATAAGTTGTTTGTTATATGTTATTTGTAGTCATAGCAAGCCCACATAAATATTCACAAGCACCAATCCCAAGGGGTATTATTTATCCCAAAAATGACGTATTATCTCAGTCATGCATATGCCACAAGCATTGAGGAAGCTACTTCAACAAAGGTTTATGCACAAATTGGGTCTTTTGTAAACAAAATGTGAGTTTTAATAGCCTAGATGTAAAAGAAATAAAAATTAGTGATTCTAAACATGATTGCGATTCATTAAATGTTGAATGTGGATTAATCATGAATTGACAATCTACCTCTTGAATTTTATAGTGAAGAACTCTGAAACATTTTCCATTACAAATTAAAAATGCCTGGAGATAGTTATTTCCTATGTCAATTGGGGAGTCACTTCATCATCAATTTGAAGTATCAAAACTACTTCCCTGGAAGAGAAGAAGCATAAGGAAGAAGAGGCTGTTACTAGCGAGATTGTTTAGCAATAAAAAGAGATAGCATCTTTTCTGTTTTATTCCTTTCTTCATTCAATTCTTTTTCCATTTGTGAGATCAGAAAACCTATACTTCGCAAACAGAAATATAGTGAAGCAATTTCCAGGTTCAACACGACCATGGTTTTCACCCATTCAAATGATTCCCATGGCAAAATCCCGTGTATCAACTTTGCTTTGCTATTCTCATCAAACTCCTAATCTATTTCACACTTAAAAATAGTCTATCCAATCCAATAATCACCAAGTATTTGACAAATTTCCGTTTCAACGGACAGGAATGTTGGAAACTAAAGAAATGGGCGTAGGGGAAAAAATTAATAAAAACAGTTGAAAATAATTAGTAAAAAAACAACCGATAAGAAGGCAAACCTTGATTCGGGATGAGAACGCCAAGTCCAATAATGGGGTGTATTCCCCCAAACAATAAAAAGCTCCCTAGCGGACAACATGAAGCACTTGCTCCCCTTCTCTCTATCTAGCCAAAAGCTCTGTAGTCCCCAGGTAACGACGGGAGAAAAAAAATTGAAGCAGTTAGATCAGCAATAGAAAGAACGCCAAATAGGTCAATAAGACGCAAAATAGCCAAGTAAACGTCGAAGCACCATCTTGCCATCGTCGATTAGGATCGGTTCACAAAGCTGGAAGTACAGATGCTTCATCGAGGCGAACTCTATGCGATTGTTGCAGCGGGAGAGAACCTCCAACATATCGTGCGGCAAGAAGCGGCTCCACACGGAGTCGGACACCGCCGCCGCTCGGAACGCAACGCAAACAGCCTCTGATCGGCACGCATCCCGCGGCGACGTCAGCGCTATCGTATGCGATATGCACTCTTCCGGCAACCGCAGGATGTGCCCAACACCGCTGCCCCCTCCCTCGATGACATCGTTGCTAACTCCGTCCATCCGTTTTCCTATCTTTCGCCTCTCTATCACGCTGTTGTGGGAGGAACTTCAAGGTGGAGAAAATGTGTGCTTTTGCGGAGGGTAGATGAACCGTTCGCCATTAAGAGCACCGCTATAATAGAAATGAGCTCTGTTGGAAGCAGCTTCTAAGCACCGACTGCTCGTGGGCCGTCGGATGCAACCCTATTTAATAAACAGGTTAAAGTTTAACCCGATCAAAAAACTTGCCCTTATTCGGGCAAAATTGCCATTTGGCTGGTACTGTATTGCATAATATTAAATTAACTGATGAAAATTTAATCTAATAAATATTAATGTTAAATATTATAAAAAACATATATACTTTATTAATATTATGTCGTGCTTAATTAAATATTTTGTATTATGAAATAGTTAAAATAACTTTTTTAGTTTTTATTAACATAAGAAAATATTTTTTAAAATAAAAATAAATCATATAATATGATGCAAATGAATAGTACAGAAATCAAGGATAACCAAATCGATAATAAAATTGTCAAATTTGAGAGGACAAAAAAAATAGAAAAAAACAAAAAAAATAAATTAGTAATATAGAAGAATATCAATTTTCATGTATAAGCCTTTAATTTTTTTATATTTATTTCATTTGAGAAGACAATATATTTTTCATAATAGATTATGTCATAATTTTACAACTGTTTTGTACACTCTGTGTGTTTAACGGTTGCTTAAATTGTTTTGCATGTTTTAAATGTGTTGTAATGCAAATAATAGCATGCTTGTAAGAAAATATGAAAAAAAAAACAAATTATTGATAGAAATAAAAAAAAATGATTGATCATTTAATAAAGAATAATGTTTTGATGAATATTTTAGACATTGTACATTACTATGCAAATTATATAATTTTTATATTAAAATATAGAATGTATGATGATGTGTGGTATGGTAATGAGAAATCAAAATATTTATGAAGAAGAAATGATTAACTTAAATAATAGAGATATATCATCTTATGAAAAAAGATATCAAATTTCAAGAATACAATACAGAAGAACTATTATGTCGAATGAACATGAAAGGAGTATAGGAAATAATAAAGTAAATCTATTGGTATGATAATACTTATAACTCTGACCACCACATATATGATATAATATGAATGTATTCTAAAACAAAGATTGGTTGACGAGTGAAATGTTATTTGATGGTATGATATATAGTGATCAAATAAGAGTTTCTTTGATAAGTTAACATTAGAGAAAGCAACAAAGATTACAATTTATTGATTTAACAAGATTGAAACATCATGATGACAATTTCAACAAGCATTTTAAAAAAAAGTATATCCCTGAATCTACCACAGAAAAAAATGTGAGATGACACTGTAAGATTAAATTAATGAAAGATAATAGTAAATGAGTGTGATCAGACATTCTCAAAACTCATAAAATATGATCTAATATTATTAGCTAAGTAAAAGAAAAAATGTTCTCATTTTGAGAAGGGATTAAAAGATACTATAACAAATATATTTGCACTACCAAATCATATATTTACAACAAACAAAATTCAAAACAATATCAAGATAAAAAATATGTCTCTATTAAAAAATATAATTTATTTGTATATCAGTTGATACAATTGATAATTATAGTAATATATGTGGGGGATTTGACAATGATCGAGACTCGTGGGGGAGATTGTTACACCCTTGTGTTTGATGAGTCAAGCATAAATGTGTATATTTTATTTGGGCTTGATTTTAAGTAAAATTGTTAATAATTAATTAAATCAAGCCATGTATTTTAGATGTCTAAAATAATGGTCTCTAAGGGCCTTGAGGTCATGACATACTTCAAGGAATTTTGAGACATGCGCAAGATTTTTTATAATTGAATTTTTTTTATTTTTCTTGAATTTGATATGTCCAAACTTTGAGATTATGAGGCACACTAGTAGTATTAACATTTAAAAATATTATAAAATTATTTAATACTGAATTTTGATTTTTGGGCCAAGCATATTTGACAAAATGTATAGACATGGGTATTTGATTTTTTAATATTATTTTGGAATCGTTTTCTACGAATTTCTTTTCATAGCCACTTAATTAACTTATAATACTATAAGAATACAAAATTATTTTTATACACTTATAGTCAAATTTTTGGCTAAAAAATTCGTCAAAAATACCCTAAAACAGCCGAAGTCTCGGGAAAATGTACTGTAGCAATGGGCGGGTCGACCCGGCGCCAAAACAGCCCGTCCATGTCTTTTAGAAATTAAAAATTTAATTTAAAAAATAAAAATTTGGTTGACCCGAAAAGGCTAAACCTAGCCTGGACCCAAAGCACGCCGAGAGGAGCTCGGCTAGAGCTGGTCAACAGTCAAATGAACAGTGCCTGGCTAAGCCAAGACCGCCCAAAGGAGCTCGGCTAGGTCAAACTGCAGCGCGGTCAACAGTCAATGAACAAATGCTTGGCTAAGTCAACCCGAACCAGGTGATGAAATCCCGGTCAAGGAAGGGGGGAGCCGGCCCCAAAGTGGCTCGAACGTTAAACGGCGAAAATTCGTTATAAAGAGGTACGCTGAATTCGCTTCTGCAGTGTGGGACTAAAAAATCCCACCTTATAACTTCGGCCGGATCCAAAGGCGCAGATCAAGCCCGCCTAGATCCAACGGGCGAGAGTAAATTCTAACGGCTGTTTCGCGAGGCTAATCAGCGCCGTTCGTTCAGCGCGCAATCCAATGGCGCAGATCAAGCCCGCCCAGATCCAACGGGCGAGAGTAAATTCGAACGGCTGTTTCGCGAGGTCAATCAACGCCGTTCGTTCAGCGCGCGGGATCTAATGGCTCAGATCAAGTCCGCCCGGATCCAACGCTCTAGATTAAGCCCGAACGGTAAAATGCGTAAACAATCTGCGCCGTTCGTTTTTGGGCCCGGATCGGACGGTGGCTGCTTTCCGTCCGTTGCCCAAACGGCTAATTAATTTTTGGAGCCGTTGGGGGTGTTTTTAGAGCTCAAATCTGAGCTCTATAAATATAGAAAAATTATGTATTTTTTAGTTTTAACCTTTGCTAAATTGTTTCAAAAGATTTTCAGATCTCAAACACAAGCATCCGAGCAAAATCGGCGCATTCGAGCTCTAGAAGCAAAGCGGCAAGAAAGCTAGTGGAATTAGAGGTTTTTCAATCATTTCTAAATCTCTATCCCTCTAATTCGACGATTGTGTGTGCCTCCTCTTTTCTCCAATTTTTCTTAAGTCATTTGCCAATTTTTCGTATTTTTGTTTTGGGGCAAGGGCGTCCCAACGTTTGTGCTAAAGCCCCGGGTTTGAGTTGAGCCCGGTAAAAACTCAAGTAGGTTTGGGATTAGCCATAATAAAAATCCCAAGTAGGTTCGAGGTGAACCGTAAGAAAAACCTCACTTGTAATCGGAGAATTTAGTGGATTTTTCCCAACACCGGTTGGGGGTGGACGTAGACTCGGTTTTGAGTCGAACCACTTGAAAATTTGTGTGTTCAATGTTCTTTACTTTTGCTTAAAGTCTTTTAAATTTAATTTCGGAAATTATAAGAATTTAAATACACAATTCACCCCCCCCCCTCTTGTGGGTTTTCTTTAGGGACGAATCACTTCAGAGCCAACTCTAAAGTTGGATTGAACAAGAAAGTTTAAGAGGATTTTATGTTCTAATTGTGTTTCAAAATAACTTTTCTTGTTTTATGAAACGGTGAAGAAGTTGGAATACGAGGATATCATGAAAAGCAATTACAATGAAGCATAGAAATGAATGTAATGCACCAAGATAAACTAATTGAAAGACAAAGACATAATAACAATTTATCGTCTTTATGATCTCTCATCACTTGTAAGAGACCTTGCATAAACATCATGAGATGTAACATCTCACAACAAAGCAAAAGCATAGAGACCTTGCATAAGCAACAAAAAATTATATATTTTTTTTATAGCCTTGAAGATAAACTCTACATCCTGTTTCTAAAATTTTCACTATAAGGAATGTGAAAGAAAATTGTAAAAAAAACCATTCAAGGGTAGTTCTTAGAGTGCCTAAAAAAGCCAAGTTAGGTGCGAGGGTTGGAGAATAAGCATTTTAGTCTCCTTTATACAAATGGCATGACTAAAATGTAAAAACTTTTATATACACACGATGGTAAACATCAACACACAAAGGGCACATAAAATAGTCTAAACTTAAACATAATCCCAAGCAAAATAATCATGATATATAAATAATATTTATATAATACATAAATGCTTTTAATTTTTAAACATCGTGCAAATAATTCATGACATTAGAATAATTATTTTTCATTAATTATTCTCTCTTAAGACCACTTATCATAAACATGAGAGCTAAAAAGAATAAGTGCTAAACATTACAATTCCTCAAAATATCATAAACATACAATTGTCCTATCCTATCATCAATGTTTGACTTATTTATTACACAATTGCTTAATGATAATTGAAGAGACTAGAACACAAATAAGAATGCAATAATAAATAAAATAAATAAATAAAAATAATATTATTTTCAAATTTTTAAAATTCAAATAGAATAAAAATAAAATTTTTATAGATATAAAATAATGATTTAAGATTTATCATTTTTTTAACTTAATAATAGACTTCATATAAGGTCTATCATCTACAATCAAAATAGAATTTTGTTCAAAGAACTATGCCCAAAGTCAATAAAATGAGTTAAGAACATAATAATCCAAACTTTGCAACAAAAAGAGCTGAAATGTATGTGTTACATTGGCATGAGTTCCATGTTAAATACATAACTATTCCCATTCCCACATGATGAAATCATTTATTCATCTGCTTGAACAAAGAAGAAATCTCCAACTTTGAAAGTAACTCTGCTTCTTCCCCTGTGATGTTCTCTCCAAAGGACCTCATCATGAAGTACATGTAACCCTGAGCATCTCCTGAAGCTTAGCAATTCCAGTCTGCCAGAGTGTATATTAAAATGAGTAACTCTCTCATAAAGCTTTAGACTTCAGTAGAGCTTATATAAGCACTTTATCTCTTAGGGTTTTGACTTGAATTACATTTTCCCTAATCCCTAATTCTTAATACTTAATTCTCACATGTTTCCAAGGCACAAAAGAAAACTTCACCTCATTAAAACAACCATTTGTTCGTACCTTGAATGAGTTAGACCGACGAATCGATGGATCAACACTCAAAGCAGTTGAATAAGCCATCTCAGCTGCATGGAGATCACCCATTGCTAGTAAAGCATCACCTTTGCAAATGTAAGCCTGCACCATAGACAATAAAAAGGAGGGAAGAGGTGGTTGAACATCAAAATTTAGTGAATAATTTTCACCAAAAAAGCTCTTTTTGCTTGCATAAAACCCTTCAAAAAGCTCATAAGCTACTTGCAAACAAAGATGTTTTCTTTACGATGTAGGGAGTCTCAAACAAGTACCGTATCAATTGTAACAATGTTATTGAACAAGTCTTGCATTCAACTAAGTGATTTTATCTCATAAACTCCCATCAACCACATGCAAAGAGTCACAGATGTGAACTCATTCTGTCTTCTAAGCATGGACTTGCGAGGCTTTATTGTCTTTGATAAAGTCATTCATTTTCTATCTATCCAATGCATTTTCTTGGATTTTGAATCCAATTCAACCTTAATCCTTCAAAATGAAGGATGGAGCAGCATTGGGTTCCAATTTGGGAGGCAAATACATTAAAAATAACAAAATGTAAAGAAAGGAAAGCTCTATATTCATAATTGCTATCCATTCATGGATCAAAGGTCTGTATAATACCCATGAAAGCTCATTTAGAATACAACATGAGGAACACTAGGGAAAAGTGTAGCATGTTGCTTTCTTCATTAGAATATTCTTGGTTGTTTTTTTATTCAAGACCAACTAGGATTTATAAATAACCTTCGACTCTTCCAGGAGCCAAAAACAAAAATTTCAGTTGGTTATCTCCTCAACACATCTTGTTTGTCATCAAGTCTCCATCCAAAGATGTTTTTTTGGTGTTGGTCGTTCTCAAGATATCTTCTTCTCCTCTTGAGACCTTTTAGTATATCTTCCACCAGAGCATGAACTCATCAATACCTCTCAAGGTTATATGCTTCCTCTTGGTATTCTCCTTCCTTGAGTTATGTACTATAACATGCCTCAAGATATCGCATTACCTTGCAAGAATACCCTCCTCAAAGTCATTTCTATCTTGAAAGAATTTCTAAAGACCTCAAAGTTACTTATTGAGATGATTACTTCATGAAACCTCGTTTCATCCATGTCTTGAGTTGATATTCTGGTCACGTTTCTCTTTTTTTAAAGATTTAGGTTTCATGCATCTTATTGAAGGTATTCTTAACAATATGTACAGGGAAGAACATAAAGAATCACATTGGCTCATAGCTAAGAAGTTAAGAAGGACCTGAGGAAAACCAGGAGCCATCTCACATGCTTCTTTGGCATCTTCAAAGGCACCCTCATTATCCCCTCTTCTTAATCTGGCTAAAGATCTGGAACAGAAACAAGATAAAATACTAAACCTTATCGTCCAAATTAACTAAGAGAAATGAAAATTGAAGATTATCATCAAAACTAAATCTGGACAACTACAAGATAATGCAACAGAACTAAAATCAAACGCTTGTATAAACCAAAAGGTCACCTGGTTTTGTATAACATATGCAGACCTCCTGAAGGAATGAGTTCAATTGCCTGGCATAAACAAAACAACAGACATATATCTAAACCATTTCTCCTGAATCGATGTATTTCAATGCACAAAAAGCTCCCTCCTTTCACAACCATTCAAGTAAAATCACCATCACTCACCTTCGTCAGTAGCTCTACAGCGGAATGGGGGTTTCCCTTCTCCAGCTCTTCTTCGCCCATTTTTTTCAACGAAAGTGCCTCCAGGTTCCTCCACGGGTCGAAATCCGACCCGCAGATACCGGAGAGGAGCTGAGCCGCCCTCGCCGGCGTGCTGCAATGCCCGAATATGGCACCACCAGGGAGAACGAAAAGATTCGGCCCAGCCCCGCACCGACCTAGGCATCCGCACGAGGAGACCGCGACGCCCTGCGGTGCGATGCCCGAGAGAACTTCCAGCGTCGCTCTCGAACCTAGCTTCCCGCAACTACGGTTGACGCATACCCTGATCTCCGCCAACTCTTGCGTTTTCGCAACCGCCGACCACCGTGGGGTGGAGGACAACCGCGGAGACTGCACGATGGCGTACTCGGAACCAGGGAGCACGACTGCCATCGTCGAGTTGTGGAATTCGAATTTGGGATAAGGGCGAAGACGTGGATTTCATTGAAATACTAGTCATTTCATTGCATTAACTTTCAAGACATGCATTTGGTAGAAATTACAGGCGTAACTCCAATTGACGTAAAAAAGGCTTTTTTTTTTTACAGGGACAAAACAAACAATGTGATGTCACTATTGGTGAAATCAAGCTTAGAGACCAAAGAGAAGCCCCTTGAATGGAATTTGATCCTCGCAGCCACCGAAGGTTCTGCCCCGGAAGTAAAGCTCAGTGATCTTAAAGAAAACTTGGCACGTGAGGAGGCTGTCTGAGCCGGCTTGGTGGGTCTTCCCTGCCGCGCGCTTCACCCTCAATTGCTCAGCCACGCGCTCCAAACCCCCGAAGAGTCCGTCACAACTCCGCATCAAGCACTTGACATCGTAGATTCCGCTTCCAAACAAGCATCTTGTGAACGCTGAGAACCCGCTCAATGTCGGCGGCAGCCTCGCCGGCGTTCTGGCCAACCAAGGCGGCATCGTTAGCTGCAGGAACGACTTCAGCAAGATGGCGAAATCATATCCGCCCTGGAAAGCTACCCACTTTGCCGTCGATCCTCGGCCGATGAGCCCTGAATCCAAAAGCAGGCGGGCGATCCACGTGGAGGGCACCCCCATGCGCCGCGTGCGGCTGAGGTCCAGGCCAGAAGACTCGAGAAGGGCGACGGAGTCTGGCGCGTGCGGGTGGAGGCGTACGTCGAAATCGCGCAGATCGAATTGCCAAGTGAAGGCAAAGCGGGAGGTCCCGGCATCACCGTCTCCAGCGCCGGCAGCAGTGCCGAGGCGGACAAGCGATTTGTCGGCATCGGTATAGCAGAGCGTGATGCCCACTTGGATGGGACGGAGGTCGTCCACGTTGGCTTTGAGCAGAGCGTAGCGCTCCTCTGGGGAGAGAAGGAAGAAGGGCTTCTCCGAGCGGTGGATGGTGCCGGGGAACTCAGTGTCCACGAACACGAAGGGGTAGCGCCACCGTCGTGCAATGGAGATGAAGAAGCCAGCTTCCAAGTTGAAATTGTGGAGGTCGACTCGCCGAAGGAATGTCATCCTTAAGCAAACAGTGAAACTGTGAAGCAGAGATATCGGAATCTGCCTCGCTCTGATGCTTATAAAGAGCGCGAAACTGGAGAAAACTCTCATGGCAACGGTCATCTTTTCCGAGAAACGTTTTGGCGGGATTGTGTGTCCGCAACGGTAACATCTCGCCAATTACCGTTTCTTTTTTCCCGCCTCCGGCTTAAGTTTTTTGAATTTTGAAAAAAAAATTTAAAAAGACAATTTTATTTCAATTATCCCTAATAAATATTTTAAATTATTTAATATCTTAAATCATGTGTGTGAAACTAAATAACAATTTTATCATCAAATATTAACCAAATGACCATAAACTTAATATTTTATTTAAATCTTAATAAAATAAATTTTTTTCATTGTTGTTTATCATGATCATTTTGTTTGATATAACATTCTCTAATAGATAACGTTAATTAGTTAAATTATATTTTATTAATAGCCCTTACATCAAACTAAATTGAAAATTGATTTATAAGGTATGCATTTAATTAAATATTATGTACAAAATAATGATATAATATCTAATATATTACCAACATAAAAGATGTTCATTTGTAATTCTTAATAAAACCTCTTATTAGTATACTAGTTCTCTCCCTCCTCTTCTCATGTTAATTTCATGTAATTATCTTATATAATCAAAATGCTTTCTTTTATATATATTGAGATACATTTTTAATATTTGATACTGATGATAATGAGCTCTTAAAATGTTTAAACAATCAATGTTTTTGAATTGAATTAGTGATTCTTCAAATACAAAATTTCATAAATATTAAAATCAAGAAAATAAAATATTATTTCTTGATTCATAAGATGTAAATAATAAATCTTTTAATATATATATATAATGAATAATAATTATTGATTATTTATATTTATAGTCTAGTCAATTAGTTGATATGTTTAACAAATTTTTATCATATTATAAAAAAAAATTCTTTCACAATATATTTAAAATAATTTCTTATAATTTACATATGCATACATTGCAACTTTATGTTGACGATTACATTTTAGATATGAATTGAATATATTACAAAGTAACGAATAAAAAACATCATTAATTTGAATAAATTGCTATAAGATAAAGTGGTAATATGTAAAAAATTTCCAAATGACTAAGAAGTTGAAGTAAAACATATTATACAAAATCCAATATTTTTTAATTAAGTATTGTTTTAAAATATTTGAAAATTATATATATATTTTTAGTTTTGATAAATGTGTACATAATAATTGTTGTATCCTTAATTATGGCACCACTTGCTTGATGATAGTAAAATCATTGTGTTAGTTTATCTAATATTTTTCTCAAGTATCTTTCAAGTCATATATCTCAAGTTCTTACAAGGTTAATCAATTAAAGAGCTTTGATCAGATGTCTCATAAAAATAATTCATAAGTAAAACAATATCAAACTGTGTTTGGCTATGCTCAAGTTATGGCTTAAATAATATATCAATGAGTTGTTGATTACTCTATCTAAAGTAGCTGACAATCAAAAGTTTAAATCCAAAACATCTATTGATTTGATTGTTTATCTTATCACTTGGTTATATATGATACAATTAGGTTGTATAACATCATTCATTCACATACATTATTATTGATTTCTTACATATTAACATTTTAATAGTTGTAAAAATATTTTGTTATTTTAATAGTTAAAAAGATGCTTTTAAAAGTAATAAAAAATATAAATATATAAAATTTATTTTTTAGAAAATAAAAAATTTGGCCAAAGAACCAAACACACGGTCAAGGTCATAGACTCGGGCCAAGTGGCCCCGAGTACTGGGCAATGGGCCTAAGGAGTAGTTGGTAAGAAGACCATGTGCACCGAGATGTGCTAAGTTCGAGTCTCAGTCAAACCAATGCAGCTTGGAGCGTAACTAGTCATGGTTGACTTGTGAAACATTAAGTAATGAAGTGGGTCGGGTCAACCCATTACTTCTGTAACAAATAGTCTTGTAAAGTACACAAGTGACTCAGGATATGAATCAAAAACACAAGGGTTAGCTAACCCCCATGTGTTGGCTCAAATTATAAGAGGAGAGGAATGCTTATAATATAAAATATACTTTGTTATTAGAGCATGTGGGATTGAGCGCATATTATATCCAAAGTTGGACCAATCTAGCTTCGTTCGATCGCACTTTCTCGCAATTGAAGGGTTTGAATCATGCCCACTTTTGTGAATAATATATTTTATTTAATTGTCCATTTGATAAGTTTGATCGAATGATGGAAATATTCTTTGCATTTGTGAACAGTGAATTTCAATTATCAGTCCATTCATAGAACTCGATCAAGTGGCTAAGATCATCTCTTCCTTCGTAAACTTTATGGGACAGTGGTACCTATTCTAGCTCGTAATCAGCATTTTCAAAAGATGTGTGCGTTTATTTTTAACGTAGAAATGCTAATTACTATTTCGATGACCCTTTTGATCATCAGAAAAAATTTATTTTAATTTAAAATATTTTAATAAAAATAGAAGAGCATTAAGAGTTGAAATTAGATGAATTTATCCTTACTACAACAAATTTTTTGAGAAGACAAGGTGCAAAATCAAAATTTGCAATCCCATTTCAACGCCTTTATTGGAGCTGTGCTATTAACTCATTTTTTTCTATTTGCTTTAACATTTTCTAGTGACTTCTTCACAATTGATTATTTATTTTTATTTTTTTAAAGAAAAGATAGTAATAATACAAAATCTTTATTGATTCTCTTTTTCTTAATAACGTTGTGACATATTGATGAATTATTTGGATTTAATATTTTAAAATTAAGTTATTTAAATTATTTTATTTATTTTCAATTATACACTTATTTTTCAACATCATAAATTATAGACTTGCGTCATATAAGATTTTATAAATGAATAGTAAAATATTATGAGAAGTTATTATTTTGTATTATACTTTAATATTATAAGTCTTTATAATTATAATTGTAACGATGAAGCCCTACATACTATAACAAAAAAGTGTGATTTGTAAAGTTATCTATATTTGTTACGATGAAAGAGAGTGATTTTGTTAGCGTTATCCCAGTTGGGTTGATTTTTTTTTTAATAATTTTTTTATCCCGATTGGGTTGATTGGGGGTAGATATTGGCATGTGTCAGATTGAATCATTTAATTTTTTTTCTCATTTTTATTTTCTTTGTTATTGTATAATTTATGATAATTTTTTTATTTAAAAATATTTAATTGAAAACATATGTAAAAAAATTTCAAAATTATATTTATAAAGTATAAAATATTATTTAAAACCATCAAATTTATATTTTTTTATATTTTTATTTAGCAAAATAATTAAATCAATTATTTTATAATACAAAATTTTAATTTAAGAAAATAATTTTAAAACAAAAAAAAAATTAAAAGCCCAACTCACTCCTCCGTTGTTCATTAGCTGAGCACAAATTATATCAATGACCAATTTGATTTAGTAAGATTAAAACATAGCATGCAAAATTTTTTAAATAAAATAAAATAATTAATTTACATAATGACATTAATAACACAATTTGATGATTACTTATTATTTATTTATGTATCATAATCTCTTATTACAACAAATGATTTTTCTCAAATAAACTATTCATAATAATATATTAACAATAATATACAACCATTACAACCAAAAAGCTTAAGATATTTTAGTCATTAAAAACTAAGAAAGTAACATCTTTCATTTCTTTTGTATAAATTTCAGACTTTAAAGTTATGTTGATTGATTTTTCATGTTAGGTCAACTCAGTTAAACACAAATGTCGTGTTATAACTCAATTATAAGTTTTTTATATTTCATTTATTTCTTTCTAAACTCTATTTAAAGTTTGTTAATTTATATTTGGATGTTTTATTCTAAACTTTTGATTAAATTCAAGTTGAATTTAATTCAAATCCAAATAAAAATAATATATTAAAGAATCAATTAGGTTAAATCAATGTCATATTAACTTAAAGTCAACTAATTAGACCTAAATACATTAAGTAAATTTATTAGAGAATTAGAGACATATAATATGATATTTTGATTTATTTAAAATATATAAAAACACACAGACACACACGTAGATGCACACGCACACACATATATATTAAGAGTTTAAATGAATTAAATCATTTATTTGATGAATTTATATAGAATATACATTTAATCCTACTATGATATATTTAATTGGATAAAATTCAAATAATATTTTCAAATTATAACATTGATACTATTAATATTTAATTGATAATTCACATAATTATCATTTTTATTATTTATGTAATTTTGAATCATTAAAAAATAGTAATAAAATCAAAATTATTATTCACGTTTTTAATTTTGAGTTTAAATAATTAAATTAATTATTATTTATTTTTTAAAAAGTACATATTTTTGTTTTATTAAATTTTAAATAAATTTTAATCGCATTAACAATCGTATGAAGTTCATCTAAATTCATATGACATGAAGTTCGCATCAAGTTATTTAGCATCCAACCCGTGTGTGCACGCGGTCAGATAGGGAGCATTTATGTGAAAAGGCATCGACTTAGGGCTTCGCAGCAACTTTTCCTTCGTTCATCTGCGTAGCCTGCCGCAGTCTCCCTTCCCTTGCGGTCACCCTCTCCCTTCAGCCGGGGTCTCCTCTCGCAAACTTCTCTATAGTCGCATATCTGCTCGTAGTTGACAAAGTTACAGTAGTGAAAGCTATTCTTCGTGGGCTTCCTGTGAGATATTCTCATTCATCTAAGCGTTAACTTAGGGATTGGTAGAGCTGAGCAAGCTTCCACTAATCCACTGAGGCGCAGTGGTAGGAAAACCATGCTTTTCTTAAAATCTTAGTTTTCTGTTCTAGATCGCAGGTTTTTTTTTTTTTTTTGATCTTGCAACAAGGTTGGGAATTTGCGAATGAGTTAGTAGTTTAATATTTGATCACAGAAAGGATTATGGACTTCAAAGAACAATATCTGCAGAATAACTGGCTTTTTTGCTTTAGAATATAGCGCAGACGGTTCATGCATGGTATGAAAAAGAATAAAAGCATTCGGCCTTTCTTGCGTTTGTTAAAACCTAGTCCGATGTTAAAAACGTTAAAATCGATACTTCTGTTGAAAAACTAGTGTATGAATCGCCTGGGCTAGTTATTCTTTGTGATTGAAGAATTTTACATTATAGTGCAATAAGTGCTTGTATTTGAGTGTGTAATTTGACTGCTTAACACTAAACTTTATAGCGGTCAATTCTTTTCTAATCTCATATAGAATTTATATTTATAATAGACATATGCATGCTGAGGATCCACATAAAAGTGATTGGTAAATCATATTTCAAGCTAAGCATGTTAAGTTCAACAAAGTTATCATACTATTTGAGGGGCTATCCTCCTGGTGAGCTAGTGTTGCAGATGCATTAGTGACAAATGGCATGCCTGATCCCCCAAGTGTTTCTAAATCATTCAGATATAGAGTGCAAAATGCTTAGGAGTGAACTGATTGCATACTTACCTGAGGAAAGTTTCTTGGTTAGTTGTACATTGCATGCTGGATGTAACCCTTTAGCAGAGAAGCCCTTGCTTTCTGTGAAGCTAATGTGATATGCATCTTAATTACTGTTTTCATGCTGACAGAACTCGATGATTTTTTCATTTTGTAAATTGAATTTGGGTCTTTAATGAAGAATTTTCTTTTGCATATTATTTTTTTTCATTTTTTAATAATTTCATCTTGCTTTAAACTTGGACTGGTGTTGAAGTTTGGTCATTCTTGTTGTTCATTTTTATGTAGCTTGTGTATGAAATTTTATATAGTATGTTCATTCTATATGAGTTGAGCTAAACGAGGCTATATGATTTGACCTGCGGATTTGTTTGGTATTTGTTAGTGCAGTAGTGGATATGGTTAATGAGTTATGTGGAGAGAGATGGTTTGACATATGGTTAACCTATGCCATATTTTCCATTACCATACCAATAATCATCATGGTTAATAGTGAGTTTAATTGTTTCCTTTGGTAGGGTGGTGGGTTTGGTCAACCTCTTCTTAGAGGTAGTGTGGAAATAGTTCGGAGAACAAGGAATTTCTCTTTCCCAGGGAAAACTCCAAAATTATGATTTAATTTTGCTTAGACGAGAGCGAAGTTGTTACAAAAGAAGTGGATGCAAGATGTAGGACCTATGGTTTACATGGTTTAATAAATGATCTTGACCAGTTTTCAAGGTCCACTGATTTACTGTAATAAAATGGAATATTTTATTCTTTGTACTGGCCATCTTTTCTTGATACCCCCTGCAAGAATCTTTTTTACCCAACACTATGTTTACCTGGCTTGCTAACAACAAGATAACCTCATCGATTATGTTATTCGATGAAGCTTAATAATTTACATAGTCTTGTTCATTGGGTGAGTATTTGCTAGTAGGTACACTTTCAGAAGAGTGCACGTTTTTTTTTGTCCATTTTATAAATGTTTTATTCAACATGATGTAGCTTCCGATTAATGTAACCTGTTGAACTACATTCAAATCAATGCAGTATTATCTAGCTTTTGTACAAACTTCAAAAACAACATTGGGCAGATGTCTACGAAAATTGATTCTCCATCTACTGCTGAGCCTCGCCATGGACAGATTGCTGTCTCGGTTTCAACTTCATCTTCTTTTTCTGCCAGTAGTCCTAAGGTGTCCATGTTTGGGGCAAAATCTGGATTTGTTATACCAAAGAATAAGTTGTCAGGTTCATTGGTTCCAATATTTCGCGGTGGCAGCAAAGTAGATATTGGAAGTACAGTCAAGGAGGAAACTACAAAACAAATCCAACGTAAAACGAAATGGGGTACTGATCTTACTCAAGATGCTGCTGTTCGTAAGGGGAAAGCCTTGGCTTACCAGGTATTTTGATGTCCATCTCTTTGCATTGTTATTTCGTGATTAGAAAGGTGCCTGTTGTCATTTACCGATTTTAGTGTATAGTTCATATAGTTTTTTATTGTCAAAATGTTAACTAGTAGACTTGCATCTGTGTTGGAGATTTTGGACATCCAAAATCCATGAGTTACCTAGCATCACAATTTCACACAGCTCCTTTTTGTGGGAATTGAGCCACTATTTATTTCAATGGGAGGCCTCTCCCCTTTCAAGGCACAAATGTAGCAGACTTGACATCCAAAGTATTTCAAGTTTGTTACTGTGTTAAGTAGCATTCTTGTATTCTTTAAGCTGAAATGAGATTTTTGACATCCAAGATTTTGTGAGTTTACCTAGCATCACAATTGCACATAGTCTCACTTTGTGGAAAGTGAGCTACTATGTTCATGTCAGTGGGAGGCTTCTCCCCTTCGAAGGCACTAAGGGGCCATTCTGTGTGAAATTCTCACATAGGAAGCTTCAAATTCCAGGTGGCATTAAGTGATTTTACTGCCTGTGTGGTGGTAAAAATTTTGAGCAGACTCGAGTTGAGCAGATCACACAACAGCTTAAATCTGGATCTCTGGAATTCGGAGAGGATCAAGGTTCTGACTCATCTAAGCAGGATGTAAGTGCTGATTCAGCCAGCGACCTTTTAGATAGTAAGGTATTGTCTCTTTTGGCATCTAATTTCAAGTACTTTCTTGTCATAATAAGGTGATATTGGTTTTTTTTGCTCATGTTAACAGTCTCACAAGGTTGAAGTTCTTGAACTGGAAAGAAGGGAACTGATTGGTAAGATGCAGCACATTCCTTTTCCGGTACCTATTTTTTTTCTTCCAATAGCATTCTTACTTACATTTGATTGCATTGCCCTTTTCCTTTGTTTTCTTTTCTTTTCCTGTCTCAGGAGAAATATTACGATTAAATCCTAGTTACAAGGCTCCACAAGATTACAAGCCACTACTAAAAGAATCTAAAGTTCCCATTCCAGTAAGCATGATCCTAATGATTTTGAAATGCAGATCATCCTTTGTAAACATGTCTTTTTTCTGACAAATGCTTCTTCATAATTTGCTTAAGCAACAATTGTTTGTATGGCTGTTGTTGTCAAAAAAGTGTGGGGTTTTTGCTGTTATAGTGGTTGTAATTTCTGGTTTCTTACTGTGTTTGCTTAATACACTATATCAAATGATGGCCCTTAGAGAGTGAAAAACATATTCTAACAAACTGAATTGACTTTGTGAAAAGGGAGTTAATATGTTACATTGGTATTGCTAGAGAGGTTAGTTATATGTTCATGAAACACGATTTCATGATGGCAGCCTACAGGCTGCGGCCACTTGAATACACGAATGTAATTGAATTATCTAGAAACTGTACGTTTTGGGCTTATGAGTCACATTCCATGGTTTGTTACAATAAGAATACTAACGATGTTACTAGCTTGAAAGTGTTGGACATAATCTAGTTGATTTTTTTTTGCGGCATATCTTACTAATGTTTTCCACGAAAGGAAAAATTGAATTAGTTTTTGTAATGTAGCTGGGCGGAAGTACATGCATGGTACGATATCATTTTTTATTTGGCAATGTTGGGGTTTTACCTCGTTTTTCCACAAAAAAAACTGATGCTTCTTCAGGAGTTGAATGATAAGTGCTAATGTCCAGATACAGTTGCGTAAGAATTAGTAGCTTTCTATAGTCATACATATGAATTGGCCACAATTAGAGTTTTATTACATTTTAGTCTTGAGCTCTGCACTCTTCCCCAAGGGGATTTGCTGCCTTCCCCCATCCTCTCTGCTTCCTTCCCTTCACTCCCGTCCCATAGTCCACTCTAATGGACTCTTCCATTTTCTTTGATTTAGTTCTTTGGGCGAGTCAATAACGTTCTATTTCATTGATTCATCCTTTGTTTCTCATATGCTTTTACTTCTTGATATCTCTTTAAATCATTTACCTTTGAACTTATTCTATTTCCACTTCTGAGTTTTTGTTAAATTCTGACTCCTATGGATTGCTATTTGTTCCGTGCTTTTTAATGCTGGTGTGATGATGCATGCTTTCAATTTTAGCGACACCCAAGAAGGCACATTCGTTTCACAGGCCACCTTTCGTTCCTTCTTGTAATCTTTATGATCTTTTCTCAGTAATTTATATTTTCCTTCCTTACTGTGATATAAGAAAATCAGCAAACAACAGATAATGGAGAAACAGCAGTAATCTTTCCTAAACAATATGTCCTCTTATGAACAAAATTTGTTTTGAAAGATGAAATTTGATGCTTATTGAGTTATTGCTTATGTATGATGTCATATTATGTTTCTTTGGGATTTTTTCATTTTGCTAGTGTAGAATCTTGTTTGCTTTGCATTGGATAAAAAGTTGAATTAACAAATGACTTATATCAATGTAATGGTTCAACAATTTATGAGTATTATTTTGGTCCTGTTTTATAATTCTGTGATTGTGTAGGCATTTTCATATGGTGTTTCTGGATAATGAACTTTGTTAATTGGTTTGCCTTTAAGTGAACCTTTTCATACTTTTGCACTGATGCCGATAAGCTTTGTTATTTTTGCCTTAAGTGCTTTGAAGTTTTTGCATTTTTGCTTAGTTTTTCTTTCATCTCTTCATCATTGAAAATCTTTATTGCTTGATTCAGAAATGCGTTTTGTCTGACTGCTAGAAGTTTCCTTGAACATTTGCAGATTAAGACGCACCCAAGTCACAACTTTATTGGCTTGCTATTGGGTCCTGAAAGCAATACACAGAAACGGCTTGAGGAAGTAAATCTGCTTTATATCACTGATGTGCCATTCATGCTTTTTGTTAATTAAATTTCCTGCAAATAGAAGGTTTCTTATGTAGTGCACAATTTGGTGGTACCTTTTGCTTGTGATGCTGTTTTTTCTTAAATTCTTGAAGATTGTAATGATACCTTGTCGCTATGGAAAAGGAATCTCTAACTAGGATATTAGGTTGACCTTCTTTCTGAAGAATAATGTTGTTATAAACCTCATTTTAGTTCAATTTCTAAATAGACATATTCATCTGCCATACCCCTTGGATAGAAGCTGTTGAATATCCTACCTAAAGTGCTTAATTAGGACTTGCTCTCTTGCTTATTGACCATCTCATAAGTATCCAAACGAATCTTATTTGCAGGTGAGTTTCACCTGGCAAATACTAGTGACTGTCCTTTTCCTTGTTCACCTTTCTCTAAAATAAAATTAAACTATATATAAATTTTATGGTAAAGTTCTTAGTATTACAATACGTAATCACCAATAAACATAATATTTTGATTATTACAACCAATTGTAATTAAAAATATGATGAAAATTGTTAGCATAGTTTGTTTTATGTAAATTAAAAAAAAATAATAGTGAATCGTCTTTCATCAAATCTTGGGACATTTCAACGTATAAATATTATATCGTTTTGTTTATTCTTTGCACTAAAGCATTTTTAATGGATAGAACATAATGACATTAGAAGATTCATATAGTTGATGCCATCTTGTGGGTTAAGACTTTTATTGTTATTTATGTTTACAATTAAGGTGGTAAACAATATATTTGTAGTCTTAACCATAAACATTTGTTGCTCATATGTTTTATTGCTTATGTACTAGGAAACTGGAGCGAAGGTACGAGTTTATGGAACCAATTTAGACTCTAAGGTGGAGGTATGATCCTTAAATTTATTTCGTGAAGGTTGTTTATTTTGATTAGATGAATACATTAATATAAAATGCCTCTTCTTTACTAGAAAGTTTTTGGAGCTTATGTGACATTCTTTTTTGATATGGTTCTTAGAATGTATGACATACCTGTGAAAATGAGGTACAAACCTAAAATCAAATGAATGGTTAAATGGTCATCTTTATGCACTACAGTCACTCAGTGGTATTAAAGTTGAGCATGAATGGCTAGTTGGGCCTATTTAATCATGAAATGATAGCTATTTTGGCTTTAGGCGATGTAGAAGACATCTCATTGAACTGTTCAACAAATTTGTTTTCCTAGGAAAAAGTTTGTGAGCAAGTTGAACTGATCATCTCTGGATTCAGAGATGATTTTCTTTCACATCATGAAATATATGATTAGTTTTGCTTTGTGCTGAGCTTTGCATCTTTGAATTCATGAGGTCCAAACCTTATATAACTCCTTATCTAGCTTATGGCACCAGTACAACTTCTTTGCTGTACTCTTGACTAATAAAAGCAGAGTCTACATTGCCTTTTACCTGTACTTAATCTGGCATAAAGCTATCCCAATGTATAGAAATGTGAATGCAACATCATTACTATTTCAAGCCTCTCAACTAAGTTTGCAAAAACCTAATTGCCATGACATTTGGATTGAAGATAGTATGAACCATTTTCTTTATTATTATTTGAGTGAACAACTCCTTTACCCAGGAGCAGTAGATGCCTTCTCCTCTACAACTTTCTTTCTTTTTTTTGTTTTAGCTTGATTAGAATGAATGCCTTCTAAAGATTAGAATTGTCATAAGCTTACTAACCGCTTCATTCTATGATCTCCATTGTTTATTAAGCTAATTTGTTAGTCTCTTTTCTCATTCAGGTGTAAAATTTATTATCGTTCTTTGTTTTTCAGCGTGAAATAACCAAGTCAGATGTAAATGAAGCTCTTGATGCATATGGAGAACTGTATGTCCATGTCTCGGGTGATACATATGAGAAGGTTGATGCAGCTGTTGCCCTGATTGAGCTTCTACTTACTCCAGTATCTGTAAGATTTTTGAGTTCTAAATATCAACATTGATAGGCTTGAAGTTTACTCCGTGAGTTACCAAGTTGTTTCCCCTTGTTCTTCAGGATAATAATGCAAAGGACTTGAGTTCCTCATCTTCAACAAATAACGCAGATGTCCAAACCCAAGATTTTGGTCCATCTAGTTTTCTCATGGCACCTGTGCCAAATGCTAGTCAAGCTGCCCCAGCACCTCCTTCTTTCGCTCCTGTTCAACCCGGTCATCTTCCATTTCAGCCACACCAAGCTCTCTGGTTTCCGGGGACACCACCAAATGTTGCATCTGGTCCAACCTCTGTTTTCATGCGTCCAATTTTACCCGGCAATCCTGCTCAATTTCCTCCTATACGTGCCATTTCCAGTGTCCCTCAAATGTTTACCCAACCTTCAAATTTTGGGCCAATTCCTCCATTAAGACCTCCATTATCCTCCATTCAGCCGCCTCTCAATCAACCCCCTTCAGCTCCCGCTTTGCAGCCATTCTCGGTTGGTCCAATGGCAGCCGGAAGGCCCCCTGTACCCGTGAATCCTCAGATCGTTCTTCCTATTAGACCCATGACGCCACCTTTAATTTCTTCTGGACAGCCTCTTCCTTCCAGTGGAATTGTACGACCTCAGCTTCCTGTTCCTTCACCTTCTTTAGTTTTAGGACCTCAACATAACCCTCCTTCCAATGTTCCAAGGCCTCCAGTTGCAGATTTTGGCCCTCGTTCAGCTCCTCTCTTTTCTCCCCAGCCTTCCGCAAGCCCTCCGATTCTTTCTTCTGCACCTCCAAAAATGGCTCCTGCCCCTGTAGTAGTCCGTCCGCCCATGCCCATCCCTGCTCCTGCACAACAATCTCCCGTTCCTCTTCAGCACACCCCCATGCCTGCTCCACCTCCTGTACCGGCTCCCATGGTGCCTGTTTCTCCATCAAACACCAACGCCGCGGGCGCCGCAGCTACGGCGCCGAAGCCTCTGCGCCCCATATCTGGTGATTTCACTTTTCAGCCTCTCAGAACCCAGCCCCCATCCGTCATATTTTCTGCTCAGAGAGCACCGTCCTTTCGGCCCGCCCAAACCTCGCCTCGGCCCCAGCAAATGCAACTCCCTTCAGGTGCTCCTCTCAGGGCACAACCTCCACCTCCCATCTCTCTAGGATACCCCTTCGGCTCATCTAACTTCCCCCCTCCCCAAAGTTCGAATACCATGCTTCCCCCAAATCAACCTGGAGGAACATTTTCTTCAGTGCCAAACCTGCAGTTAGGTGGTAAAACGATTGGCTTCATGCCCGGTAATGCTCCCACAACCCCCGGAGGAAGCCAGATATATGATCCATTTTCGCCTACAGCCTCGGCGGCACCGGCACCGGCACCGGCACATCAGGGTGGTAATCCGGCGAACAATAGAAAACCTGAAGCAGATGCTGAATACGAAGATCTGATGGCATCTGTGGGCGTTAAGTGATGGCTTCTGAATGCCAAAACCGATCAGTACCTTTTGATTTTATTTAGTAATGTACTAAGACAAATTAACCATTGACGTGGTCTTGTGGGAACTGGCAATTTACTACTGTTTTCTTACTTTGATGGTTTCTCTTCATAACTTATATTTTATTGTAACCTGTGCTTGTTAACTTATATTAAATAAATGAATCTAACGTTTTATTCTTATGAAAATTTAATACAAGGCTCATCGCCCATTTTTTAATTAAAAAAATAAAAATATTTTGACTCTCCTTGCGTTATATGTGTCTTCATGCTTATTTTTTTCAGTTTAATTTAATAAATATTATTGTATTTTAATATATTTTGTAATATTAATTTTTTTTTTAATTTTGATTTTTGTCACCACCGATCGTGGTTGGATTCAGTTGCTGTTCGTCTTCACGAAGCTGCCTAACAGAGAATTGTTCCTTCTCTTTTAAGCCCGTGGGCTGCGAACGCGGAATCATATCTCCAGTTTTCCCTGAACCAGTGTGCTGCCTTAGTCAATGAAGAAGTTCTGGCCATCCTCTCTATTACGGGATCTTCCGCGGGTCTTCTTGTACCCCTCCGGCATACACCGCAGAAACCATTGCTGCCATGTATCGTGGACCGCGATACCCTAGGTTTTTGTATGGCAAGAAGTCGTTGTCTTATCGGCTGTTACTAATGGTTCTCCTGGTGCTATTGGTGTACTTTTTGATACTGCTCGGCATGGGCATCGTCTCGCTTCCCGTGGATTCCGAATTTTCCCACAAGGCCGCTCGCCGTGTTGATAGAGAGATCTCTGTGACGTATTCTCCATTCATTTCCATTAATTAGTTGTTCTCGGTTTTTTTTTTTTGTTTTCATTTCCAGCATCTATCTGATCGTTTGTGTAGTAAGCTGTATGGTTTGAATTTAATTTTATTACTATGCTTAAGTTTGCAATTGTGGGTTTTAGGGATGGAGTCGGCAGTAGAGGTAAGCAGTGGACGGAAGTCCTCTCTTGGGAACCGAGGGCCTTCATCTACCACAATTTTCTGGTAATTCCTTTGGTTCTGCTTTGGTTGTTTTCTTTGAAGAGTTTTCTTGCACTGACTCTTTAAAGTTCAAAGATTTGTTGTCTTAGCTGTGAACCGGAGATTAATCTACCTTGAAAAGTGACTCGTTTGCAACTTTTATTTCTTCAAATTTTAAATAACTCAACGAGAGGCGTTTTTTTTAAATCGAGCTACTTCAATTTTTCCTTGGGACAATGTTAGCTTGATTTATTGGTGATGTCCTTATTCTAGTTTTTTATTGAAGTTTAGTTGGTCTATTTTGTTGGAATCAAGGGTTCTTTTGGGATGGATGTTGTTTTTTTTAAGATGAAGTGTCTTTTGAAATGGAGTTTTTAAAGGATGATCTGCTTGAGTTGAAAAAAGTTTTTCAATAGGTTTTGGCCTAGCTTTTAAACAAAGGAACTTTTAAAAAGTTATCATGAATGGAACTTGAGTAGGAATCTTTCTTAAGCATTTCCCTTCTTATTCAGGTCGATCGTCAAATTTTAATTCTACATATGGTACATCATTGCACAAATTTTGATGTTGTTGTCTTTTCACCTTTGTTATAATTTATATGCAATCATTAAGGATTTTTAGATTACCACATCTATGTCGTGTATACTAGTAGCCCTCCTTTGATATATTTAATAACATTATCATTTAATTAAAGCATGATTATAAATTGTAGAGGCTTCCATATTCATGCACATCTATTTCTTTACCCTTGGCATCTCAGGGTACAAAGGGAAGTGAAACTCCACTCATGTTGGTTGTAAAAGGGTAATATTGGGAAGCTAAAGCTCATTTGTGGTTGTTGTTAGACGTTATCAACACCTTATTTTACATTGAGATTTGCATCTTCAAGAAAAATTTGTAGACATTTGCATCTTCTCAAAGAAAGATTTGTTTGAAGTAATTGTTTTGCATTAGTTGCATTATGTGGTTTACAACATAACTAAGTTGCACTGGCAACAATAGATGGGGCTCAAAAGATCTAATTTACGCTTTTTTCTCTCCTGTTCTTGAGTTGTTTAAATTAGATGTAGACTATGAATATTTTTTAAACTTTTATGCTTTCAAAATTTTTAGCCTATGCCATTTATCCAACCAGAAGCACTAATCCTGTGTATGCTTCTGCAGTCAAAGAAAGAATGCAAATATTTAATTGAACTAGCGAAGCCTAGGATGAGAAAATCTAGCGTTGTGGATAGTACTACGGGTAAAAGTAAAGATAGCAGGTTTTGTTTTTATCTTACTTATTTTTTCATTTGAAATTAGATTAATCTGAACTTCCTCATAACTATGAATGCTTTTGCAGGGTGAGAACTAGCTCAGGCATGTTTTTATCAAGAGGGCAAGACAAAATTATTCGGGCAATTGAGAAAAGGATAGCTGATTATACCTTCATACCTGTTGGTATGTTTTGAAATATTTGTGTTTGCCATGTTTTTAGATCATAATGTTTGTTTTATGCAAACATAAGAAAATTCTTAGAAACGTAAGCACCATAACATATAATATGCCCACAAAAAACAAGTTAACCTGATGAGGCTTTGTTTGTTAATGCTTTTAGATGTTGGATTATGTTGTTCATGAAATATTTCATTTAACAGTGACTTTATCCTTCAAAAGAAGTTGCCAAGGTTTAAATTAGAGAGTATAACCTTCAACTTTCATTAAAAAAAACCAGAAAAGAAAGACTTCAACTATTGTAAAGACAAGTTGGGATGCTGGGAAATTTTTACAACATTTCATGAATGTGTTTTTCATAGAATACTACATTGTGGTATGCTAGTTTCGTGAGCAAAACAACCAAAAATACATTTTAAATGAAGGCTTATTTATTTTAATTAAGATAAAATTATTCATCTACTTAACAAATAATTTTAATGTTTTGACTTTGCTCAGTTTGTAATTAATCTATTTTTTCTTTACTATAATTGATTATAATAGAAATTAAGTAATAAGGTTTTTCAGTGATGGTGTTATTCATATCCTAATGTATTAACTTGAAGTTTCATATGACAATTTAATCTTATCAAGGCCTAACTTTGAGTTTGCATTTTTTTTGTTTAATTTGCAACATCCTTATTGAATACAAATTTGATGATATGTGGTATTAAGTTTTTTCTTGTGATGTTTTTTTTTGTTGATTATGTATATTAAGAAAAGGCAAGATGGAGTTGAAATTATCAATAACCTTATGTTATCGGGGTTTTACTTTAATATGTACAAAATTAAGTATGTGTTTTATTGATGATTTGATTCGTATGAGTAGATACCTTACCTTGGAAGGGTTATTTGATGGTCGTGAAATTGCGTTTCTATCAATGCGAATAGGATTATGGTTTGCAGGTTGGTGGAGGAAGATGTGTACAATAGAGAAGTTGGGGGCGAGAAATTGAATAGCTAGGTTGGTGTGACTAGTTGAGTGGGTGCAAAATTGTTGCAAGTGGGCGAGTGGGTGGTGGGTGCTCGTCGACCTATGGGAGAACAATGAGGGTCTTGGTTGAGCAGGGAAGTCTACAGCGGCTATAGGACCCTGTTTGGAAAGATCTACAGTACCTAATGCATGTGGGACCGTCGGTGTTGGCTGGAGGGGGGATGGTGGTGACGAAGAGAAATCTAAATTGCAATTCGAATGAGGATAAATCCTAATCTACGCCTTTGTGGATAGAATCTCTTGTGCATATATGTACCTCACTAGATGTTTTAAGTTCTTGATTGATTGCAAACCAAAAACTTATTTTTTTAATTCCTTAACAATGCTTAAATAGAATATAGAAAAAGGCCTTGTTAAAGTGTAAAGTTTGAAACTTTTCAACTCAAAAACTAATAAATAATAAAAAGCAATGAAAATTGAAATATATAAGAAAATGTCTAAACAAATAAAAGATATTCTTGGATCTCGTAGGTAACACATTGTAATCCAATGATACCTAAAAATATATAATCTTGATAAAACTTTCAGGCCCTTGCTTGTATATGGTCCACGGATTGCAATGAAATTGAATCTCATACATCTTGTTCTTTATTGGATTTGCTTGCAATAATTCTTTTAATACAAGGTGTTCTTTGCTTCAATAGTTCATTGGGATGAATGCGTTGAAGTAATGGGTAAAGATAATGAGTTTTGGTAGTTTACCTTTAGTAAATACATTCCAAACGTTTTGGACTTAGGGCCAAGAAGGTTGCATTCCTCGATAATTCTTTAAGAGGATCCATCTTTTAAGGGCTCCTTTTGTGCTTACTAATCAAGGATAATTATGCTTCAATGTTGGGCCTATTTAAGGTTTGTACTATTGTCAAATGTTCTCCAAAATTGGTGAAGGTGTCTGCTTCAACATTGCTCTTGAGGGATCTGACATATGTTTATGTGCTCTAATTTCTTCATCTCCAATGTAAGTTTCTTGTAAATCTTTGAGACAGCATCTTAGGTAGTAATGTTGTGTTTCGTTTGACTCACAAGTTTATTGACCTTGATGCTTCTTTAATTCTTTGTAAATGCAGGATCGGGTTGTCAGGAAAAATGTAGATTTAGGTTTTCCTGTCATAGTTATCTTCTCCTTACCATGCCGCTCAAGCTAGTCAAGGTTGATAAGCCTTAATTCTCAACTGGGTTAGCCAAATTTTATAGCTTGCTCTTTGATCCTAGTAGTCAGTTACCGATTGTGTGACATGATTCATGGATGGATACTTCTCGGAACTTTTCCAGTTGAGTTGGATGGTTACCATTGGCTTGGCTGTTCTTGACCTGATTGCTTGGCACCCTATCTGGTTAGCTATTGAAACTTCCTCCAATAGCAGATCACGACTTTCACAACTTTCGTTTAATTTCTCGATATATTAATTAATAAATTGAATATTATTTAATTCAATTTATCTGCATATAATTTTATGTATATTTATATTTGGTAATTAAGTGTATATAATTGTACAAGATTTATGAAAATAATGAGCACATAAAATTAAATATGCATCGGGCATGCATTCTGCATCTCACATGGAATGTTATGTTGTGCATGGTATGCTTTTACGTGCCAACAGTTTTGTCCTGCTGTACTTCTTTCATTTATTGTATATAATTTAATTTTAAGTGATCTTAGATTCCAGTAGCTCAACTCGAAATTGGTTTTGATTGTCATAGATTATCTCTTGATTTGCTCGACTTTGTGATATTCGATTCTGATTCGAATAAAATTTTGAATGATTTTTGACTTTTGCATATTTTTGTCGCCCCCTAATTGCTACTTCCTTTTGTTTTGGTGAGCATAATTGTCATATTATATTTGATATGTGCATTTTTTTTTCAATTTAGTTCTTATCAATAGATTTGTTAGTTTCTTTAGTTTTTATGTATTTCCTTTTTGTTCCTTGTTGCACTCTGAAGGCGGCGTTCTGCATATGCATTTGATCCTTTAAGTTTGTGGTTGATGCAGAGCATGGAGAAGGACTTCAGGTTCTTCACTATGAAGAAGGGCAGAAATACGAACCCCATTTCGACTATTTTCTTGATAAATTCAATACTAACAACGGTGGTCAAAGGATCGCCACGGTGCTCATGTACCTGTATGTATTTTTCTTTTATATCGCCTTGATGTTGTGGTGGCTTATGATTTGTGTGTTTTGCAGTTCGGATGTTGAAGTGGGAGGTGAGACAACGTTCCCTTATGTTAAAGTAAATAGCAGTTCTTTACCATGGTACAATGAGTTATCGGAATGTGGAAAGAAAGGCCTTTCTGTTAGGCCAAAAATGGGAGATGCTTTGCTTTTTTGGAGCATGAAGCCTGATGCAACTCTTGATCCATTGAGTTTGCATGGTAAACCATTTTTTTTATTGCGTTTTACCTCTTTTTAATCATGTTCATTCAAAGACATTATATGCTTTCATTTTTTTTCGTGATTTACAGAAAAATGGTTGAATCTACAGCAAATGCTTTCATTTTTTTTTATTATATGCTAAAAGTATGTTTGCTTCTGTGTTGCTTACATTGTTCAGGTGCATGTCCGGTCATTAAAGGCAGTAAATGGTCATGTACTAAGTGGATGCATTTAAATGAATATAAGCTTTAGCAACTGATTGCAGAAGGTACTCTTCAACACTAACATCTGTCCCTTAGAATTTTTTTTCCTTTATTAGCTATGCCTAATTTATTATCAAGCACACTGGATAGTTGTTAATTGTTTGTGAATAATTTGTTTTTATTTAACAGCTTTACCAAAGAACAGTTAACTATAACAAAGTTTATCTTACCATTTTAATGATAATGGTTTCATAGTTGTGGCCTACATGATTGTACTCGAAACATTTGGTTAGAAATAAGGGCATTTTAAATAGATTGGTGATAAGCTCAGGAAGAATTAAGATTGGTGGTTTAATCATGTTAAGAAAAAGCCATTTAATGTCATTAGTAGGACATATGGCTTATTTGGATTTTTTCTTGCATATAGAGGAAGGGGACACAAAAATATGTTGTAACAAATTATTAGAAATGATCGTGTGTTTGAATATTATAGAAGAGTTGTCAATGAATAGAAAACGAATATAGTCACGAAATTTACACTGTTGACTCTTTTTATTAAAATTAAGACTAATTATCAAAACATTTTTAAAGGTGAGATTGTCAATTATCATAGGACTGGTTCATTAAAAAATTGTTGCATAAATCTAGCGTGATTCCTGAGTATGTTTCAAATCAATTATTTTAAAAAGGCTTTTTTCAAGTTGAAAATCATAGTTGTGACAAATAGTCACACAAAAGTTAATTTTTATTAAAATTTTTTATTTGTTTTAATTCACAAGTTATTTACAAAACAAAGCTTATCATGTAGGTGTTATGCACCAAATTATCTTTATAATTATGTAGTTTTTAAGATGATTCATTGGACTTCTTTTGTTGGTGAACTTTTAGGGTTGCTATCAGTTTGACTTTTGAGGCTAAGATTGATTGAAAGTTTGATGCTTGGCTTGAAGCTGAATCTGTGGTAATCTGTGATGGAAATAAGTGTACTAAACTATAATTTGTAGTAAAGAAAGCTATTTATTGCAAATGGACCTGGAGAGCGGTTATTTGCTTGAAACAAGTGCAGTAAAGCTGTTTATGCTGCAAACTTTGTACAGATACTGATCAAAAGGAAATGAATGATATTTTTTGTTAATAATTGAGCAAATTAACTTGTATTGCAGGACAAAGGATCATGGAGAGAAGTGAATTAGATCCTGCATGCTATAAAACCGGAATTTCTAAACATAAAAGTTAGTTGATCACTTGTTTCCTATGCCCATAGATTAGTCCAGTAATTGAGAATAAATATGTTTGTAGTTCAGTAGGAATTATTTGAAGTATAATCAAACCAAAGTGTGAAAGATATGGTTAGAAAGTTTCTTAATATAATTTTCCCTTGTCTCATTTGGCAAAATATTTGTTAACAATTAACATGTAAGAAAACTACTTAGGTGGCTACACAAGGAACATGGTGTGAAGGCCAAGATGATCATTGAAGCAAATGATTTCTCTACCCATGAGATGGATGTATTACTTTGCTCCCTTTTTACTTGACGTTTTATCATTCTTTCTCTTTGGCATTAAAGAAAGTAGTTCTCAAAGTGATGAGGATTTAAGATTGCATTGAAAGATGATTTCAAGGAAGTTTGCAATGTTTGAAGAGGAAGTGATTTTCCTGAATTCCACAGAGGAAGGGTAACATGAAGGACAAAAATGAGACCAAGGATGAAGAAATCAACTGTCATGAATGCAAGAGAAAAGGAGAATATGAAGTCAAACTTCTGTTGTAAGAAAAAAATGAAGAAGATTAAATAGGTCATGGTTGGCATCAAGAGCGAGATGAGTTAGCATGCATGGAAGATGTGGCATTAGAGGTGGCTAACCTTTTTCTAGTGGCTAAAATGACATCATAAGCAAGGATATGATAAGTGACCTTTATCTTATGAAGAATTAGAAGATACTTAAACTGAATTATTTTATGAATATGAAAAGCTTATGGATACATGTTTTATTTTGAAAAAGAAGGTTTATGGATTATGAAGGATTATGTGAGCCCATGAACAATAAGCTGCATAGGATCTGAGTTAATTTTAAATAAGCAAAGGATCAAGCCTATGTCCTCATTGTCAAGAATGTAGACTTAAAGAGGACTTTGGCTCTCATCAAAGATCAAATTTCACAATCCATTCTCTCCATGATCGAGAAAACTAAAAAAGATATTTCATTACTATTCTAATTCTCATGCCTTTACTTTTAGACATCATTACTAGGATGAAATTTTACACAATTATGCTTCTCCTTCAAAATTTGTATGTCGTTATCATGGGAGGCATAGTTATAAAGCTAATACTTATCATGTTAGCATTTCAATTTTTGCAAATGCTAGCACTTACAAGTGGTGATCCTTAATTCATGATGAATTAGAAATGATTTTGTAAATAATAATGTGCTAGTATTGAGCAAATCTTGTCTTCCTAAGGAATCTTTTAGTTAAAGCAAATATTATTCTTAAATAAAAGCAAATCTTGAAGAATCTTTTCTATAAAAGAAGAGATTTATAACATAGAATATTAATCTTTAGTTCAAGTGGAATGTCACCTTGCTTCTCAAATTTGGATTGTTGTCATCTTCCATACATTTGTCATAATGGGCCATCTTGGTTCAAGTTGAATTGTCCCATTCTATTTATGATACAACTCGATGCAAACTCTAAACTGGATTGCCTTCATTTGACTTCTTTGAATTGGTTTATGCTTGACTTGAAGCTTGTGCACTTGTGTCTCATTAGCTGGCTATCTTATATTTTAATTACAACTAGTGAGGAGCAACTCTACTTCATAGAGTTACTTAGTGAGATGTCGTAAGTCATGGGTCATTTAGTCCTCTTTTGAAAGTGATTGGTTGTTTAACTTTGATTGGGAACCTATGTGGAGCATAAACGCTAGATAAAATTATTTTAGTAGTAATATTATTAATATCAAGGAAATTTGGTTTCAATGCAAGGGCAATTGTTCATTGGCGATAACCATATTATAGTTCCCTCACAAGCTACTAGGCAATGACATTACTTGAAAATTAAGATATTCTAGATATTGAAAAATGAATTGATAAACTATTTGAAAAGAAAATCAAGAGCATAAACATTATAATTAATTTGAAGAAATTTGAAAAGCTTACATGCTCTCATTTGTAGTTTTTTGTATTTAGTATAAGTATAATGCTCAAATCTAATTCTTATTAGCTTCGCCCTCTTCATACTATTTTGAAGATCTAGTTTGATTGAAGACATCGAAGTAATTGATATTGCTCTCCATAATTTGGTTCATTTCTTGATTGTGCTTATGATGAAAGTTATGTGCAAATATAAAGGCAAAATAATAAAATGCATGTTAAGTTGTAGTAGCTAAGTTGAGAGGCCTAATCCATAGAGAAATTGAAATGAGATTGCTCAATAGTTTTAGATATGGTGCTTTTGTCTGCAAATTCAGAAGTTGGTAAATAAAGTTCCCACATGCTTATGTTCTTGCCTATCAAACATTTATTAACTAGGTTCTATTCATTTCTTACATTTGATCATTAGCATATGAGTGAAAAGTCAATGAGAACTTGAGTTGAATGCCAAACAATTTTAAATAAACTTTTCGAATGTAAAATGTCAAATTAACATCGTTTTAGAGGATAAACTATGAAATCTATTAATTTTGCACAAGAATATGCTAGTGATGTGGGTTGCATCATTTATTTTGAAGCATGGATGGAATTATGTAATTTTTGAAGAAAGATCGAGACAAGGATATTAACATGATGGTAGAGGGTCTTATGTAATGTTAGAATAAAATCCATGAGTCATTTATGGCTTGTTAGGCATTTAATAAAACTATGTATTTTCTTGATTATTATTTTGTAGCTTTAGCATCTTTACAAGAAACATGTTCAACAATCCTTTTTAATGATGGTTAGCAAAGTCTAGTTTCTAACAATTAAATTGTTTTGACTCACCTCTAAATGCATTTTAGTGATAAATAATTCTCTCAGGGATGATTACGATATGCATAATATTTTTCTTTCAACAAATAATCTTTTTTTTTTTTATCATGAATGAGGCATATAAGGCAACCAACCTTCATGTAATTTCAAATAAATCAATTAAGACAATTTAATAAATTTTTGATATCTTTTTAAAGTCCTGGATTCTTATATCCCAATATGCTAACTGTAGAGTTAATTCTTGATAGCATGCTTGTGGATTATTTTTTTTCTTAGGTTTATGTTTCAAAAAAAACCTTGGAAGTATTCAACCCATGATTTAATGTGCTTCAATGCATGATAATCAACATTGAAATACACTCTTTATGAAATGGTAATGTCTCCAATATTGCAATGTTACTCTATTGCATAAATTTTATTTTTGTAAATAGAATATTTCTTCTTTGCATCATTCAATTCTTTACTAAAGAAGACAATGGTGTGATTATTTTGTTTCAAAACACCACCTACTCTTACACTAAATTGTCACATGTAATCTCAATTTTTTTTATTGAAATATGGTAAATTACCTCATGATTAATGTGGAGGTCATGGTTATGAGTTGATTGAATATTTTTTTTTTTCCTTAGGGATTTCAGTGAAACTTTTCTTTCTTCAAGTTTTCAATAAAATATGTTGCTATGGAACAAAAGCATTTAATAAATCTACAATAAAAGATAGCCAAACATGAGAAACTTCTAACCTTAGTGCTACTAGTAGGGATCAATAGTTTTAATTTTATTAATTTTGGTTGTATTCCTTAGAAGGAAACTATGAAACCCATAAAATTCATCTCAAACTTGTGTGATTTAGCTTAGTCTTTTGTTCAACATATTTCTTCATTATATAAGTATATATAACAACAAATTAATACAAATAATGAGCTCTATGAAAGACTAGTCAATGTATGTAAGTGCTATTGAGAATTCAAAGGGGGTCATCAAGTTATGCTTAAAAATTTCTTTGCATCCATAAGATTTAAATAAGGTTTTCTTGATGTATTGTTCAACATCACTTGTAAATTTAAAAAGATATGTTAGATTTATTTTTGAACTATTTTTGGGCTCTTATGCTTTTGTGTGATAGTTGTCGACTTGATTCATGTGTAACATAGAATATTTTGAAGAATCTTGCTCCGCATTAATTCAATCACACCAAGAATTTTGATCTAAGTTAAAAGTTTAAATAATCTTATATTGGATTTGATGGTATTTTCTCTATTTCTTCTTTTATAGGTCATATGTTCTTTGATGATGATTCATTCTTCCAACAAACTAAGATCTCGTGAGATATATTAGGACTAATAGAAGACTTTCATAAAGAATTTGGAACTAAAAGGCAAGGGAAGCTGGTCATTTGTTGAGTCTTTTGCAAAATAGTTAGCATGCAAGTTCTTTTATGTAAAATTTTTTTATATGATAATTAATCTTTTATATTAAAAATATTATTAATAAATTTGTCAAGTGATAAGTGTAGAATATATATATATATATATACACACACACACACACATACATACATACGCGCGTGTGTGTGTATTTATAGTTAATGTTTTTATTGATTCTAGATTATAAGTTTTTGTATATTATTTTTCATATTTTAAAGAAAAAGATTTTTAAGATCTATCAAAACTAATGTATTATCTTGATCAATAAAAAATTCTTAAATTTTTATTTTTATTTACTTATTTAGCATATTTCAAGTTGGTGAATCTAATCTGGTGTTCTATTATTTCATGTAAATTATGATTCAAATTTATTTATAGAGTCAAAAACATAGATGGGTAGGAATATTCTCATAGGTAATAGATTTTTTTAAAAATTTAATCATATATTATTTCAAATAGAAATTATTTAATGTCTTTGAAAATAATGATGTTATAGATATATGTATATAACTTTTAGTTTTGTATAAAATTTTAATTAAATACTTTAATAGATTATTAAGTGTCTTATTAATTATTTTAGTCTACTCATTTATTTATGCATAAAATATGGATAAAAATTTTAGTTTTTTATCAAACAATTTTCTTTTAAGTCTTTTGAAAAATAAGATGTGAATCTAAAGTTCTTATCAAAACTATAATAGTTGTTAATGTTTGTAATCTAATTATTCGAAAAAAATAATTTTATTATATGAAAAACATAATTAGCTTTTTGACATGAGATAAAATAAGTTATGTTAAATAATCAATCTATTGTCTCAAGAAATGCTACCATGCCTAGCAAGGTGTATAATTCTAATATAATATCTAGAAAAATATCTTAAAACTTATTTGAAATTAACAACTAAATATATTTATGCAATTTTTGTTTAATAATTTTTACTAATTTACAAGACACTATAAAAAGTGTTTTATAATTAATAATTTAATATATTATTTATTTATTTTTTAAACCTATTCCTTAAAAAAATTGGCCAAACCTCTTAAAAAGATTTTAAAAACTCTCAAATCGAGTTTTCATGTAAAACTAAATGTTAAGGACCAATGTTGATTGTGGTTTTGTTTGGACATCACGTTTGTTAAACATTTTTATAAATTTTTTATTTTCAAATTTAAATATCCTTCTTTAAAATGTGATAAACAAGGTCATAAAATTGATCACTTTATATTTTTTAAAGATAAAGATAAATTTCAAATTTTATAAATCAATTTTACAAAAATGTATTTCCATTAAAATAATTTTTTTAAAAAAATTAATTTAAAAATATTTTAATGATTAATCTTGAAAAGAAAAAGATATAAGTTCCGGCCCCACAACCATAGGTGTCTCCATGCTTTCGATGTTTATATTCGAGGCTGACTTTTCCGAACTGTGTCGTGAGGCGGCGCCACCACCGACGACGTATGAAGGGTAAAAGAATAAAGAACGCAATTCCCTCTCTCTCTCTCTCTTCAGACTTGTTCTCTTCGAAGGCCTTCGAATCTAGATCCAGTCGGACTCCCATTACCGATCTGGTTCTCGATCCCCTGCTGATTCCGTCGCGCGTCTTAGATCTGTAAAAGCGGGTTGACTGATGAACGACGCGGTGTCGATACGCGTTCCCTATCGGCACCTTAACGAGGCTGAGCTTGAGCTTGTCAGCCTCGATGGTGATATCCACGACGGGGAGGAGGGAGGGGCTAAAACGCGATTCCCGGTCTCTGGTTCTTCGCCGTCTTCGTCCTCAGATTTTGAATCTTCCACGCCGCTGCCCCAGGGTAACCGTGGGAGCAGCTTGAAGACGTTGATTCTGGGCTCGATGGTAGGCGCTGGAGTTCAGTTTGGCTGGGCTCTGCAATTGTCGCTGTTGACTCCGTATATTCAGGTGGTGTAGTTATAGAAAGTGATATTCTATGGTGAAGGAGAGTGATGTTAAAAGCATTGTTAAAACTTTTTGCAACAGATGATGTTCTTTGTGTGTTGACCTCGTTATGAGGTGATCTTACTAATGCTGTAAGAAGAGCCTTATATATATTTGAACTTGAAATATATTGGTGAGTAGTGAATTAACTGATTAAGTAGAGTTCATCTTATTCTTCCTTGCCATAGTTATATTACAGCACAAGCCTTTTTCTGTTAGTAGAAACGAAAAAAGAAAAAATCAATGGATACATTTGAGGCTTGCATTTGATTTGAACTTCTTTTTCTTCTTATTGCTGTAATGTTTTCACTTAAATGCTCATTGTCTTCATTATTGTGGGCCAGTGTTCCACTTTTTTTGTTTAGTTTCCGTATTTGCAATTAATATATCCTAACAAATTGTTATAACTTTTCAAGTCAATAATGATGTTATATGCATTTCTCTGATCTTTCAGGACCATGTGTTTTTTCTAGCTTCTGCTGCACGTGGAAACTGTCATTAATTTTCCAATTTGTATTCCCTTACTAGATATGTAGTCAATCATTTTTTTAAATCAAACGATAAACATCCTTATTTGTTTGTTTTTGCAGACTTTAGGAATAGGGCATGCCTTTTCTTCGTTCATTTGGCTTTGTGGACCTATCACTGGCTTCATAGTAAGGGCTCAATCCTTTTGTTTACTTTACTAATGTTTAAATTATTTTATTCGGAAATATGTTTGGATGCTTTGTAACCTTATTAGATTCTTTGCAAGTTTTTTATGTGTTTCATATTAATATAATAAGGATTGAAATGACCATCTACTCTACTAATTACTTACCCGTTCATCATCCCCTATAACCTATTGATGGTGGAGAAGAACTTCTAAAATTTCTTCCCATAGCTAAAATCCTCATACAAATGGTGCTTAATTCTAGTACTTGATATTAGCTGTTATGCTTATCAATTAATTAATATCTTATGTTTGTTGTGAACCTTGATTTATTTTTGTGGCTGTGATGACAACCACATGAAATTTCTTTTTTGGTTCAGGCATACTTCTTGATGGCATGATGGTTAAGATATGACATGAAATTTTTTAGATCTTTTATCTGTGATACACAGATTACCTTGTGTGGATTCTCTTTGATCTTTATCTTCAACTTCATGGAAAATTGAAAATACTATGTTAATTCATTGATTTATGATTTCAAAACAATTTCAAGTGAGGAAATCATTGTTTTGGCCTAGATCTTGTGAGAAGCCATTTGGAAGTTCTATTTAGTGATTTTTCCAAGTGAAGTAATAAACAAAATTTCTAGACAGGTACCCCTGTTACAGCTTCTTAGATGTTGGTTACATTATTAACCACTGTTCCGTAGGACATTGTGTCAAAGAATGCAATTATTAATTTTTTTAGGATTGTTATATTGGGAAAGTGAAACTGTAATGGCTACAGTGTGATGGACTCGTGGTTCTTCCCTTCTAAAATTCATTGAAGCAAGGGTGAATCAACTCTATCAGTGTGCTTATGGTTCTTCCCTTGTAATTTGGCATATTATGTTATCTGTTCCTTTTTTTTGTTGAAGGAAGTTTTCAATACAACATAGCGTGTTACAAGATAAAGCATTTATTGGTCAAGGCTGAATTCAGTCATTATTGCATTGATCTTAACTGCTAGGAAAACTTTATCCTGCAATGCTCCCTTTATTTTTCTGTGAATCGTCAGTTCTGAAGATGGCCTTCTAGTTGCTGTTGCAATACCAATGATTCCTGCAATCTGAGAGGTTTTTGATACTTTTTGTATAATCTAAACTAGAAAAATTTTACTTATATGGCAATGTGCAATAAGAACCATAAACTTCTTTTGCACTCAAAAAAGTAGCAAACAATTTTGTTCTCTACATATTGACATAATAGCTATATAACACAACCTTAAGGACTGTTACATTGCTACCTACATTGAATGGGTCATAATAACGACATACACACATTTATGTAGGAGTTCTATGTCATTTTTATATATGTGTGAAAATAAAAGAGAGAGAAAGGCTTTCTTAGACTATGAAATTATATAATGTTATTTGAAGGTAAAATATGATAGATGAGTGGATAAATTACTTTTTATTAGAGTAGAGGAGGTATTAGATGGTTTGCTAATTATTTATACTCTGAAACTTTGAAGCTTTGAAATAGGGTTATTTAGCATATATTAGGCCATTTTTTTCCAAAATAATTTGGTTTATATTAAAAGGATCAATATGTATTTTATATGCTTGTTGAGATGTTTAATAAAAAAAACTAGGTAATGATATGATGATCTTTTCTTAATCAATATTTTTAATTTAGAAAATGTGTATTTTGAGGTCCATAAAGAATTATTTTTGAAAGTTTTAGGAAAAAAGAGTGAGCATTGTTTATGTTGAACCTATTGTGTACAATGGCAGCACATATCTGTGTGTGCACTCGAGTTTATTTGATTAAAGATTTTTTTTTGTCATCGTTGGACTTCATTGCAGCTCCATGTGTCTTTTTGCATTAGTCATGAACATTTTAACTTGTCACATTCAAGGTGAAAGGTCATGTTGTTTTCTTTTTTTATTTCGGATGTTGTATTTTGTTGATAAGACTAGAGCAAAGGCTAAATGAGTGTGGAGTTATGAAAAATGAGCTTGAAGCCCAAGGGAATTTGGCTTAGTTGACTTTAAATTGAATGGATGACTGAGAAGTTCAACCATTGAAGAATTTTAAATGGTTTAGAGAATACAATTGTGATCATGAAACGTTTAATAATGAGACATTTTTTTATCTTAGGCCTATACTTCACAGTGATTATGAGAATGGCATAATAAGATTCAATTTGGTTTGAACAAGCATTGTAGTATTTCTAGCGTATTGTATGATTGAAAAATCTCACTTAAGATTAAAAGTAACTTTATAAGATTGTTTTGAGGTTAATCAATATTATATTGTATTTAATATTGGTTTTTGAAATTTAAACCTACAAATAGACTTATGGTTGTAGGATGATGAAATAAATAAGTTGTTATACAGAAAAGGTTATGATTATAATGTGTAAGCGAGATAGTAGTTTTACTCCAATTAGAAATTCACTTTAAACTTTGGTCCACTTTTATTTTTTAAAGAATCAAGCTATAATAAATATCGAAGGAGAACTTTCATTAGTTTTATAAAGGAAATTGAATGAAAATCAGATATTTTTGATTTCCAGTCATGCTCTGGCTAAACAATCAGAAAAATGCATAATTTCCATGCTCTACTTTGTCAGGGTTCTTTGTTTTCTACTCAATGTCTGCAGCCATTTGTCAGCGTTGGCAAATTTTGCTTCTTTTTTTATCTTTTTAGCTTAAGTTATTGATATTGTTTTCGTGGATTTAGGTTGTTTTTATTTTTTAATATGCTTGGATTCTTTTGTGCACCACCTTTGAGAGGAGCTATTCTGAAGGATGGCTTTAGGTGCTATTAAATTTCCAATTTTATCATCTAATTTTGTGTAATGCTTTCTTATTGTGTAGGTCCAACCATGTGTTGGTGTATGGAGTGACAAGTGTGATTCGAAGTATGGAAGGCGAAGGCCATTTATTGTTGCTGGTTGTATAATGATATGTTTGGCTGTGAGCATAATTATTGCTTAACATGTTCTATTGTATTTTCAACTATACTGTCTGAACATATTTATGCTCCTTTTTTTCCAGGTTTCCTTAATTGGTTTTGCTGCTGATATTGGGCATCTTTTGGGTGATACACATGAAAACTGCAAGTAATTTTCTTGTCGTTTTCCTTTTGCCATTTAGTGCAACTGTAATTTTTTAAACTATAAGCCATTACACAACCAGCAAGTATAAAGGTCCCCGATGGCGTGCAGCTGCTGTCTTCATATTTGGATTTTGGATGCTGGATCTTGCTAACAATACAGTTCAGGTGGTTCCTGTAGTATACTAAACAGCAAAGCTTCATATATTGTTTTTTTTTCCTGTAGTTTCTCATTGATTATTTCATATGGATCTATTCTAGGGTCCAGCTCGTGCACTGCTGGCTGATCTCTCAGGTGATTTTTGCATCACTGGTAGCTTGTTACTATTGATCAACATGTGGGTTTAGTCAACTTTATGAAAATATTCATTATAACCTCGAGCAATTTGATTAGTGTGTTGCACACATTACTTGGTGTAGGTCCTAACCAGCGCAACTCTGCAAATGCAATATTTTGCTCTTGGATGGCCATTGGTAACATCCTTGGATTTTCATCTGGTGCTAGCGGAAATTGGCATAGGTAAATTTAACTGGTTTTGACGTGTTTTCTACAAACATGACCTTTCATGTAATTGGCATTCTTAAAAGGTGAAAAAAAGGTCAAGGGTTTTCCTGATAGATGTCATAATAGTTGCTCATCTATACCACTCTTTGTTGGGTTTAGAATGTTGTTAATCTAAGCCATCCTTTTGAACTCACCAAACATATTATATCTAATGATGGTTGCCACATGATAGGATTATAATGGGATATTTTGCTATCTAAGAACTATTAAAATCTATGCTACCCATTTTGTAAAGAAAGAACAATGCAATGGAGAAAGCAAAGGTTGTTTGCATAGTTTACCTGACAAGCTTCATGCATTCATGTGTGAAGCATTAATGTTATGACTATGGCCAGTGCATGTGAACGTTATGAGGTGATAAGAGTTGAGAATTGGAGCATTCTAGGCAATGATAGAGGTTGTTAAGAGAGGGAAATTGAGGTTTAATGCATTAAGAATGGAATTGAAAAAGGAGTGGTTAACAATTGGAGAGCATTAGTTTCCATGAGAAAGATGGAAAGCAGGATCAGTTTTTTTGGAAAGAAGTGAAGTTTTTAAAGAGATACTTCCAATTTATTTCACCATTGTAATAAACAAAATGCTACATTTATTTGGTGGTTAATGAAAGAGTTGACCTTATTTGGTTAATAGACTTCTCTCCAAACCCATTACAATTGGCACTTTAGGATTGAAGACAATAAGAATGGTCTTGAGTTGTCTTGTGAGGTGTTGAGTATGCCTTGAGTGATGTCAATGATACATTTGGTCTCAAGAAGAATGATTAATGCAACCTTGTGACAAAAGATAAATACCCTCATTGACCATACTTGCCTTAGATGTCCCTTGCTTAAGATCTACTTAGTCTTGAGGGTTAATTTTTACTTGATTTGATTAATTTGGGACTTTTCCAAACCATCCTTTCAGTGTTGAGTACGACAAGTGCTTGTATTGCCTTTTTTTTTAGTTGTTTTACCTTTTTACTCCTCGAGCAAGGGTCTTTAAAGCCAAATAAGCAAGGGTAGGAGATTTAATCTGATTTTAGAATGCATTATTTGGAAAAGAAAATTATTCTCTTATTAGTCATCATATTTCACTCTCTTTCCACATAAGAAGGAGAAATCCATTATTTTGCATAGTCATCATTAACTAATTTGAGGAATTGTTGAGATCTACATCATGCATTCTTATCAAAGTCTTGACTTATGTGGCCTGAAATGTGGGTGATCATCCATAGAAGAGGTTAGCCTTGTAAATGGATCATATATTATTTATGGTATATGAGCAACTTCGATCATGTACGAAAGGGTGAGAAAAGGGGCAAAGGAGCAATTGGAGCAATGGCAGCAGAAGATTGGCAAAAGATCTAATATGATTCAAAGAGAGATTCAAGAGTTTGGGCTGAGCATCAAATTGCTAAACTAGCAAATTCATATGTTAATGTAAGTCGTCTTAAAGATCAACCTAATCTCATGATTACAACAAAGGAGAATCTTTCAAGGGGAAAGAATTTTCCAATTATATGGGAAAGTTAGAACTAACTAAATTCTAAAGAGATGATGGAAGATGGTAAGGACAAGGATGACCAAAATCGCATGTAATCATTAGTAATTTTATCAAAACCATTTAAAGTGAAAGCAAGCATAGATTTGCCAATATCAACACTGTGAAGCTAAACACTAGCTTGATTAATTTGAAACTTATTTGTTTTTGTTTGGCTGCTTACATGGATAAAATTTTCTTAACCCAATTGAAATTGTCTTTTCATGTACTAGCTTGGTGGAATGCCTTATTGAGGGCCAAATTGGTGCATAACATTTTTTGGAATAAATTATACCTTATGGGATATGTAGAGTGATGGAAGAAATAGTTTACAACGTCATCAATGATGGAACATGCATGAATATATGATTGAATTTAAGAGACAAGTTATAGCCCTACGAGTTTTGTTGAATTTGATGCAAAACTTAATGAGGTTATACAGTAGGGCCGTACAACCCAATAGTAGCCAAATCAAGACTTTTTCCCATTCGGAGTCTAAACTAGGATATTAGTTTGTTTATGACCATTGAGAAAAATTATAAGACAACTATTGCTACTGCGACACCTTCATCTTACAACCCAAAAAAGGGCCTCCATGACAGTAGAAGCCACCTATTGCTATTGCTACATCTTCAACTTCTTTCAAACCAACTACAAAGTTTTATGATCTTTGCTAGATTAGGCGTCATACTTTTGATAAGTGTTGGAAAGTACATCTTGAATTTTTCTAGATAAATTCAAGAAAAATAAGAAGAGAAAGGGAAAAGTGATAAAAGCTACAAAGAGGGTACAAGCTTTAGATACAATGCCAAGGGTCAATGATGGCTTATCTGTTATGCTGTGCCTTGTGTTAAATAAATAAAGGAAGAATTTTTATACATTGAAGATTCAAGTGAGGAAGGAGGTGATCAATACCATAATCGGCACTGGAATTCAAAAGAACTTTATTTTTGAAAACCATGTGAAGTAGTTACGGTTGATCACCAAGCATCATCCTAGACCTTATTAACTAGGTTGGATTCAAAAGAATTCACAAGTTCAAGTTCAAAAACAATGCAAAGTGAAATTTAAAATCACTCAAGGTATGTTGGTGAAGTACTTTATGAACTTGTCCCATTTAACATATACCAAGTTACCATAGGTTGCTTATACCTTTAAGATAGAGATATCTTATGATATTGACATGCTCAAAAATGTCAATTGGTTAAAAATGACAAAAAAATTTATGTTGAATAAAGATGTTGAGAAGAAGCCAATGGTTGTTGTTTACTACCTAAGTGAAAAGGTTTGTCAATGCAAGTCAAAGTTACATATTATTACTTATATGACACGAGAAGCTTGATGAAGGTATCATAATGATAATTGAAAAAAATAAATCACGTAGAGAACTCATCCAACCTTATCCAAATTTATCCAAGAAATCGTGAGGATTAACTCGAAGAAGAGTTGTCGAGCATGATATCAATTTGATGTCCAACGTTATATTATCTAACCATGGAATGTGCCAACGCTTGATGGTGAAGAATGAGGAGATTAAGAAGCAAATAAGAGAGTTTCTTGAGACTAAACATTGAATTCAAACATTTAACTATGTGGTTCACCTGTCGTTATTGTGGTAAAGAAAGGTGAAGCTTGGCGTATTAGCATTGACTATCTACCATTTAACAGGACTGCTATCAAGAATCGATATTCGCTACTTCACATGAAGAACTTGTTTGATTAACTTTGTCTTGCTTTGATCTTCACAATGATTGATTTAAGTCAGCATATCATTTATAGTACAAATCTAGGAAGGAAACACTTAGAAGATAACTTTTAAAACTCAATAAGATCCATACGTATGGCTAGTATACCATTCAGGTGTTGCATAGCATCGACTACTTTCATGAGTTTGATAAATGATATTATGAGGTTGTTCATTGAGAAGTTTGTGATTTTTTATTTTGATGATATATTCATTTACAAATAGGACATAAATGAACATCTTAAGCATGTAAAAAAAGTCGTCTCAAGTCTTTTACATAATCAACTTGATTTCAACTTGAAGAAGTATAAGTTTGGGCAATAGGCCTTTATATATTTGGGTTTCAAAATCTGAAATAAAGGCATAAAAAACATAAGGCTATTTGAGAATAATTGATTCCTCAGATTGTTACAGAGGTTAGAAGCTTTATGAGAACTTGTTAGTACTTGAGGGAGTTTTCCAAGGGATTCTAAAAGATAACGACACCTTTATATTCTTTGATTCCAATGAACCATGAGTTTGATTGGAAGAAAATCCATGAAGAGGTATTCTTTAAATTGGAGGAGATTGTCCATAAAGTTTTCAACAATCGTTTGAATGGTAATTTGATGCCTCAGATTATTCCATAGTTGTTTTGATTCAACAAGGATTCCTTGTTACGTAATATTTAGAGTTATTACAAGAGGCACAAAGACAATATCTACCATGCATCAACGAGTAGTTAGCCTTTAGACAAAACAGTAAAGATTTGGCGACAGTATATCCTTGGCAAGTAAACTCTCATTTAATCAGGCTATAAACCTCTTCCATATCTTTAGACCCAAAGTAAAATGCATTAAGCACAACACATGAATTGGATGTCCTACTTATAGCAATTTAATATTGTTATCAAGTACAAGAAGGATAATCAAAACAAACTAATAGAAATGCTCTCTTAGCTACTATTTCTTGCTTTTTGTTTATCCATTATGATGTAAATCAAGTTGGAGGTACATTAGAAGAGTATTGTACAAGATATGTTGAAGATGCAGACTTTAAGTGTGTTTCGAGGACCTTCAAGAAGGAAAGTCATTTGAGTATGTCCTTCAAGATGGATAATTGTAGAATTGTTGACAACTATGTATACTTGTAAATGAATCCAAGAGGTACATACTTCAAAAGTTATTGGATACTTTGGAGTGATGAAGACTAAATGGAATTTGTAGTGGTTTGTTTATTAGCTTTGTATGTAATCTGATGTTAAAAAATACTTTTTGTTGATGCATTTTTGTGCTACAATATAAAGTTTGTCAATAGGAAATAGGGATTGTATGAGCGTCTTCTAATATCTAGAAGAGCATAGGAGAGTATTTTGATGGATTTTATTGATAGGTTACCTTCAATTAGGCATGGACATAGTTATTTGTATGTGCTTGTGGATAGATTTTTGAAGATTGTACTTATGCTGTGTTCGAATGATATCTCTACTTAGGAAATGTCAAAGTTATTTTTCAACAATGTTTGGATACACTTTAAATTGTTATCATTCATTGTATCTATTAGAGATTGAAGATTTCTAAGTCAATTTGTGGCACACCCTCTTGTTGATGATTGACATCACACTAAAGAGTAATAAAACTTTACATATACAAAGTAATGGCAAAACAAGGGTTAACAACTACATGGTCATAGATTTACTAAGAGGACTTATCTCCTTAGGACATAAGATTTTGTATGGAAATGATCTATTATATTACATTCAGCAACTTACAATGAATGATGGTCAATCTCAAGTATATTGACCTTGTCTTTCATACATTTAATATATTTTTATGTGATTTAAAAGACTTTTTTTCTTGTGATCTTCTAATGGCCAAATAATTGAATGACAAAGTGACAATTACAAATTTATGAATTTTTGAATGCATATGATTTATTAAGGAATGAAGAAGGTGAGTATTAATGATGATTTCAATTTGATTCTGAATGCCAAATAAATTTGAACATAGGTTCTGATAAGCTAACCCATTAATGCGATCTATAAAAGTTTGAATGCCAAATTCATGATGATTTCAAATTGATATTGAATGCCAAATAAATTTGAACATAGGTTTTGGTAATCTAACCCATTAAGGCAATATAAAAAATTTGCCCAAGACAACATCACACCATCACAAACAAAGAGTCATCCAAGCTCTTGTGGTGTGAAATTCTTTAGTCTTGTTGACTTCATATGGTGGTGCTCTCTTAATAGATAATGTATTATGCTAAAGTATCTCTCTTATTTTTTATCTCTTGATGTCCTTAAGAAAATAATCTTGAAAAAAATATTAGTAAAATCATGATACGTTGTTTTGTTATCATCAAACTGCCATATAGGATCGTAAGGATAATATTATTAAAACATAGTTAGTCATATATTAGAAGAAATATAAGGAGTGGTATGATGAACGTTTAGTCGAGAAAAACTTTACAAAGGACAACCTTATTTGGTTTCATATTAGTAAGAAAAAAATTAAAAGGAGATGGCAAGAAGTTGGAACTTATATGATATGGCTCTTTCATGATAATACAAAAGGTCAATGATAATATCTATCAACTTGAGCTACTAACATATTTGAAAATTTATTTGATCATAATTGTTGATATCTTGAAGCTGTTTTACCTATTTATATTTGATGAAGAGCCCCATGAGCATACACTACCAATGGGTGATATGTTCATAATGTTAACAAAATCTTAAATGAAAGTAGCATCCTTGATAAAAGAACTATTATAAGGCAAAGCTCGACTACTTATCAAATTGGAAAGAAAAGAAAGAGGCTAACTATTGTAAGATGTTGTAGCATTGAGAAAGTTAATCTCTATTCCCTTAGTTTTTAATAGCCATGAATACTTCGATATGTGATAAACATCAAAAATAGCTAAGAAATCCAATTGCATTTGAAAGGATTCAATGCTAACCAAATCCTAAAAAGATGGGACATATGATTATAGGATCTATTATAGGTTCATCTAATTATCAATCAATTCATCTTTGGTGATTCAAGGAAGATTTTTCAAAAGAGAATTGGCAAAAGATATTTGCATGCATTGAGTAGTACATGTTTGATACCCTAATGTGCATAGCAAAGCACTTCTCAACTTGCATAGAAGCACTTGATCATTGCAAAACGCTCTGCTATGGGTGCCAACTGCAGCCACACACAAAATTCTCTATAGGTACCATCGACAATTACACGCAAAGCACCTACGATCAAGTGTGTACTTTTCTTGCATGCAACATAGGTAGTAGATGAATCGGTTTTGTAACAGCCAAATGCGAGTCCTAACACTTGCAGCATGAGAAAAATAAAGAAAATAGAATTATGGTTATAGTATTATTGATTATAAAAATGATGATTGTAATAAACTATCGTGCCTAAGCATCTATAAATTGAGTGAAGAGAGGTGAAGCAAGATATTCTTAATTTTTGGAATAAAAACAATCTTTTATTTTCATTCTACTCCTTTAGTTTCTTTGTTAACTTCACTCAATTCCTTTGTAGAGATTTTCTTATAAATCAACCATGTTTAATCTCAAAAGAAACGCTTAGTGCGTTTTAGAGATATCTTATGATAAATACCCTCAACGATTACTTTGGCAGAGAGAGTCGTCCTTCAAAATCTAACCTGTCTCAAGGGCCAGTATTTATTTTTACTTGATAAATTTAGGACTTGATTGACCCATCTTTTAAGGTTGAATGTGAGAAGTGTTTGTACTATCTTTTTATCTTATTATTTTATATATGTATCCTTATGACTAGAATATCTAGCTTTGATGGAGTAAAAGGGAATCCAATTTGATTTGGAAAGCCAAACTTAAAAAATAAGTTAATTTCTCTCTCTATTTGTCATCTCTCTATCTCATTACATCAAGGAGAGAATTCGACCATTGTTTTCCCACAATTCCCTATTGACCAATTCAAGGAATTGTTCATATTCAAATATAGCATTTCTATTAAAGTCTAGATTTATGAGCTTTGTGAAATTAAGCAATCATTTGAAATAGACATTAGTCCAATTGACATATGATAGTTTCCCTAGGATAGCTTGGCTTTTTATCCTTAAGATAGCTTGATTTTCTATCCTTAGGATTAGCTTCACTCAAGGTTTGGGTTTGGGATATTTCACTTTTTCTAAAGTTTGGGCTTACATGTCCTTCTAATTGCCTTTCCTTTGTTTCAAGTTCAAGAAATACAAGCCTTCAATCCTTTGACATTTCATAGCATTGTTTCAACGTTTATTCAAATTGGTATAGTCTTCACTAAAGTAATGCTTTTAATTATTCCAATGGTTCGCAAAGTAAAATTCTTTCCTTTCAAACATTTCCTTTCTATTAGACTCTTTAGCTTAGTAAGTCGTTTGGTAATAACAAAAAGTGAGGATGAAGTTGTAAATGAATTGTCATGTTTAACTAAGATATAACATAGATTAGAGGAAATGACTTGTTTTTATGTAGAGCTTGGAGGGCAATAGTTCACTAAAGCTCAAAAGTGAATAGTTCAAGTCTAAATTAGATATTTAGTCCATTAGGATTTTTTGACAACATGTGTAGCACAATATGTTCTCAGGCATTAACCTCAAACTTCAAATAGTCTAAAGTTTTAGAAGTTAAAATATTGCTTCAAAGCTTTAGACGTTTCAATATGATTCATATTTTTTAATCAATGTGTAAATTATGTCAAATATTTTATTTTCATCAATTCTTATAGTTTTATTTTTTTACAATAATGTTTAGTACTTTTTTCACAACCTATAAAGCATGAAAATATTTTGTGCACAATCTGATTCTTTCATTGGACAACTCAATTTGTCGTTATACAAGGTCAACACCTCAAGCGATCATACCCTCTAAGCACATTGAATAGTTGGATCATTGAGATGGCCTATGTTAGACAAGCAATTGGATAGTTCAAACGCTTAGATTGGACTGCGGTGACAGAATGTTATTCTGTGTTAACTAGATAGTCAAATCTTGCTACCAAAACATCCCTTCTGATTCTAGAAAGCAAAAATTGTGATTTTCTTGAGAGAAATAGGTTTATATTTTGCACAAATGAAAATTGCGAAGGAAAAATGGATTATTCTTAAAAATCCTTCTAAGCTCTTTTTCTTTTGCCTAAACTAGGTCCTCTAATGATTCAATGAGCTTTGAATTTGATATTTCACTAAAATTCATTAGGGTGTTTTGAGGTGGGTAAGCTTTTACTTTTTTTTTCCCATAAAAAAAATCTTGTTTCTCAAGCTTATTTCAATACAATCTGAATCTGGGCTATCTCTTGCTGTATTTTACTGTTGTAATCCTAAGGAAGTTATATTTTTTAAATTTTTTTTAGAATTCCTGTTGTAATTCTCTGTTTATTTACCTTGTTCCTTGGGGCAAGTTTTATTGTTGTTGTGTGCATGTCCTTTCTTAGGTCTAGTGATTTTGTTTCTTTTGGGTATTTTTGTAAGACTAATTTAAGACCATTGAGTTGTGTGTGGGTTTCGTTTGAGGCCGATGTTCAAGTGTTTGTCTAAATTTATATGGGATGTTAATTTTGAGAAGTCTAACTGTTTGGCTAGGATTTTGGTCCAACCACATAAACTTTGTTTTGTGTGATCTGTATTTTTTTACATTATTTAGATTTCATTACTATATAGTTTTATGTCTTTCAATGTTTTAAATTTGCATAGGTTTAAAAAAAACAATTTACTTTCTTTTTGTGCATGCCATAAGCTCTTCATCTTCATTCGATTGTCACATCAATTGATGAAATCCCTTCAAAGCGCTTTCTAGGTGCTAGCTATGTGCCCAATAAACTTTATAAGGAAATTTAAGATCATCCAAGGGACCCAAACTGGAGTTTTGGAAGAAGGAATTATGAATGGTGATTACACAAGAGTGAGAGTGAGAAGACTTTGTCATCTTTTTTTGGAGAGTAAAGGCCATTTTCTTAATTTCCATTAATATTATCACACATGCATATGAGGTAAAAGAAGGGGTGGGATGGGCTAAAAATCCAAGGGCCTCTTCCATCCCTTACCAATAGCCTTCTTCCATCAACTAAGATCCAAGTTAGCAATGGCAAAAATATCCTTATTCGTAAGTTATTTGCTTTTTATGAATTATTTCCAACTAATCTTAGCTCAATCGATAAGCTATAGGCTTTTTGGCACCCTTGAGAATCCTTTTACTGTAGAAAGGAATGAAGTCAGTGGTTCTTAATTTCTTTTATTTTGGCCGGAGCCAAAACACGTAGCAACATGATTTAGTTTCTTTAATAGCTTAACATTAGCCTTTCTGCATCCCTGTTTGGTTAAGGCAATTTTCCTTGATTAGGGAAAGGAAAGATGCCAAAGATGGTTCTGATTTCTGGCATGATTCCTTGATAACGAATCATTTAAAATGGTTTAATCATACACTTTCTCTCTCATTTAACTTCATTCTTAAGTTGGTTGCTTGGGTTCAAAAATAATTGAGTTTGTTGATAAATTTTGTAAATGTTGCTATTAGATCCTTGAACTATTTTTATACTCTAAACTACCTTTCTCTATAGGGAACTATTGGCATAATTATACAATTTATGGGAATTTGTTTGACTGTTTTGGGATAATGGTTGAAGAAAACAATAGGTTTCAGCACTTACTAAGTTTATTAACTTTTCTCAACTATTTAGGTATTTTGAACCAAGAGATTTACATGTGAATTAGGTCAAATATGTGAGGGATCTGTCTATGATTATTCCATTTAAAACAAAATTTGTCGCATAACATTATTTAATAACTATTTCCAAATGTCATAGAAAAAGCTGCTTTTGCTAGTAAAACTTTATTGGACAATTGATGTTTGTAGAAAACAAAGGTATGACATGGAGCAAAACATAACCTAGGAGATATGGTTTATTACCTCGATTATAGGTTTCTATGAAAATATGCACATAAAATCCAAGTTTTAAATACAGCTAATGCAAATGGGAAAGAAAAAATTTATCTAATACATGCAATGAAGCTTTAAGTATGAACTTCAAATAAACCTTGAAGCCTAAAGCTTTAACAAACCAAACAAACAAAAAGGCTAACACTTTATTTTTTGGTCATTTCTACCTATTTATTCAATTTAGGGGTTTGTTGATTGTTTGTCCTTGAACCAGAGAATAGGGTAGGTGGCAGATTTTGGCGAAGTTCATGATAGGAATGGATTGCAAGGTTCACTATGGCGTCAAATCAACTCAGATTGGTATGAAACATTGAAAGGATGCTTCTAACACTAAATGCCACCGATTTGCATATAATTTTATGATTCGAATGCTTTGAGATCAATTGGAATCAATAATCAAAGTAACTTGAATCGACTTTAGTGTTCTTGGGGGCCCAACTCTGCTTTTCTTCCACTATCGTTAACTTAGCAGCATACTAATTCGTGGCAAGCAAGGATATTGAGATAATTTAACTCTAAGAATTCAAGAGAACACAAAGAAAGCAAATTATATGAGTGGAAATGTTAACAACACTTAGGGATTGAGTAGCAACCTAAAGGGATTTTTTTTTTCCTTAAGAAACACTGGTACTATGAGAAGGAAAAGGAACTAACAAAGTACACATTGCTTTACAACTAGAGCATTGCAAAAATGAAGGAAAATCTTGTAGTATTGAAGAAAACAAGGAAAACGATCTACAAAATAACTCACCAACTAGATATACGAAAGAGATAGAAAGACACTCCAAACAAGCCTAAGGATGAGATCAAAATTTCTAATTCCTCCCTCCAGCTCCCACCAAAAATAGCAAATCTAAAATCTTATTCAAAACCCTAATATTAAAATTTAAAATTGAGACGTTTTATGAGCTGAACTCACTTCTTGGTCTTTCCACTCTCTTCCCGTGGTCTGGTTCTCATAAATCAATATTATCTCCATTTGTACTGCTTGTTTTATAATTTGCATAAATTATTGTTTGTTGGTTGATTTAAGTTGCATGTTGATTTTGTTGTTGAAATTGATTGAATTTGTCAACTTCTGAAATCAACCAATTGGGTTAAATTCTGGCTTGTGGTTTTGCTATACACCCTTAAGTTGGTATTCACACTCAAACATAGTGTAACAATTCAAACCAAAATCATGAGCATTCCCTCATGCCTAACATATAATTAAGGTATACACAAAGTAAATATAATATTGTTCTATTTCCATTTACCTCACATGTATAAAATGTGTTGAATACCTAGAAAATTATGGTGTAAAATTTTTCTTTTAGTGCAGTAACTCTTAAATTGAAATTTTGACAAGCATGGGTTTCATTAAGAATGTTTGTCGTCCCCATAAAACCCCCTTGTTATAGCTGCAATACCACCACCCATCATCACAAATTTCACCTCCACAACTTCGGTGGAGTCAGCCTCAATGCTTTACCAAGCTGTTATCTCTGCTTCTTTTTGGCCTCATGATACGATGAGTATGCAATGACAATTAAGGTAATTTGAAGGTTCCCCTCATGACTGTCCCGTGCTTCATGACATACACAAGAGAGATGATAATCAATTTCCTTTACCTTTGAACAACTTACTCTTTTTCCTTCGTCTTTTTCTTGGTAGCAACCTTAAGTTGTTAAGTGGTGCAATAAAAGGAAAACCATCATTTTGCAACTTAAAATTTGCTTGTAGTGATTGTTTGCACAAAGTATGATTACGAGTGGACAAAGGAAACAATCAGAAAAAATATCATCAAGGGCTCTTTTTTATTCTTCCTGCTTGATTCCCAATTTATCTTGGTGCTTGCAACTTTTCACAGCCTCTTTCTTGGATTCTTAACTGATGCTGATGTACCGTTTTGCCAGCTCCTCTGGGGGTTCCTGACTGATGCTAGTATCAGAATCATCTGGTCAATGTCATAGAGGTTTTGAGGGGTATGTCAAGGCACATTGTCATAGGAATAGCAATTTCTCCCTCACTCTCTCGCTGAAATGCTGTAGGTTTTTTGTTCAGTCAAACCTGTCTGGTTCTGTAAGTTCATGGTATTTGAGGGAAAAGTAAGCATAAAGTTTCCATGTGAAGCTCTTTGTGTTAGGATGTTATTTGAACAACTAACCAAGGAACCTAGATATCAAAGTTAAATGTAGATCTTTAATAATTTGGAGGAGTTAAAAGTTATTTCTTGATGATTCTCTGTTCATATGGATGCATTTTTCTGATAGCGTTAAGCCAAAATTGTTCATTATTTTTGGGGTTTTATGAATATTGCAAGAAATTTAAAATTGTTAGCACTAACTTGTTGAAAGAAAGAAAAAGAAAACGGCAAGTAAACCTTGAAGTTGTTATTGTTAGTGATGAACTTGATGGCCATGGCATTAATGTGTCTATTACACCTTTCATTGTGGTAAATGAAAATGGATATTGGTGGAAACTTATGCAAAACCTTGCATTCTCTTATTGTGAGCACTCATCCATAGCACACGCTTTTCGGTTTATTATGATGCATAATCTTCTACGAGAAGTTCTATAATACTCTAGGTTTTCTAGAGGGATAAATGGCTTGATTTCAGGATAAAGGACGAGTTTTACCAAATTATGCAATTCAATAGCTACACCTGTTAATCCGACAGTGCTGTGATACACCTTAATATGAGTTGAGAATAAATGCTAAAATTAAGTTTAACACTTGTTCCAATTGATTTTAAGTGCTATTTAGTTTTTCTTATATTCTTTTACTAAAATTTGAGTGCATATCATAAGGTATTTGTGTGTTCAACAACTTTGAGAAATATCTGCTTATGTTCATCTGGTTAGTAGATATTTGATTCAATGGCTCTTTCTTTAATGATGTATTTCTTAAGAGAGGATTTTTTATGTCACTGCATAGAAAACCCTGATATTATTTTTGGTCGTTTCAATTGTCTTTCAACCCATTTTAGAATCTTCCCTTTAAGTGTTTAAGATGTGCATGCTGCAGAGCTCGTTTGTGCACCCAAGCTAGGTTTACATATAAGGAAATTTCTCATTTGTGGGGCACAAGAGTGAAGAATTAATGAGAACTGCTATAAGTGTTCTAAAATGCACATGCTGTCTCAAAAGGCAACGTCAATTGATTGTTATTTACTATTCCATATTACATATTTTTAGAATTTGTGCACCTTTTCTTTTGTAATAACTCGACTATTTATTGATAAAACGGATTTTCTAATGTGATCCCTAAATGATGTTCTGATTTTTTAAGCAGGTGGTTTCTTTTTTTTTTTTTTTTTTGGCTAATAGAACTTATTATTCCATATTACTCAGTTTGGAATTTGTGTATCTTTTCTTATGTAATAACTTCGCCATTTATTGATAGAACAGCATTTCTTTTGTTATCCATAAATGATGCTAGGGTTTTTGAAGCAGGTGGTTTCCATTTTTGGCTAGCAGTGCTTGCTGTGATGCGTGTGTGAACTTGAAAGCAGCTTTCTTAGTTGCTGTGGTGAGTCCCAATTCGCATTTGGACATGAGTATATCTTTTGATTTTGCTTTGTAGATCTCTAAGTTGAGTCAATTCCTCTTGCAGTCTATGAAGAATCTTGCAATGCATGAATATTTTTATTTAATATATGGATATACCATTTGAATTTTGAAGGTCTTCTTGGATAATATTGCATAGCTATTCCATTGGTTTCTTATCTGCATGCTTGTGGGTCATCTTTCAATAACCTCAGCTTAAATCTCCTGTTTTACTTCTTTTTTTGGTTGCTGAGGATTTAAGATGATTCACACTCAATGTTGTTGCTAGTTATATATATTTTTAACATTACAAACAATTCCTAAAACTGAAGATAAATTGTTTTTGTGTACCAGTTCTTTCTGATGTTTTGCATGCTGTTGACCATTTATTATGCTAAAGAAATTCCTTTAGAAGTGAGGCCTGTGAAAAGGTTTTCTGATTCTGCACCTCTATTGAGAGATCAACAACCAAATAGCATTCATGATGGTCCAGTTGAATTGAAATCTGTGACTACATCCTTGAATAAAACTCAACAAAGTGGCTTAGTTTTGCAAAATGGTATGCTGGAGAAGCCAAATATTGGACAAGATTCAGAAACCTGGGTTGGAGATGCCAAACCTGACTCTGTTGATGGTTCAAATTTCAGCTGTATTGTTGAAAAGGATGAATTTGAAGCTTTTAATGATGGGCCTTCTGCAGTTTTAGTAAACATTCTGACAAGCTTGAGACACTTGCCACAAGGAATGCATTCTGTACTAGTTGTCATGGCTCTTACATGGGTAAGTTATTCTGAGTTAACCTATTTTAATTGGAAATATTTTCTATTTTCTTTGTTAAACATCTAATGTTTCATATTTTACCTCTATTGGACCCTTCAAAAATCTATTGCCTTCATAATTTTTTTATATTATATTAGCTATGTTTGACAACTGCTTCTTAAACCAACTTTTTCCTTTCCAATCTCTACAACATCACAAATTTACCCAACAGTTTTTATAACTTCTTTGTTTCCCCTTCACATAAAATATCTTTTTTAATCACAAATGTTATCATCACAAATCTAATATATGCAGCTTTCTTGGTTCCCATTCTTCCTTTTTGATACTGATTGGATGGGACGTGAAGTCTACCATGGGAATCCTAATGGTAACGCAAGTGAAGCAGAAGCTTACCAAATTGGTGTTAGAGAAGGTGCATTTGGTTTACTGTTAAATTCTGTAAGAACTCATTTACAACCAGTTCTTTTACTATGACGTTTAAACATATGCATCAGCATTTTAGATCCAAAGTAACAACTTTCTATTAACTTCAGGTTGTCCTTGGCATTGCCTCTCTTCTAATTGAACCCATGTGCCGTAGAATGGGTGCAAAACTAGTGTGGGCTATGAGCAATTTCACCGTTTTTGTATGCATGGCAGCAACAACAATTGTAAGTTTGTTGTCTATTAATAAAAATCCTATGCGACTTGAGCAAGTGATTGGAGGGAGCAATGCCGTTAAGGCTGCAGCTTTGGTCATCTTTTCACTTCTCGGTTTTCCTTTAGCAGTAAGCATCAGTGTCTCTTCATGTAGTTTTCTTTCTTCCATTGCTCTTGAGACCTTATTTTATGTTAGTTTAACATGATGCAGATCACATACAGCGTACCATTTTCTGTCACTGCAGAGTTGACTGCAGGTACAGGAGGAGGACAAGGTTTGTATTTCTTCATCCTCTTTCTTGATTAACCATTTTCCAGTTTAATTAACCGCATTATGTCGGCGAATATTCAGGATTGGCAACTGGTGTTTTGAATCTTGCAATTGTTGTTCCTCAGGTATGCTAATGTAGAACTCTATTGTTCAATTCAAGTAGTGTTTGCTTCTCAGCTGTTTTAGTTTCAGTTAAAAACCTAGGAAGATAATTTCATCAGGGATTAGGGATGCAGGAGCATGTTTTTTTGTTATGTCAATACTTCTTTTTGACCCTTTAACCTGAACTGTTTGATATGCTCACATGTTTATGTCCTGCTGACTTAGATTCGGGTTAAAGCAGATTTGACCCGTTTGTGATCAACCCAACACGAGTTGTTGAACTGACTATTACACAACTAAATTAGTAATCATCTCAGTGCATCTTTCACACCATTTTCTATTACATAATAACTTGAAAGACACGAGGGTTCACCTGGAGGAAGTACAATGTTATGCAGGCCTGAGTTCTAATGGTTCAATTCTGTCAACATGTTTATGTCCTAAGGGTTCTAATGGTTCGTTAATTCTTTCTGACCCTTTAATCTGAACTGTTTGATGTGCTCACATGTTTATGTCCTACTGACTTGGATTCGGGTTAAAGCTGATTTGACCCATTTGTGATCAACCCAACACGAATTGTTGAACTGACAACTACACAACTAAATTAGTAATCATCTCAGTGTACCTTTCACACATCATGTAATGATGCCTGAGTTCTAATGGTTCAATTCTGTTTATGTCCTAAGGGTTCTAATGGTTCGTTAGTTCTTTTTGACCCTGTAATCTGAGCCGTTTGATATGCTCACATGTTTATGTCCTACTGCCTTAGATTCGGGTTAAAGCAGATTTGACCCATTTGTGATCAACCCAACACGAATTGTTGAACTGACTATTACACAACTAAATGAGTAATCATCTCAGTGTATCTTTCACACCATTTTCTATTACATAATAACTTGAAGGACACAAGGGTTCACCTGAGTTATAATGGTTTAATTCTGTCATCATGTTTATGTCCTAAGGGTTCTAATGGTTCATTAGTTCTTTTTGACCATTTAATCTGAACCGTTTGATATGCTCACATGTTTATGTCCTACTGACTTAGATTCGGGTTAAAGCTGATTTGACCCGTTTGTGATCAACCCAACACGAATTGTTGAACTGACTATTACACAACTAAACGAGTAATCATCTCAGTGTATCTTTCACACACCATGTAATGACGCCTGAGTTATAATGGTTCAATTATGTCAACAGATGATCGTTTCTCTCGGCGCGGGTCCGTGGGACGCTCTCTTCGGCGGAGGCAACATCCCTGCCTTCGCCATGGCCGCCGTCTTGTCCTTGGCGGCAGGTATTGTGGCCATCGCAAAGCTACCAGACATCTCGAGGTCAGCCATTGATGCAGGCTTTCATGGTTTAGGGTAACTTGGAAACTTTCTCTCCATATTCAAAATTCATTCATATCCATTCTTTCTTCTCCTCTCCCTTCTTTTATCGCTTCTGTATTATATGAGAAATGTAGATTAATGGTTCAGATTTAGATGCAGAAATAAAACTTGTGAACAAATTCATGTTGTTCTCGGTTTATTTTGTTTAGTTTCTTTGATGTTTCCTTGATACGATTGTTTTTTTTTTAAAATTATTGTAATTATGGTGCTTCAATTTGTATCTCCTTAGGCACATCATGGTTAAAATTTTACCTAATTGAAGCTTTGATAAGTTTGAAATAATAAAAAAAAAAAATATTAAAAAGTGCTGTGATTAAATGTTATTAAAAAGTAGTGTGTTTAGTTGTGTTATTAAAAATGTTTAATAAAATTAATAATATTTTGTGATGATTAAATGTGTATTTCTTTTTGGTAAAATGAAGTAATGTAATTTTTTTAATATGTATTTTGAAAGGTGTGAATTGCTTTTGTATATTTTTTTTTTTATTTGGATTTAAGGGTACTTTTAAAAATGTAATTAATATCTGTCTTAAGTTTTGAAATAACTTATTATATAACAATAATTGAAATAACAATCAAACAAAGAAGACAAGTTGCTCATAATAACCCTTTAATTGAGAAATATAGAGTGATTGTAAATCCTCTTTGAAATATGTAGACATGGTTAATAGAAAGGTCGTCATTAGATGAAGGAGTGCATTCTTAATTCATAAATAGTAAAAATAAAATAAAATATAAAATGATAATAAATCTTTTATCGTTAAGGTTTTAGCAAAGAAGGTTATAATAAAATTATTTAGTTTGTCATAATGCAGAGCGAAGATTCATCACGCTATAATAGTTATTATGTTAAGAGTATGCACAATATAAATAGATTAGATATTTTTTGTAAGTCTTCGATCATTTTATTAGAAAATTAGAGATATATGTTTTGTGTCTTTAACTAATTTGCATGTAATGCCTTTACACTCCATTAAAACCACCATTAAAAATTTTGTCTCATTTTAAAAAAATTTATAATCTATAAGTCTTGATTTTAAGAATCTCAATATAATTGCATTCATGGTATCTCTAATTCTATTTATTCTTTATTGATCAACAAAACTTTTATCAACTTCAAAGAACTATCCATCTTTATCTATTACTTAATAATCATTAATTATTTTACAATTAATTAATTATCATTTCTAAAGCTACTTGTTCCTTCTCTCCTTGGTAAGCACTTAAACTCAATTCTAGTAAGTTATGAAGTTAATCAAACTTGTCCCATGAAATGTTCAACTCAACTTTTTTTTCTAAGAAATCTTCCTCTTTCTTCTAAATGTCCATGTCTTTCTTTTGAAACCATGGGATTCTCTATCTATCTCATCCAAGTGAATAAGCAATCCTTTTATTCTATTCCAAATCTTATTTTTTATTCAATAGATATCATAGTCAACACCCTCATAAGTATGATATATTGTCTCTAATAAATTTAAAGAATCACTTTCACCCTAAACATCAAAGATATTTGGAGGATATTGAGCATACACCACTTCCAAACTCGTTTCTTAAAAAAATAAAACTTGATCCATAGTCTCATTAATTCCTCAAGGGACTATGTTATCAACATCTTCTCCATGGATATGAACTATAACTTCTTGGATGCCTTCATCAATAAAGAATTTTTTTTATTTTATCCTATTGGGAACTAATAGTTGTGCCCTAAACCTCTTCTTATTCAAGGATTTCATGAAATTTTAACTTCACTTCTCCATAGTCCTCCTCCATAGATGTCAACTTTCTATATGTTAATTATTCAAGCAAAAAATACAATCTTTTGTACCTACTTTGGGAATGAATGATTTATCATGCTCTGTGATTGTTTTCTCTTAATTTTTTGCTCCTATTATTTGTTTCACAATTAGATGCATGATGGGGTAGAACTATCATTTGTTCTAAACTTTATATTAAGGTAGCTTCTTTTCTCTTTGATAATCGTTTTGAGAAGCCCCTCTAGATAAGAGCATTCAAAATGAGCAAAATCTATTAAGTAAATAATAAAATCTCAAAGATTTAGTAATATATGTTTGTTGTATTATTTTAATATTATTTATTATAATGGACTGATGACCACATATAAAAATTTGTCTGTCAAGTGTGATGACTCGTGATAATCTAAAAAATATAAAACGTGATTCAAAATTTTCATGTGTGGTTGACTTTATGGTAAATAAATGTTGCTTAAGAAGAAGGCATAAAGAGACTATTCTATAAATAGCTAATGTATAAACATTAATTGTATATAATAAATAAGTTTTGATATGTAAGTAAGATTTATGTAATACTATTCTATAAACCTAGTAAGCCATTAACTAAATCATAAATGCAGAGTGTCACCAATAATGATTCTTTATGAATTAATGACTTGATTTGTTGGATTTAAATTTGTTTCTAATCATAGAGATGCAAAAATATTCTTTAATAATATCAATTAGTAATTTAATGTTTTGATGCTTTTGAAATAAAAAGATAAGAAATAAATAAATTTAAATCAAGTTTAAATGTTTTTACAAGTTTTATTCCTGAAATAATTGATAGCAATTTTCTTAATTGTAAAATAGCTAAAAGTTCAAAGATATTGATATATATATATATATATATATATATATATATATATATATATATATATATATATATATATATATACATACATACATACATACAATAGTTTAATATACTTGATGTCTTATGTAATAGAGTTTTGCGGATGTTGATCGACCCGACATTGCCAATTTAGGTCAAGACATGTTTGCATGAAACAAGAGCTCGACAAGATGATATCTTGCATTTCATATGAGCAATAATTAAAGTGATCAACATCCGAAAGAAAGGGAAAGAAGGAAGCTTTTCTCTCCTTCCAAGTGCAACAACTAGTAAGTGCAATTGTTGTTTTCTTCATAATTGTGCCATCAAGGTTGTGGAAAACTAGCTATGAGTTTTATCATTGAAGAACAAAATCTACAATGATAACAAAAGAGCAAGCTCAATCTTAGCCAAGTAATCATTAGGCTTTAAGGTGTCTTATGAAATTTTAATAAAATGAAGTTGACATCATCCATGAATGCCTAAATGCAAGATGAGTTGAAGTTGGTTTTCTTTTGAAGTCTTTTGATGGTTGCATGCATTGGGAGAGCTTACTCTGGACGCTCTAAGTCAGCGAACTTGACCGCCGGAGGTGCTCCCCGACGGTGAACTCGTCAGCCACATCCAAGCTGTCCCATGAACCTGAGGGCAACAATGGTGTGTCAATCCGCACTAAAAAACTGCTCGCCGAAGAGATGCCGCCGAGACCTTCGTGGCCCACCGTGCTCCAGCTGCAGGGGGAAGGCGGAAAGTCTGAGAAGGGTAAATTCGAGGAAGAAGCGATGGCGACGGGGACGTCGGAAACAAGCGGCGGCTGCACATGGCGGAGAAGCTCAAGGTGATGCAGATTTGGGAAGACGACGCCCAGGGGTTCGACGGCCAATGAAGCTACAGAGCTGACTGCCGTGGGGGCGGATAGTCTGCCGCGCTTGCACTTGCTGGCGCCGCCGACGGGGACGTTGCGGAGTGCGCCGCCCTCGGTCCAGTAGCGGCGGCATGCCCGGCATAAATACCGCGGTTGAGCTTGGCTGTAGTTGTTATAGTAGCAGAATTTGGTGTTGCTGGACTCGCATCGAGGACATCTCAGCGAGGGCTCTTTCCTCTTTCCTCCTCCCGCTTGCCTGCCCCCAGAGATATGAACCTTCACAAGAGAAAACAAATGACAAACGTTCTTGGAGACTGCAGACAACCGAAGGCAAATTGAAGAATGGTAAAAGAAATTCAAAACACCTGCGACGAGCCGAAGCTTTCTTCGACGACCTTCTTCAAGCTTAGCTTTTCTGCCGCCATGCCGAACAGCAAAATCAACAGATTTCTCGAATGAAGCAAGAGCAAGACTGCGACCAAGCCACTAATGGGTTTCCTCAAGGTCGCAGCTTTGCGGCTTCCACGGCGACTCTGGCCACCGGGGAAAAATGGGTCGGGAGACAATGGTGGTTTGTTTCCTTCTTTTTCCCGTGCGTTGCTACTTTCCCTTGCTTACGAAAGACGGGATTTTTATAGATGGTGGAAATTGAAATGGGTGGTGGAGTTTGATTTCTTAAGCGGTGGATACACAAGTCGAAGACGCCAGGCTAGGACGGGCTGACGAGGAAAGGCTTGGATGACGTTGACATAAGAGATGGACGGAGGGAGAAAGAAGATACGGAGAAGAAAGCGATTCGACAGAGATAGAACTCGACAGGTTCAGAAGGGAGGAGGGTCGGTGGCGTTATTTGGTTAAATGGGGCCTATCTACGGCGGTGGTGCGGCGGACTTGTCCTTGCGCGCGGCCAGACGCGATCAACGAAGCTCTGCCGGAGAAAGCATGCCACCGACCTTCATGTCCACCTTATGAGGTCATTACAAAATTATTATTATTTACTAAAACGTGACATGTATTATTATAAAAATAAAGTATGGTAATAAAAAATAAAAAAAATAATAAAATGTCAAATGAAACAATTAAAATCGTGCAAACACAATGATGATGAAATTTTATCATGCTTTTATTTCTATCCATATGTCAATTGCAAAAGTTGAAACATGACGACAAAGACCTTAGTTACCACGATAAACTATTTTCTCATTGTATTTAATTGTTTGCATCAACTATATCATTTTTCTTATGGTGTATTATTCTTAACTAAGATATAACATATTCACTCGTGTTTTCTTATATTGTATATAAACGTGAAGGTCATGGTTTATTGTGTTTGGTTTATTGTGTTTGGTGGTTATATAGTTGCACTAGATATGTTATTAGCTATATCGTATGATTGTAGAACAACATAGGAAATAATTATGTTTATTTTTTAAAAAATTTTCCTAATATATTTAGTTTTGACATTATATCCATTGATATATATATACATATGGACTTATAAAACATCATTAGTTGCAAAGACTTGTTAGGAATTTTCACATTATTTTTTATGTAGTTTAATTCCATAAGAAATACTTCATGACATATATAAATATTTTATATGTAATGTTTTAAAAGTAGGAGAATAAGCTTTGACAACATAGTAAAATTTTGAGTTTATGCTCAACATTATAGAGTAAGAACTCACCTTGTATGTGAGTAAAAATTCAAATAGTACAAATTTTGAAGACCCAAAGAGAGAGAGAGAGAGAGAGAGAGAGAAAGAGCTTAACCCATCAATGTTTTAAGTTTTTTTTAGTAATTTCTTCTCTCTATAACTCATATTTTTTTTATCTTTTAAAAATATTTTTGCTTTGCAATGCTCTTTTTCCTTTATTAGCTTTAGCCTTCGTTCTAGTAATCATAACCTAACCCTTTAAGAAATTACACCTTCTTATATGACACAATTATTAAACTATAAGAGGTAATTTCTTAAGATTTGTCCAACATATATCCTTAAACTACACAATTCAATCTCCTCCAAACTAAAAGATATCATTTGAGAGCCAATTCATGTCTTTCTGAGCACAATTGCTTTTTTGCACAAGGATTTTGTTTGTTACTTGCTTTATATGCATTGTTGGCTCAATATATCATGGCACTTTGACTTTCTTTGCCCATATGAACTAAATTCTATTTTTTCTTCTGTTTTCATCAATGGAATGCTATGTAATTTGACCTAATTTTTTTTATTACTACTTATTAATATCATTTTATATTGAGATAATATTATATATAGAATTTAATATTTGAGTTTTGTAAAACTCATTTTCTTATAATAAATATAAAGTTATAAACACACACAAAAAGGATAAGGAGTGGTACGTGAGTTAATTGATCTCATATAGAAAGATATTAAGAAATATTATATCATACATATTTTGATATTATATATGATATTATAATATTAAGATTATTTCTATCAAATACGAATGTGATATTATAATTGATGTTTTATTTTATAAAAAATATTTTAAAAATGTTATTAAATTCAAATTATCTTCATTTTCTTCTATGTGCAGACTTGTGCCCTTTATATTTTTTTTATAATTTAATTTAAGCCAAGTTAATGGTATGTTTTATGATATAAATAGAACAAACAAGGTATGATAGGGTGGTATCAGAGCTAGGTTGATAGTTTGGGCATTTATTATTGAGAATACAAGCATAATATGTTTATTTGCACATTTTTCTATTAATGAGTATTCTTTTTTATTGATATATAGATGGTAATATATAAAATTTCTTAAATCATGAAAAGAAAATAGAATGAAGAACAAACTTATAAGAAAGATTAGGCAAGTATAAGTGAGAATAGAAATCCAACAAAAAAGAAAACAATATGAAAATATTATATGTGAATCTTTATTTCAAAATAGTTTTAATAATAAAAAATATTGAAATGTAGAAGGTAGCTAGATTTAAGCAAGCCTTATGCCATCAACTTAATAAAGGTCCAACTGAGTGTTTGACATGGGAAAAATGATGTTGAAAAATTGGATAACCTGATAAAATAAATGAATTATAATATTTTGTTTGTGAAAAGTCAGATCATACAACTTTAGCATGTTCTTGTGTAGGGACTCAAATACAAAAGATATTTATACCATAGTATAATGATAACATATTAAACATTAAGCATAAAATTTTATAAAGTAATTTTATCACATCTAATTATATATATATAAAATAAAAAATTTTAAAAAACCTTTATTTGGAATACTTAATAAAATAGAGTAATTTTAACTTTAAATTACTCTATAAATAAAAGTTACAGAAAAAATGCACATTTTTGTAATGATTTCTTGTAATTTCATTGACATTGACATGTAGAGCACCAAAGAAGGAAAATGACAACGAGGTGGCAATTTGGGTTAGTTGGAAAGCTTGACTTAAAAGAGTAATAATATGGTAAGCTAGAATTTAGAGCCTTATTAAGAAAGGCGGCGGTTTAGTGATTAGATCAAGAGAGTAAAAAGGTTAGTGTAGAATTATGGGTGCTGGAGGAAGCAAGAATTTGTTTGATTATTGACTCTCATAGTAGAAGGTTTCTTGCCTTCGATCCTTATGTCTCACAAGGGATTGGTATGGACACTACTGGTGGAAGGACTCTCATATTCGATCCTTATCTCTCACAAGGGAAAGGAAAGTTGGAATATCTCTAACTAAAGTTAGGTGCACACACTTTTTGCGCACAAAGATGAAATGACATAAATAAGAATAATTTTCATTCTAAATTATTCATCTTCTACCTGATGAACATCTCTATTTATAGGAACCTCAAAAGTTTATAAGTAATTATTTTTTAAAAATGAAAAAAAAAATAAAAAAATCTATAAAATTAATTTACATTGAGAAGTTTCCAAATTAGTCGTGTGTTTCGGGCGGTGGTAAAAGTGAGTGGCAAAACGAGGGAGCAAACAGCATAGGTGAGTTATTGGTTCAATTTTTGGATAGTCACAAGTTAAGAGAAATAACACATGTCAGCAATGACTAGTGTGGTGGCACAGGTAATCGTCGGTCGAAGTGGATCAAGCGGGTTGTTACAGATGAGATGTCAACATGGGTTTAGCAGATCAGCTAAGTTCCAGATCAATTCAAGTCACGTGGGTGCATGGGTTAGCTCGGGTTGTAACAATGGTTGCTGACAACGGTGGCGACGGTGGAATATGACAAAAATAGCTAAAAACTCAATTTTAAGTTTTTTGAAACAATTTTTAACTAAAGATTGTATCGATAGACATATAGAACTAGTGCGACGCTATTGAGTGTGTGTTTATGAGCTAACGTTAGACACTCCTGTGTCATATTAACTATTATTAAAGGAATTTAATCACATTTTAAATGCACAAGGTGATTCAAAATGCATATCAAAGCAAACTATCGCTTAGGTTTCCTTATTTAGTCAATTTCATGCCATCTAAGTTTTTCTCCCTCACGATTGGTCAAGAAAGGGATGCATGTTCAACCTAATTTCATAACTAGTTGACTTACCTTAAGCATGAGCGAACATAAGCTAACTAAATAAATTATAGTAACATACATAAACTTAGAAAAATAATCAAGATTGGGGTACGTACCTTGGTCAATCATGCCTTATTTGGGTTTGCCAAAGGTGAGAGGCGTAACATTTGTGCTCGAAAAATTAGGAAGGAAGAGATGTGGAAATCTCCAAGGGGATAGCTAGGTGAAGTTGTCATGCATTTGATGCCCATATACTAATAAGGAGGAGAGTGTTTATAGCCATGCTTGGTGTATACTGTCAAACTGTCGAGGCTCCTCTTCTCCTTTATTCTAGTGTGATGCAATGAGTGCTGGGTGAGATATGCTTGATGGATATCGTGGGAGTTTTTTATGCTCATCTTGTAAACTATTATGATCTATTGGTGATCCTTATTGTTGCCACTCATCATCATCACCAATCATTGGCCATTAATATCTTCCACTTTCTAATAACATTGATTGATATTATGATTACCATTGTTCCACCCATTGTCAATGGCCACCTATTGACCAAAGTCATCATTCATCACTTGCTAACCATTATTGACTACCACATGCTACCAACCATGCTTATTGTCAACCACCACCAACTGTTATTAGATTGACCAATGTTGTTGATTATTTCTATTGAATGCCACACACTACCATCGTTTATTATCATCGATTGTCATCGTTATAAATTGTTCGCTTTCTAGCCTTTACTAACCATCGAGCATTATTTGCTAGACCTTTTTCGTCATTATTTACAACCAATTACCACCATTGTAGATCACAATCGAACACGACTTTCATTGCAAACAACCATCATTGATTACCTCATTACTAGTGTCATTGGTTACAACCTACCAAAAACTATATATTGTTGATTATCTCTTCTCTAGTATTATTGACCAGTACTTACAAAAATCACATATGTCATTATTATCATTTATCATTGTGAACTATAATTGTTATCAACCATAACTATTGTAATTGTTCTAATAACCAATAAAAGAATAAGATATTTTTTATCTTTAATATAGATAAAAAATATAATATTAACAAAAGTAATCAATTTAAATAAAAAAATTTATTTAATAACAATAATTAAGATTATAAATTTTTAAAATGTAAATCTAGCTTCTGATATTATTTGAATTTGAATATTAATAATTTTGACAAAGAGTTTTGTTGTGAAGCATAACTAATTGATCAAGGATAAGACATGTATAATTTTTGAAGAAGAACAAACGTTAGGGAACTTGAAACCCTAATCAGGTGTAACGACGTCACAGCTGCGTTCCAAACGCGGCATAATCGGATCACTCTCTGCTGTCATTTCCGTATTATCCCTACTCCTCCATAGCATCAGTCGGCGAACGTCTGCCGAAGGATAGGGATCAGCATGACTGCGGTGGCTAGCTCCGTAGTTTTGGAGGTTTTAGGTCCAAGGGCCCAGGAAGTCGACAAGCCTATCATCGACTACGTTATTAATGTCCTGGCGGATGAAGATTTCGATTTCGGCGACGACGGTCATGGAGCATACGATGCTGTGGGAGAGCTTCTCGTTGATTCTGGATGCGTTAGTGACCACTCTGAAGGGCGCTTGGTACGTGCTCTATAGGTTAGAGAGGCTTTGCCCTTGTTGGGAATGACGTTGTCTCAAGTTATTTGGTGTTATGCTAAACGGTGTTAACTGTGTTAATGGGGTCGAGAAAATAATAAAAATTTCTTAGTGTTCATTCTAGTTTTTGTTTGATTGTATTCTTGTATTGGATGTTGTTAGCTGAGAGGCAGAAATTAACTTTGGCAAATTTGGAGGCCTATAGCTGTTAAGGGTCAAGAAGGAAGGCCAAGACAAGTAGAATTCGTATTTGTCTAAGGCCGAGGAAGTTACAGGGAAAGGCGACTGGAAAACTGACACTAAGGGCAACCAAGGAACGAGATGCACAGGCAAAAATAAATGAAGTGATCATGTGATACTTAGTTACATTTGTAAGAGTGGAAGAAAGAGAATCTGCATGGGTTTAGGAGGTCAAACGTTACTAACGCAAAGGGGGAGAAACTAGGTTAGTATAAAATTGGATTATGGGTCAATAAGGGGCCAATGGGTTTGATTATTAAATTTCCTTTAGGGTTGTTTGGCTGTGATAATGTGATTATTTAAAATTAACCCCACTAAATTAGCTAAACAAACAAGAACTTTGTTATTCTTCAGTTTCACTTATTACTATAGAGTATTTTGATGTTGGTTTTTCTATCTAAGCCTTGTCCATTGACTTGTTGTGCATGGTGCATTAATAGGGTGTAATTTAGTTACCTTTATTACATACATGATAAAGTGAGGTAGTTGCATATTGGCAATCCATACAAATAACATTTTCCATTAATGTCCATGAAAAGATTGTGCTTCTAAAGAATTCTGTTTGCTTAAGTTATTGTGCATGCATATATGAATTTCATGCATATATTGTTAAAACATTCACGTATTATTTTTCATGAATCTTTTTGAAATAGCATGCAATTTTGAAAAATTCGATACAAATATACATTACAGACTTTGTGTTTATTTAAAAAACTTGCATGTTTCAAACAATACAATATTCTTTTTGACATTTTTTAGTGGAGAGCATACATTTCTTCAGAATTTGGTGCATGTACATTATAGAACACAAGCGTATATACATGAGTGTGGTAAGCATGATCATGCTTGGTTGTAAGGATGAGCACGTTTCTCATGTTCATATCAATTTAATGTATATATGGTTGTTTACATTATATGCACTTAATTTGTTTTGATGTGATACATCTACCTTTAATAAATAAGATATCACATAACATACCAATTGACTTCTTTGAATTCCCTACTACTAGTTCTTCATCATCGTTGAGTTTATGAAAGACATTACTTCAAGTTTTGGTTCACTTGAAAAATAATGCCTCCTTAAACATTCAAGTATATTCTATTGAAACTAATGCATTTGGAGTAACATCCTACATTTTTGTAGCTCCTTCCATATAATGTTGTCTCTTAGACAAAAGTGAATATTATTGTGAACATACTCTAAATTTTTTGCATGATTTGTTTAGATTTTGTTTCTTCTTTTTGAGGGAATAAGTGAATAATTGTCTTATCCCAACATGAAGATGAATATATGTTCATTAAAAATTGTTGAAGAAATAGGTTCTCACATCATATGTTGCCCACCAAATATTAGGGCCAATCATTGCTTTATCTAAAATGCAATCATTGTTGACGAAGGGACTAGCACTTAAGAAAAATTTTTCAAACTCTTTAAAATACTTATCTTCTATTGTTATCTAAAGGTAACTATTTTCATTCATTTCATTCTTTCAGTTTATATATCCTTATATTGTTAAGAGACTTTATTTTAACATTTAGATAGCTCTTCTCTATCATCAAACTTATAGTGCAAGTCTAAGTTCTAAATATTTTAGAACATTTTAATGTATTTATATAATAAAAAATGAGAATGTTTGTTAATTACCTCATGCTCATCAAATATACCAAAGAATAGAGAGATTTGCTGTTTCTTGCCCAATATTGAAAAAATATGGATTTTTCATTTTGCTATCTATCTTTGTGTCTTTAAATGATTACTTAGATCATTTTAATCATGCCATCCCACATATCTTAGGGTAAGCGAAGGCATTGTTTGTTAACGTCTACAACCCAAAATCTCATTTATAGGCTTGGTTATGGCAATGATATAATTAGCATTATCCCATCATAAATCGCTTGGCAACTTTAAGAAATCTAACCTTCTTTAGATTATTTTTTTGATACACATTTGGCTTTTTAGGTATAGCCTGCTTTTGTAATTCTTGTTTTATTTGCCAAAACCTTTTGAGCATCATAATCATAGATTCAAAATAAGCTTCTATGATGGTTAATATTTTTTGTTTCACCTAATGATTAAATATTGAAAATCACTAAAAATGACTTGTGATGAAATTCTTGATAAAATTTGCATCGCTTACAATGCCATTAATTGAATTGCACCTCTCATATGTGATACCATATTTTTCTATTTTTCTTAATTTAGAAATGTGATGACTTCTCACTATATCAATATATTTTTCTCTTGGGTTGCTTTATTTCAACTTAAGAGGGTTTTGTCCTTAAAAAGAGTTTTGGTATCTTAAGACAATGATATCACATATAAAGTTCATAATCTTTCATTTATAGTTAATGTGGGACTATTAATCTCTATATCTTTTCACTTAGAAGCTCTCCAAGAGTTGCTCTTTATCCAATGATTTTTCCAAGGATATCATCTAACGATCACTCGTCTCTCGTTTTGGTCTTCAGTGTTATAAACTCACCTATTTCTACTTGGTTTGCCCTTATTTCATATTGGACAAGAGGAGGTACTGTTTTGATGCCATACTTGTGATGGCTCGTCTCAATCTGTTGATATATTATCTTCGTTGGTTTTCTCCTCATACGTCAAATGGGTTTTACTTTTAAATGGTGTCTCGACGTGTTAACATCATAGTATAATATTTAAAGTACAAAATCTTTCTTTCTTAACCAATGTAAGACTATTCAATCTTGTACCCTTTAACTTAGAAATTTATTAAAAGCTGATTCTTGTTTGATGATTGCTCAACCTGGAATATCATTTGATGATCACTGTCTGTCCTAATTTGACTAAGGCATTTTAACAGGTATTCTTTAATGCCAAATTTAAGATATGAATAATATATGATGTCCCAAAACATTTCATGAAAATGAGCTTCCCTAATTAGCATTAAAAAAGAGTGCATTATCAATAATCACTTACATCACATTATTGAAGCTAATTTCTAAGGTAAATTCTTTAATTAATGCAATATAAATTTTTTCGTTGTGTTCTCCTCCATATTCACAACATTCAAAAGCATTGGCCATACATTTCAAGTTCTCATAAAATTAATTAGTGGGTTTCTTTGATGATGAGTTCATCCATCTACTATTAATGTCACTCTTTTTGAAGTCCAAGTCTTTCTCATTGGTTTTTAGTTTCTCTCAATATGTTTTTCCTCGTTTTAGGATGTGAGTCATATATTGTTGTATCTTAGGAAAGCATAACTTGTTGTTGAAGCCTTAATATGCAAAATTAGTAGATCAACTCAATAAAGGTTTCTAGCAATATGAAATGTCATTCTTGCAAAATAAATATTTGAGTGGACATTGAGGTAGTTGTTCTCAAAGTTACATATTGAAAGCATTGTCAGTAAATTTATTCACCTTTTTTCTCCCATCTTTTGGATTTGGATTAATACCTTCCCATTTGATTATTGAATGTGTTGCGAAGGAGCCACCAGTAGTAAAAAAATGATGTCTTGGAAGGTAGTGTTTTGGCCTTTTATATTCAAGTTTTATAGGCCAATATGTACTACCATATAACAGTAGTAGCGTTTGCAAACTATAAAACTTAACTTTAATTTTGGTGGGTTGTTTTTGCTATATAATGCATCAAAAGCAATCTTTCATTTCTTTTTTAATTTCTTAGATCTTATTTTTAACATTATTTTTTAATTTCTCCATCATTTTTGGTATTTATCCAAAGATTACAAAATCTTTCATCCTTTTATGATTCTTAATGGTGTTCGTTATTTCATTTGTACCTTTGTTTTGACTGAATTTAGATTTCTTATACTTGATTCATATCTAATAAGACATTCTTTTGTACCTCAATATCATTTTCTATGCATGTAGATCCCCTTCAAAGTTTTATTAATAAGTATAATATTATTACCCAAAAGCATGACATTTTATATTGACCACTAAAATTCTCCGTGACTCACTCAAAAAAATAAGAACTTAATTTTCAACCTTGATAAAGTCTAATTGTAATTTAGACTTTTTAGTCAATTCTCATTGATGATATTTGTAAGGAAATTGTTCTAATATAAATGTCTTAAATGACTCCAATATATGTAATCCTAAGTCTTTTTTGTTTTTACTAAGATCTTTAAAAAACTTTTGTTGGTGTGCTATCCTATGTGTTCTCTAAATCAGTAGAAATTATGTGGAGGTACTTTTTTCTTGTCCTAAACTTCTCAAAAGATGTAATCGACCTGCCTGGCATAAAAGTAGTTTGATTGGGGGATATATTTGTATTATATTGTGATTTGTACTCAATCATTCCATAACATGGCTTCAAAGCATAAATTGTCAACTTAATTTCTTATAATTAACACAATTCTATGCATCTCTTTAGCTCTTCTAAATGAGTATAAATGTATTTTTTTCATTAATTTGACATATTTTTTGCCTTAAAAATCATAGTGTAATAAGACAGTAGATATCTATAAGAATGACATCTACTGAACTACTTAAGCCTATTTCTACTTATGCAAAATTAAGGAATTTAAATATCCAATTTAAATGTGTCTTCTATTATTATTAGGAAATTTCATGTTTGATTGAACTACGTTCTATTAATTTAAGTTTGATGTCAAGGATCATATGCTCACTCTATCATAGAATCAAATTGCTATAGGATATTCCATAAATTGTTGAAGAAAATAAAATTTTGGTATAAGATGATAGCTGGAGATTTAGGTGTATAATTGTTAGAAGATAAAATATTGTGTAGAATTAAACTGTAGTTTTTGAACAATTTGGTTAATAACTAATGGTCGTGAAGTGTAGTTTTTCTTGGGGAGAAAATCAAGTCAAGTGAAAATTTTGCAGCCAATTCAACTTTGCTAAACTGCAAGAATATTATGATAATAGAGGAGAAATTAAACCCCACCCAATTGTTTAATCAAGCAAGCCAATGATTACTTTTCCAGATCTGAATTCTTGTGATTGAAGAACTTGACATGCACTACTTGTATGATTGGAGCTGGATGTTACGATGAATTCATAGTAACAAAGGCTGGCCTCGTATCATTCAGCAAGAGGAGCCCTATGCATGACACCAAGGCTTTCTTGCCATAAGCATTGTACTCATTCAATGTTTTTCCCCTTTGATTTGGGGAGGAACTGTGGGTTTGTTGAAAGTAATACAGCAAACTATGTCTTCCTAACAAGTTTGCTGGTTTGCATACTCCTCCCATCCTAGAGGCTTCCAGAGTGTTAATTATACCTAGAAAATGATGGCATAAGAATCTTTGCTTGATGGAAGTCTTTTGTTCTATGGATATGTTTTAGTTTTTTTGATGCCAAGGTGCATTTGATGAGTGATAGTTTGGTTTGTTGTAATGTTGAATGGGAAAAACTCAAATGTCTTAGGGAATTTAATAGATTTTTTGAATTTATACTGTTCATTCTCTCGTGAGTGGTTTGGATGAATTTAAAGAGGGAAGCTCAAGAAGTATTTCCCAATTTTTGATAAGTATTTTTTTATGGATGATCTCTTAGCCCTTTTATGGTGAAAAGTATTTGAAACCAAGTACGTTGAATGCTGCTTATGTGATGCCATCAACAATATAGTTTATTATGTTTTGATGCATGACAGTATGACTTGGTATTGGTGATACTCAAACCCATTGTGTGCTCCATTGATAATGCCTTACAAGCTTTTTGAAAGGCGTAGTATTTTGACACTCTAATTGCTTGCAAATTTGCTTTACATGTTTGGGAGATTCATCTTCATAGAGGTAGGCTATGTATAACTTTTTATTGCCCATATTGTATCGAAATGAGGAAACACTTAGAATTCTAGGGTTGTTTTGGCTTTTCATACAAGGAATGATTCAATATGAATTAGTTTTGCTAATACTCCCTAAACAAGCACCTTAGAGCTTCAAAATACCATTTGTGTGTGTTAGGATTGTTCTTCCCATAACGAGAATCAATTTTCCATGATGATCTCTTAGGATAGCAATAATACCAACACTAGCACGACAATCATCCTTGACATACCCATCAAAATTGAGCTTCACTCGTTTTAGAGGAGGGGACCCTAGTTAGTACATGTTCAATAACATGAGCTATGATGGTGAGAGGGGTTGCAGTTTTTAGAACCAAAGTGGATGACATAGTGAAAGTCATCCCTAGGATAGTTGTTGGAATGACAAAAAGGGAATGTGAAAGATGTAGAGTGGGTCTTTTTAATTCCAATAATGTTAAGTTGAGTAGATAGTAGCAGTAACGTTTAAAACATAATCATCCATGGCACTCCTTGCCAAAGTGGCTAGCTAAAACATGGAATAACTTAGAGACAAAAGAGAATGATTGATCCTAGCAACCAAGAATGCGCTTCTCTCTGAAGATCATACTTGCAGAACAATTGGAGTAAATTATGTGGCCAATAATATCACATTTGTTAAGATCTAGAGACAAGATGCAAGTGAGAGCACTCTCCCAATTTGTCAACCAAAAGTAGGGACCAATACACTGGCAAAATGCCAAAAAAAGAGCTAAATCCTGGCTGAGTTTTGATCTTCCAAACTTAGCCACACCTAGGTTGCTGATGCTTCCAAAGAAGATTGTGTAGATTGATGCCATGTGCACCCTCAAAGAGTCTAAGGAATGCCAACAAGTTGTACAACTTCATGTAACATACACCACACTCCCCATCTTGATCAAAGAAATCTCCTCCTTCCTATGACATGTAGTGATGCACCAATTCTACTTCTGATAAAAATTGGTGCACCATTACTATTGTTGAATCTTCTCTAATTACCCATCCTTTCTCTTTTTACCATCCATATTTGTAAATCCCTCTTGTTGCTCCAATCCAAGTTCAAAAAGGATTAGGGGCATTTAACTAAAAAGAAGTAGGAGGTATAAGAAAAAGATTTGGCATAAAGGAAAATATTATGATTGATTTTAAAAAAATAATATCATTTTTTTTCTGCTAAACACTTAAGGTTTACAAATTTTGTTATTTTGTTGTTTGGGATTAAAAAGAAAAATCATCCATGTGTTGTGCTGTACTGGTCTAATTGATATTGTTTAGTATAAAGGCCTATTAGTTCATGATTGGAATCACTTAACATGTTGGCTATGATGATGAA